>JAGKPW010003040.1:0-27500 GCA_019926035.1 Melaleuca alternifolia
CAGCTTTAGACAACTATAATGGAGACAACCTTAATTGGATAATCGCTACTTGTTATTGTAGCAAATTAGCTAATTTGTTCCAATATCAATTGATGATCTCCACCATTAAAAAGGGAAATTCAAATATGTTGAAACCTTGCAGATAAGTTATTATATCCAATGAGTTCAGATATTGATTTCTTAATACATGGGTCTAATATATCCCGTATCATTTCCTTTTTGCCGCATCATATGGTCGTGCATTAACTAAGCAATATGTTGATTTTGTCCATGAACTATCCCAACAGGCGCCACGGTTTGTACTCCAAGAAGAGGTTGTGGCAACAATCATGCAGAGAGCTGCGGTAATGATTGTGGGATTTGTTATGGCATTTGTTGTGGGATTTGTTGAGATAATTGTTGTGGCAAGGGCTATGGGATTTGTTGTAGTACGTTCTACCCCTATAGGAGGCTGGTAGCCTACCTTGATTGTCAATGATAGCATTAGGCTTGTAAAGCACAAGTGCCACATTTGGTTGGAGCACTAGGCTAACTGGTTGCACATTCTCCATACTTTGTAATGGCATGTTTTTTTTTACCACTTTAGTTTATTACATTGCCACTATTATTTCCACCTAAATAAGCTTTAGCACGATTCAGCAAATTATTACCATTGGCAAAAGTTGACCCATAAGTCTGGGTCGCACCAACAGTTTCACTTTTTGCAAAATCCTAAGCAGTGATGGAGGAAATATAGCCTACCTTACGATAACCGCATGTAATTTGAGTAGCAATAGAAGAAGGAAGATAACCGGAAGGTGTAGGATTAGTGGGATTGACCTGCATTTGAACAAAACTGCTCGAAGTTCTTTGTCCACTTGTAAATTCATTGAGGGTTATTGACGGTGGGCAGCTTGGTTACATCAACAATGTGCTTCGCCATATGGTTAGTGGCTTCATTAAGGTGTGTCGACAACTCTCTTCATGGTAGCCATTATGATTGAGCTAAGGCTTCAATTGTCTCCTCTGCTCGTCGCTGAGTTGCCTTGGAATGTCGACACCTCCTTTTTGTGTCTAATTTGCCACCAAAATGCACAATTAATGAATCAGAACGCCCTGTCCTTTCATTGTCAAGCGATGGTGGTGAATTGTTACCATTAGCATTTTTTGGATTAACTTGACTTCTCCATGTGCCATCGTATTTCCTCAAATCAGCCACACTGGTCCCACTGAGTGTACCAAAAATATGTTTTGCCGAAATTTCCTCAACTAAATATCCTTCACTATAAGTCGTTCTTTGGTTTTCATTTAATGAAACTAGGGTTCTGCACTAATACCGTATAGAAACTATCCAGGCAGATAAAAGAACCAATAGCTTTACTCCAAATAGTACAACACAAATGAAAATCACGTGAGAATTTAATCGTCGACAAGGTCTAAAAGTATAGTTGCTATAAGTGAACCATATGCAAACAAATTATGCTGGAATTTAATCTGCTACACAGCTTAAAGGCATGAAGATAATGTGCCATAATTTAGTTGACAATGCCAACGCACATGATAAAGATGCACGCTAGAATTTAATGGATGACGTCAATCTGAAAGCTACAACTAGAAAAATAAAGTATAGCACTAGGATAAAGATATTAAACAGATAGTAAACTTGTTTGATTCGTGCTCGCGCCCATGCCGGGGATTGGGGGGTGTTTGGTTCCAAGTAGCCAGAGAGTGGCATATATAATGGTGCTCCCTAGTAATTTTTAGCAATTGCATTATCGTCAAACGATTTCTGGCGGTTGCCTTAATCTTTTTTCACTTCCAAAAGTCCCGTACCCATGTCTTTTAATTTTGTTTCCAAGCTGGTTGTTTCTTTCAAAATATATGCCAACTGTCCCTGTAGTAACTAGTGACTGCTCATCGCTCCATGGTCTTGCTTGCGAATGATAACTATTTTATGAACCTGCTTCCACACCATTGTTCCTGACAAATATGCAAACAATACGCATGCAGGTTACTTTTCGATCTTCTAGTGCTTTACCCCCTTGTACCTTGAATACATAACTGTGCTCCTACACTTCCCGTGCCTCCAACGAGTTTTGACGGCTTCCAGTCCTTCGCTCATGAGTACCTCTCTAGTAATCATCCAATCATCGTTGTATATATTGGCAACCTTCGTGCATATGCATTACTGATGAGTGTCAAAACTAACTATCAATATTAATCCCCATGGCCGATGGCAAAGTATCACATGCATAATAATACTATCATGCGATCATTTTTGTTCACACGCTGATCGAGTGTTTAACCGTATCAAAATCTGAATATTATAGTGTAACAGTAGTGAATACAATACTAGAGTTGAAGTAACTTAAAAGATAATAATAACTCAAGAAGAAATGACTAATGACCAAGTTGAGTTTTGTAGGAATGGTTCATGATAAATTCAGTTTTCATGAAATGTGGCATATGAGATGTTTGGTGAGTGTAAAGTAAATTCATATAAGGCAAACGAACCCACAACAATTAATTATCTGTCAAGATATATATTATTTTCAAGTGACATGTGATTGTTGTCACTGCTATAACTCTATATAAACATTTTTATTATAAGCTAAATGTGCAGGAGTAGAGAAACATTTTTAGTAAACATACATATTTAGAAAAAAGAGATATGCATAAAACCTATGCGAAGCATGGACAAATACACTAGTGGATTTAAGCACAAGCAAGATGTCTAAATTTAAATGACCAGTTGATACCATGCAAATTGGGAGATGATTGAGTTCAGACAAGTTTTTTAATAAATTAGGTACGATATTTTGGTTGATGTGGAATGTACAATCTTTAATCTAGTATGTTTAATTGTTCTGTTTTTGTGAACTTCTTATGTTTCTTTCATCTTTTAGTAATATATAACTCTGCTTAGTTTGAGAAACCTGTTAGTAAAGAAAGTTAAGTAAAATATTTATTCCGCAACCGCTATAATATTTTCTAAAAAATCACTACTTGTATTGATTACGAAAATGAATAAATTGAAAATATTTACATCATTAAAAATATATTTTAATTATAAATTATTGCCGACAATTAAAATATTTTCGGTTGACTAATTTTTTTAAAAGATATAACCAATTAATTTTTTCAGAAAATATTTCCCAAACCTTCAGTTTTCCATGAAACAAACGCACATTTTCAAGTTTTTCATTAAAAAGTGATCACTTGTGTTGCTTATAAGAACGAATTAATGAATAATATTGTCGTTACTCACGAAAATAGTTAGTCATAAATTATTGTCAATAATGAAAACATTATCCGTTGACTAATTTTTTGTTCACTAAATTTTCTAACCAATATAACTAATTGTTTGGGGTTCTTGGTGGAACAGAACAAAGGATATTGAGCCAAGAGCACCTTCATATTAAAATATGTTTTCAAAATGCTGAGTTTTGTACGAAACAAACGCACTCTTATTGTGTTGAGAAAAGTGAGATTGGCATATGCAACTTCTCCCAAGTTTATGATGAGTCAATGATGTTGGAAACAAGAGCATTGGGTGCTCATTAAACTTAAAGTAAAGAAGGCAATTATAAAAAGGCAACTAAGCAAAGTGATTGGCTTGTGCGAATGTGATAGTTGTTCTATCATACTCAATTCAAGCATATTGGTAAAGCATAATTGGTAATGCATGGACGATGAGCTGCAAGCTGTGACTTGATGTGTTCCAAATATATTAAAATGATAGCAGTTATCCGATAAGTTGAAGAATAACTTTGTCATGTACGGGCCAATCAGCTCCAAACTCATTCCATCATCTGAAAGGGAAATAGTTACCATCGTTCATGACCAATCACTACTAGGAACATCGCTTTCTCTACGACAAGAAATGAAAAAGAGAAGTTAAAATTTTAATCTTTACAGTTTTTGGGGGTTTTTACTTTTGATTCTTATATTCTAGTTGTTATGATTTCAGTTCTCGTGCCTTTCTCCGGCGACAATTTAAGACCGTCTGACAAATTCCCATCTACAAAATGTAGGGAACTGCCGAGTTCGCGTCAGCCACTGACACATGACGTTGATGCGTACAAATGATTAAAGCAAACTATAGTTTTGCTCCCCTTACTCTTTGAAGTATTCAAATGTGGTCTTGTACTTGTTTTCCGACAATACCACCTCATACCACAGATTGATGACATTTAAATAGGGATAATTGCACAAAAAATCTCAAAACTCATCGAGAAAATGTAATTGGGTCCTAAAATCTACTTGTAACAAGTGCAATCCAATTTCTAAATTTAACTAAAGTAATCAAAATTTTCTATCATTACTATCAAATTGATTAACGGACAATGACAACTTGACTTTATTTATTGATTTCTTACTCGTAGTGACCTATTACGTAATTGAATTGTTCATCAAGAGAACTTAATTGTAATTTTTGAAGGTCTTAAACATAAATGAACTAATTAAAAGGTTTAAAATGTAATTGCATTTCATACGGAAGATTTAGAACTTACTACACAATTATGCTGATATTAAAGGAAGAGTAATTTTAAGAAAAGGGAATTGGCTAAGTCAAAAACAACATGAGGAAGCTCCACTGGAAGAAGATGCGAAAATACAACTTGAGTTTATAGAAATGTTTCGAAAGGGGAGTTCCACATGACGAGGGGAAAAAAAGAAAGGTAAAGAGAAATAGCAAGAAAAGAAGAATATCAAATGTATTATTCCAATCCTATCTCCACCGCCGCCGCACGAACTATTTATGATGGCTATGTTGGGGTGGATTTTTGTCACTACGTTGAAACTCTACTGTAACATATCTATTAAACAAGTTATAAGACACAACAAATTTAGCATTTCTGAATTTATGTATTTAGATGTGTATAACATGTTTTAATACAATTAAGTATATCTTATTGACATTAATAAAATGTTAAGCTAAATAGCTAAATATAACTAGATATGATATAAATCGATTAAAATAGGTAATCTACACATATTTTTATCATTAGTGTATAAAAGGATTGATCCGTTCACATATGAACACGGTTATTTTTGGCCTACTTAATTGTGCATTGTATACATATGTCATCTTGAGAATTATCAGCCCTGGCTATTACACAGTTTTAATACTCCATAAGCATGAGAATTTTATACCAGTTTCTAGTCATAATTTGGTCAATAGGGTCTGATAGTCGAGCAGAATTGTGCTAAATCATGGTTGATTTGACTCGTAGACACGATGCTCAAAACTCGACTTCAGCTTGATTTAGTATTAACTTACCTACTTGAGCTTGACTCAACTAAAAAATAAGATGCTTAAACTTGGTTATATTGCAATATACTTGTAAATGAACTCCGGCTCAAGCTCGAATTTGACTTTAATAAGCTCCTACTGTGAATGTTAAAGACTTTTTGTGTCTATTTTCATAATTGTTAAAATACATCTTAAAATATAGAAATTTGATTAGCTAGATTATATCTTGCGAACTTGCCAAACTTGGTATGACAAGCTTGAGCTTGAGATCGCTTTGACAAGATAGTCAATTGTTTGGGCTCAAGTTCTACTTGAAGTCAGGTTAGTTGTGATCTTAAGCAATCCCTAAGCCACGCTTGATTCAGTAGCTAGTTTCCTGTAATTTCACCAGTACCAATCGAAATATGTAGATTTCGTTGTAATTTCTATGCAAAATCTTTATGATTAACTGATGTAATTACTCTCATTTCATTCAACTATCACCACCTCCTCGACGGTCTAGAAAACCCCTCCTCAATTTTGGAATTTTTGAAGGTTTATATCAGATTACTTGGTATAGTATGGAGAAGTTCTCTGATAATTAGTGAAAATATTAGATGCAACTTTAAGGACACGTGATTTTTGTAAGAGTCCATTCAGCGAGCGACATTTGTCACTATGGGCCAACTGCTCATAAATGCCATGTAAAAGTCGCAGTCACACTCTTCCATTTCCCAGCTCCGTTTTCTTTCTAAACATCCTCTGATTTTCTCTCGTTATGCCATGGCCGTTGCCTCACACTTATGACCATCTCCCCTCGCCTGCGGCCTCTTCGACACCTCCTATGTCGTCGACACCACCTATCTCATCTTCCCCATGCAGCTCGGCTTTACCATGATGCGTGTCGGCTCCATCCACACTAAGAACACAGTGAACATCATGCTCACCAAGGTCCTTAATGGTGGCGACAAGGGCTGCGGCAATGGCGATGGCCTCTTCTATTGTCTCTTTGGCTTAGCTTATGCCTTCAGCAACCTCTCCGACTTTAATGCTTTGATACCAAAGAAGGGCAAAGGGGAAAAGCCTATTGTAATGGACTCTGATACCAAATTAATCTTTAGTCCGAGCTTAAATTATATTTGTTTCATTTGCTTTGTGCAGCGGAAGGGTTCTACATATAACTACTCAGGGCTAAACACAAGTGAACCAGAACACTTGATTTTATGAACACAATTGTACCTCTTATTCATAAAAAAAGGTACATGAGACATGAGAAAAGTTAGGGGTGTATCCCTATACATGTACAGTCTACTCTTCTAGTGGGGTCGTCGCTATATCTGCAGCCTGATCCAAAAGTGTCCACTCCTATCCAAAAGTATTAGTCATGTCTTGTCCTAAGGATTTAGTCATACGTCCCTGTCTAAATCACTACCATTGCTGCTACTCAGCTCCACATTCGCCGAGGGAGGTATTGGTCCAATCCGACCTATGCTATGTCTAACATAGAGGGCGAAGAAATTGTAACAAATGTGCCCTTAAAATAACCCATGTTGATCATGAAAGAGTCTTAACTCGCAGGAAAAGCTCTACAGGGTATCATGGGGTGGTGACCTCGACAAAGTCGAACCAGAACTCAATGTGGACTCCAAATTTAGGTGGCGGGTTAAGTGAGAATGCCATGCCTATCTATCGGAAAAATATTTGCCACATAAATAGTAATCTAATAGTTTAATAAGAAATATATCCAATCATACAACTTAGTCAAACACGCAATCTACAAAATATCATAATAACACAATCACTACACACATATGCATGATTATGCAATCACTGCAAATTATCCACACTCATCAAGTAGATCCAATCATGGACATGTCAACACAACATTCTCTCTTGACTATTTGGCGTTGGACTCTCCAACCCATCATGAAAAGGTTTCCGAACCTCTTGTCCAAGTATCTTCACTCCGAAGGCATCATCTTGGGGCCTCATACTTACTCTTCTATAGAGTCTCAACCCCTATTTATTCGAGGCAACCTTATTCCAAGGGGCCCCACATAATCTAATGTTTGAGAGCGGGAGTGCAACTTGACCTATTAAGAGGAAGCTTAAAACCTCTTGTCCAAACATCTCCACTCTAAAGGAATCCGAGATTACATCCCAAGCAATTCGTTTAGAATAGCATTGGCGACCACCTCTTATCCAACTCACCATCATCCGAGGCATTCATACTCCAAGGGAAATCCAACATTCCACAAGCATCTCATATAGATAATCTAGTGAGGTCAAGCATCTGACTTGACCTTACTATGCATGCAATCTTATACCATCATAATTCAGCTAAGTGCAAAGCCATGCAATCTTATACTTTTCAAATCTAGTATGAACCCTACTTAAATCATGCACATTCCATACCATACATAATTTAGCCAAGAACTCATAGCCATGCAAATCATAAAGTTTTTCAAAATTCTAATTGGTCATAGGATGCATGAATTCGACTAAGTTTCAATGAAATTCTTTCATGCAAACCGAAGGATTCGACTCACCCAAACTAACTAGAAAATCGAAACTAAACCCTAGAACAGACTGGGAATTCTTGAACTATGAAGCCAGAGCACCACTTGCCTTAACTGTGGCTTTTCAATTCAAGCGGTAGGCAGTCCCTCTCGGCTGCATGGCAACAATTGGATAAGGACTAAGCTAGAGATAGATTTTGGAGAGAATTAAAAGAAGTTCTAAATGAAAGAAGGTTAGGGGATGACCGAATTTTATAGCTAGAGCATCCCCCTTGGCCATGCCATTGGCCAACTCGATGATGGCTTACATGTAGCACATACGATGGAGAGGGGCGGACGAGTGGTGAGTGGTTAGCCATTTGACATAGGGAAGATGCCAAGTAGTGGAGACAAGAGGATGGGTGGCGGGGCAATTGTCCACTAGTAGAGGAGGCGTGTAATGGAAGCTAGAGCTAACTGGTAGGCTGAACATGCAGAGGAAAGATTAGGCGAAGGCGGATCAAGTTGCCAGACCGGGTGTATGGTGAGTGACGAAAACAATTTCAAATATTGGTCAGTGTTGGCATGATATTTAATGGTCGTTCCGAGGTTGTATAGGACTAATTAACAATTTATGGGGCCTTCTTTTCTTAATGCATTCAAATTCAATCCTTAAAACTTTTATAACTCACATTGAGCTTTTACCCTTATCGAGCGTCCATCATAAGTCTTCGACCCTTGTCATTTGGAAATTGAGCTCTTAAATGGCTCGTAAGAGATTGCCAAAATAAAGGAGGTCACAAATCTCTCACTCTTAAGAAATTTCGTCATCAAAATTTGATTGCCCATCAGATTCTTCGAAAAATGAGGGTATTTTTGTTTCATCTCTTATTCACTTTCCCATGTTGCTTCCTCAATGTCATGATATTTCCATAGGACTTTGATCAATGGAATAACCTTATTCCTCAGAACCTATTCCCTTTTATCTAGTATCTGAATTGGCTCTTTGACATAGTTTGTCACTTATGTCGATCGTATCGTATTGCAGGAAATAGGCTAGGCTTAGTTGATACTTTTTTAGTATCGATACATGAAATACGTCACGTATATTTGACAACTTTGGAGGCAAGGCCAATCGGTATGTTAGCTCTCCAATCCTTTCAAATCTGACGTACCTTGGTTGAAGCTTTCCTTCGATTCCAAATCTTGATGTGCCTATTACAAGAAAAATTTGAAGAATACATGATCACCTACATCAAATTTTAAAGGTCTCTTTCGGAGATTAGCGTCACTTTTCTACCTGTCTTGAGCCATCTGTAAACGACCTCCTACTATCTTGATCTTTTATGAGGTTGGTTGAACTATCTCCAGCCTTGTTAATTTACGTTTGACTATCTCATTTCAACAAACAAGTGTTCTGTAGGGGTCTCCAAACAATGCCTCAAAACAATGTCATTATAATGCTCTATTGGAAACTATTGTTATAGGTGAATTCCACCAAATGCAACTTATCGTCCCAATTTCCTTCAAAGTTGAGTACATAAGCTTGTAGCCTAACCTCTAGAACTAGGATAACTCTTTCCAATTGTCTATCAATTTGTGGATGATATACCATATTGAATTGTAACTGGGTTCCAAATGCATCTTGTAGTTTCTTCCAAAAAATTAGAAGTAAACCATGAGTCTCTATTCGAGATAATGGTCATTGGAATTCCATGCAGTCTGATTATTTGCTTCACATACAATTCAGCGTACCTTTCCAAAGAAAAATCTCATCTTACAGTTAGAAAATAGATTAATTTTTCCAAGCGATCCACTATTACCCATATGAAGTTGTTACTACTTGAGGTTCTTAACAAACTTTGCACGAAATCTATCGTTATATATAGGGGTGAGCATGATGGATTGCCCAACTCGGGAATCATCCGGACCGGATCAGACCGCCCGGTTTGGTCTGGTTCTTCAAACTTGTGGTCCGGTCCACGGTTCCAAAAAATGGAACCAATTCCAGGGCGGTCCGGTTCCCGGTTTCTGGAAGGGCGGGACCGGACCACTTGGACCGAAGAAGAACCGACCCAGCTCCCTTTCCTTTCAGACTTCACTTCAGACTCTTAGAGACTTCTCTTTCTATCTTACTTCGTTTCTTTAAACTAAATGCTCCTTCAAGGGAGATGGAGAGAGGTCGGCTTCTTACAACCATGGATTCAGAAATAATCCGCTTCAACCAGATTAGCTGATGGGACTACCATCTTTGTATACAGTTTCTCCACCGTGACAGTAGTTAAAGATCTTTCCACCAGATGATCATCAAAGCAATAAACTGAAATGGAGTGTCCAAGTGCAGGACTAATCTCGCCATCTTGATGAAGACTTTTTGAGGACTGGAGATCATCAATATGCTATTTGTGTTCATAAGAATAAACACTATGAAATTGGCTTCATTCTCAATTCGTCAATTAGTATGCCAGCGTTTCTATTATGCTATTCTCATGTTAAGGTGATGTCATATCAAAGAAATGTTCCACGAATTACACCTTGAGACCAAAGAATTAGGCAGATGTTATTTTCCATAAAGTTAACTTCGAATCTATTAGCCCCCCAAAACCTGTAGAGGAGGCTCCACCAATATTCCGTCTTTTTTTTTTTGGTAAGGACCAATATTCCAATATTCCGTCTTTTTTTTTTGGTAAGGTAATCCAATATTCCGTCTTTCGTCACCATAAAACCCAAGAATACTACTTGATCAAGCCAGAGTTCACATTTGCTAAACTTCCCATACAATTTATGTTCTCTAAGTGTTTGGGACACAATCCTCAAGTGTTGCTCGTGTTCTTTAGGTCCATTGGAATACATCAGGATGTCATATATGAAAACTATGACAAGCTGATCCATATACATTTTGGAAACCCATGAATGTTGAACTTCTAATACATTTTATGTTCTTTGAGTGTTTGGAACACAATCCTCAAGTGCTGCTCATGTTCATTATATCCATAATGCTACAAGAGCATTCATTAAACCAAATGACATTACTAAGAATTCATACTGCCCGTATCAAGTTTTGAAGGAAGTCTTGTCGCTGTCTTCATTCCTGATCCTTAATTGATGATATTCTAACCTTATATTGATCTTTGAAAATACTGACACACCTTGCAGTTGATCAAATAGGTCATAAATTCTTGACAATTGATACTTGTTCTTAATGGTGACCTAGTTCAATTGTCGGTAGTCCATACATAATCATAAGGATCCATCCTTTTTCCTTATTGGTGCTCCCCAAGGTGACATGTTAGGCCATACGAACCCCTTGTTCAACAATTCCCATAGCTAAACCTTTAATTCTTTTAACTTCGCCAAAGCCATCCGATATGGGGCGTTAGATATCGACTCTGTCCTTGGTGCCAATTCAATCATAAACTCAATCTCTCATTATGGTGGTGGTCTTGGCAACTCTTTTACAAAGATATTTGGAAATTCTCGAATCACGAAATTTCATCAAGCTTGGTTTCCCTTCCATTTGGTCCTTAATCGCCATCAAATATCATCGACATCAGTCATTTGGAAGTGTATTGGCTTCCAATGTGGATATCACTTTCAAAGAGATATGAATTCTATTCCCATGAATTTCATAACTAGGTTAGTCATATGGATTGCATTGTAATACTTTCCTATGACAATTTATTTTAGCTCTTTACTTATTGAGCCAGTTCATACCTAGTATCATGTCGAAATTATACATACTAGAATAATAAGATCAACGTCATGCTCTTGTCAACCCGTCACAATTCTACGATCTTTACATCTTAAAGCGGGTATGATTGAGTCTTTCAAAATGGTTGATATATTAAGTGATGTTATCAATGAGTTAGGTTCCAACTTACATAACTTTGTAAATCTCGTTGATATAAATGAATTGATTGTACCAGCATAATAAGGCATACGCTACGATTCCAAAAATAGAAATTGTACCTATAATAACTATTTCAGAAGCTTTTGCATCATCTTACGCCAAGGCATAGATTTATCCTTAGCTGGCAATCTTTGTTGATTTCTTATGTGCAACATTGATCGATTCCCAGTAGGTATGACTGGTACAGGTGGCCTCAGTACTTGCATGTTTAGTCTAGATTTAGATTGTTGATTATAAAGTGGGCAATTCCAAAGGATATGACATTTCTTTCCCAAACTTGGTGTCCTATTAGTCATTGGATTTTCGCTTGTCACTGTTTGCATTCTAAAGTTCTGTTGTTTATTGACCCTAAATGGCATTCTTCCTAATTGACTAGGCCGCTTATCTCCTAGTTTATTGGGACATCAACCTTTCTTTTGACATGGCTTTCTGTCTTCTTCTGAAGTAGCTCATGCTCTACTAGTTGAGCTTATCCATACAATTTTATTGTAATCTCTGATATTAAAAAGCACTAACTATCTCCCGTTGTTAGCCTGTAAGCCTTCGGAAAATCAAGCTGTCTTATCCCTCCTCATGTTCAACCAAGTCTAAGAGCATATTTGGATAACTCTGAGAATGTCGTCTCATACTGATCTATGGTCATGTCATTTTGGTGAAGCTCCATGAATTCCACCACCTTCTTATTCTTAGCACAATCAGAGCAGTGCTTAGTGTAGAATGCTTTCATGAACCGTCCTTAGGTGATTTCCAACTTGGATAGAAATACGGTTCATTTGGTGGCTTTCCACCAACACTTAACATTCCTTTTTAACTGATACTTTGCCAAAGTTAGCTTGTCGATTTCATTGCTATTTAGTAAACAAAAGACTTCTTCATCTTATTAACCTATCGTTCTGCTTCCTTTAAGCTTCCCATTCTATCAAATTGTGGTGATTTTAGTTTCAAGAATTGCTTGATAAGTCCCTACACCCAGCAGTTAGTGCTTCCTGACATTGTATGTTGTTGTTAGGCTTGCTATCCATCATGGCCCTTATTTGTGCCAAAGCTTCCAGTGTACCATCAATTCGTCGATCTGATTGAGGAATGTCTAATGATTCTCCCCCCAGTCATGTTAGACAACGTTCCAGCCCTTATCCTCCTCTTTTCTACGTATTACTCTTTCTACATAGACTAATCACTACATTAATGATCAAAAGAAATATTAAGAAGTTCAAGTAAGAATCCATGATTTCTATCCCCTTAGGCATATATATTACTTCAGTAACATACATTATCCATTTAAAATGACTTAATAGTTCATTTAATGCCTAAGATGTTATGTCTATATTTGTCTAGGGCCCTTATCCTTCCTAAATCCTAGGCTCTGATGCCAAAAAAAGAATGGCTGGATCCCAATTGTAATGTTTTGATACCAAAGAAGGGCAAATGGGAAAAACCTATTATAACAGACTTTTATACTCTAATACTAAATTAATCTTTAGTCCAAGTTTAAGTTAGATTCGTTTCATATGTTTTGCATGTCGGAAGGGTTCTACATATAACTACTCAAGACCAAACATGAGTGAATCAGAACACTTGATTTCATGAACACAAATGTACCTTTTATTCATATATCATAAAAGATGTACATGAGACGATTAGAAGAGTTAGGGGTCTATCATTATACATACATAGTATACTCTTCTAGTGCGGTCATTGCTATATTTGTAGCCTGATCGAAAAAGTGATAAATGCTACTCAAAAACATCAAAAAATGTATGTTCCTATTAAAAAGTGTCTATCCTATCTTCTCCTAGGGACCTAGTCATACATCACTCTCTAAATCACTGTTATTGTTGCTACTGAGCTCAACGTTTGTTGAGGGAGATACTAATCCAACCCAACCTATGCCATATCTAACATAGATGGCTAAGAAACTATAACAGATTTTGCCTACAGTTGACCCTGAGTTGATTGTGAAACAAGTCTTGACTCATTGGAAAAGCTCTCCAAGAAATAGCTTTGGGGGGGGGGGGGGAGGTGAACTCGACAAAATCAAATCATAACTTAACGACGACTCCATATCTAGGCAACGAGGTTCAGTAGGGATGTCATACCTATCTATCTCAAAAATATTTGCCACATAAATAGTAAGCTAAAAGTTTAATAAGCAGTGCATCTAACCACGTAACTCAATCAAACATACATTTCATGAAATATCATGATAACACAATCATTGCACACATATACATGATTATGCAATCACCATAAATCGTCCACACTCATTAAGTATATCTAGTCATGCACATGTCAACACAACATTCTTTATCAACTGTTAGCGTCGAGTTCTTAGACTTATCATGAGAAGGCTTATGAGTCTCTTGTTCAAACATTTTCACTCTGAAAGCATCCATGACTCTTCCCAGGCATCTCGTCATGGGGCGTCTCACTCTTTCATAGAGTCTTAGGCCCCTTTCATTCAATGCAGCCCTACACCAAGTGGCCCCACATCGTCTGACACCTCTGGTCTAGGTATCTTCACTCCAAAGACATTCGATATTACATCCCCAACAACTCATCCTGCATACCATTGACTATAGTCTCTGATCTTAATCCATCATCATCCGAGGCAACCCTACTTTGAGAGGAATCCAACATTCCACAAGTATCTCATACAAATAATCTAGTGAGGTCAAGCATCTGACCTTACTATGCACGTCTCATACCATGCATAATTCGACTAAACGTAAGGTCATGCAATCTTATAGGTTTCAAATCTAGTATAAATTTCCACTTAAATTATGCATGTCCCATACCATGCATAATCCAATCAAGAATTCATAGCCATATAAATTATAAAGTTTTCCAAAACTTTAATGAGTCATATGATGCATGAATTCTACTAAGTTTCAATGAAATATTTGCATGCACCTGGGATTTGACTTGCCTAAACATGCCAGAAAATCAAAACTAGACCATAGAATGAATTGGGAATTTTTGAACTACAAATCTAGAGCACCAATTGCCTCAACTGTGGCTTTTCGATTTGAGTCGATATGCGGTCCTTCATGATGGCACGACAACAACTCAACAATTTGGCTAAAGACTAAGCTAGAGAGAGATTTTGGAGAGAACTGAAAGAATTTCTAAAGGAAGGAAGGTTAGGCGACGGCGCCCTCCCCCCCTGGCAATGCCACTTGGTGACTCAATCATGCCAAATGGCATGGCCAAGCGCCCAGTGTGCTGCGCTATTGGTCAACTCGACGATGGCTTGCATGCGGCACACATGGTAGAGAAGGGAAGATGGGTGGTGAGTAATCGGCCATTTGGCGTAAGGCAGACGCCAAGTGGCGGAAAGGAGAGGATGGATGGCGAGGCAGTTGTCCACTTGGTGGAGGAGGTGTGTGGTGGAAGATGGGGTTGGTTGGTAGGGTAAATAGGCAAAGAAAGATTAGACAGAGGCCAACAAGTGATATGAGGTAGATTGGGTGTATGGCAAGCGACAAAAATAATTTTGGGTATTGTTTGGTGTTAGCATGACATTGAATGGTCGTTCCGACGTTGTCGAAGACTAATAAACAACTTATGGGCCTTCTTTGGTTAATAATGCATTCGAATTTAATCCTTAAATTTGTATAACTCACATTGCACTTTTGAGCTTATTGAGCATCCATCACGTGTTATTGGACTATTGTTATGCGTCAATCAAGCCCCAAAATAACTCATACGAGGTATTTGTATTTGAGCACGTCACACCATGAGCTTCATAGGCCGCCACTTCTGCCACCTCAATGAAAAGTCCCCACCTCCACCATCGACTTTAGTAACTTCTTCTGAGATGGCATAGGAGGTGTCAGAGGGGTGGCCAGCGACGGAGGAGAGCTGATCGCTGATGTAAGAGGGCGGCAGCTGTGGCGTGGATGGCGTTGGGGCCCAACAGTGGCGTGAGTTGAGCGGTTGAGCAGCTCGCGTTAGTAGCATGGTCGATTGATCGAGAGAGAGAGAGAGGATTACTACAGTCTGAACGGGAAAAGAGGAAAGAGAGGCGGGCATTAATGATCGGTGGGCTCAATGACTAGTGCTGCTTAATAAATAGGCTGTTATAAAAATAACGTGTAATCAGAGGGGGCTGACTAGGTGGTTAATAAGTAAGCAAATATAAACAAGAAGTGGGGCCCACGCTCTAGCAAAACCAGCTGGACTACTAGAGCGGAGCAGGTCTCCTCTCTCTCTCTCTCTATCTAATCATTGCTCTCCATCTCTCTCTCAACTGAGCTTTTCCCTTCTCTCTCCTCCTCCTTCCTTACTTTTCTCCTTTTGAAGTCACAAATCAGGAGAGAGAGAGAGAGAGAGAGAGAGGGCCACACCGTTGCGTCTCGTGAAGAAAAAGGAGCTTCGCTCGAGATCTGCATCTACTTCTCCTTTCTCATTCCAACTGGTCGCTTCATTTCCAGGTAGATTTCCTCTCTCTCTCTCTCTCTCTCTCTCTCTCTCTCTCTCTCTATTGGACCCCTGTTAACGACGCGAGATCTGCTCTTTTCCTCGCTTCGTCGGTCGTTGTCCAGCGTGCAGTCTCTTCTTCTTCTCCTTCTCCCTCTACTTTTTCTTCTGTGACATTAGCTTTTCGGCTCCATTTTTCTGCTTCGAACGGTTTGACACTCTTTTGACTACCGGTAGTTCGACCGTTTTCGCTTTCGCGGAGCAGCGAGTTTGAGTGTCGGTTCGGTTCGGTTCAATCGCTACAATTTGCAAGTTTGAGTGTCGGTTCGGGCTTAGTCTTTCCAGCTGTCGAACAATCCATCTCCGGTCACTTGACCGAATTGTAGTGTTCTTAGACAGAGCTTTACGGATGCAATTTGTCCGTAAGATCCGTTGTTACTTGCTCCCCGGGCCTTTGTGAAAGACGAAAAATTCGGGATGGTAATCTGTGTTGTGGTCTCCGAATCTCCTGTTTATCAGGTCACTCACAGTAAAATCGACTTTGTCTGGCAATTTCCAGATTTATATATCTGCATAGACACTAATTTGCCTGGGCGACTTGGGTGAAAATGCTAGTTAAGGAGAGGGTTTTCAAATTCCTCTTCACTTGGGTTCTGATTTCTGTATGCATTTGGATTTGCAGCCCCCCACCCAAATTCACCAGATTAACAGATGATAAAGAGATGGGGAAAGGGAATTGGTTTTCCTCCGTGAAGAAAGCTCTCAGCCCCGATTCAAAAGAGAAGAGAGAACCGGTACCGACACTCAACCCTGTGTTTAATTGTATTTCCTTTTCCCTTTTGTCTTTTTTTGCGATGCTTTATCTCTTTCTTAACAAATGTATGAGATGTCTTTTTCCAGAAATCTAGTAGGTCAAAGAAGAAATGGTTTGGCAAGCAAAAAGACCTTGTACCCGATCTGAACACCACTTTGACAGTGGCGGAGCCACTACCTTTGCCACTTCCTCCTCGGACTGAAGAAACGAACTTAACAGATGGGGTGAAGGAAGAAAGCAGGCATGTTCATGCCGTTGCGATAGTCGCTAATTCCAGTTCAGATACTGCTGCAGAGGCTGTTAAATCAACTTACTTCATTCAGCTTGCTGGAAAATCAAAGGAGGAAGCGGCGGCAATCAGAATTCAGAAATCATTCCGAGGATTTCAGGTAGATGTTTTTTTATTTTGCTTTGATGCTGTCAAAGTCCCATCTGCTGTGCAACGGCTTCACTTCTGATTTTTTTTTTTGGTAAAGAAAAAAAATTCAGAAGTGAAGCCATATAAACAAGAAATCTTTTTATAGGCTACTTTAAAAAAAAGGATGCTCCTTTTCCATTTCTTCTATTGTTAAGGAACTCATCTGTGAATATAGTTGTTGCTGTCTTACACGGAATTTTCTCCAAGTTTGAAAAAGAAAAGTTGTTTCTTGCTGTGAAGCTCTTTTGAAATGCTTGCCACAGAGCTGCGCATTTAACTAATAGCAATGCCACCCATCAGCTGATCACAAACAATCAATTAGCCGGCTGATGTTTTCCTATTTGACCTCTGCCAAAGTCATACTTGATAGAACCATCCATTCACATCCCTATTTTGGTGCTCTCTAAGAAGAGTTGTGGACAAATGTTTGATACGTGTGGGTCTCTATGCAAGTGAAGCATTATCAGATACTACTGACCAAAAGAAAAAAAAAAGGCATCATCAGATCCTATATGGTAGCATCTTCATGTGGGATTAATCTGTGAACAATGCCACACACGACAAACACTACTTAGATCATTTTATCTTGAGGATAACACAGTTCTTGCTAAAAGAAGTTGGCATGGTTCTAGGGAAATTAAATACTAAATTATTTTACAATGCTCTAAGACATGTTTCAAATGAAGTACAGTAGCTGGAATATGAAATATCAGTTAATTATATGAGCATGGAGTTCTGACTCTAATATCCCCAAAGCATTAGATGAAGGTACAGACAAATGGGATTTACTCGGTTCAGACACTAGAGGCTGAAGTTCTTGATGTGAAAATTCAACACTGAATGAAACTATTCAATAAAGTGATTAAGATGAGTACCGTCATGAATTTTCTTATGAATAGAGATGTCGAGTGAACTTCTGATTGTGGCTTTGGAATGAGTTTCTTTAAGTGTGTCATTGACATTGTCAATACCTTTTCAAGGCAAGAAGGGCAATGCGAGCTTTGAGAGGGCTGGTTCGGTTGAGATCATTGGTTGAAGGGCCAACAGTGAAGCGCCAAGTTGCAAGTACCCTAAAGTGCATGCAGACTCTTGCTCGTGTACAGTCTCAAATCCATGCTAGGAGGATCAGAATGTCAGAGGAGAATCAAGCTCTTCAGAAACAACTCTTACAAAAACGTGCAAAGGAGTTGGAGAATCTCAGGGTATGTATCATGTATCTTTGTCGATAATCTGAAATCTATATGCAGCAAAGCGTATTTTCAATGGAAAGGTTGGTGCCATTAGTGTGATTTATATGTTACAAATTATGATCGTGTTTCTTGGAGAAGCTAATCTGCTGATAATATAATCCAAAGCAAAAGTAGCGAATTGCCTAAAGAGACAAAGGCTGCTTAAATCTTATAATATATATTTAACCTTTGGACAAGAGATATGGCCCATGTGTTCATCACTGTAGAGAGGTTATTGGCATTTCTAATTAATTCTCAAGGAAATACTGGTTTCTTATCTCTCTAAATAGATGCATTGATCAAGGCATGTCTCTCATCAGCTTTGGCATCTTCTGGCTTCGCCACTCAAGGATCTTGTGGCTAGAGATCAGGTTGACTTTGGCTGGAGTAATGCTGGGGGCACATAAGGGATCTCAAAATGTATGGACATTGCAAAGTTGAAACATTGGGGCATATTGACCCCAAAAATCCAAGAGGCAATATACAATTTGCCCAATATAGCTGCTGTGAACCAGCTTGAACAGACTGGCTGGATCCTATTATAACCTTTACTTTGAACCAGGGCAAAGATTAGTGGCTGGATTCTATTTTTTTTCACACTTCCCAGAAAGCTGGGTTTTCCATCAACCAACTCCAGCGCCAGTTCAAGAATTTTGACTTGATGGTTTGCTTATGCTAGAGAGCATATTGTCTCATGCGTTTTTGTTGTGAAGACGAGCTTTTTCATTCTTGACTAGGGCACATTGTCTTATGCAGCTTACAATTTGCTTCCCAAAATGCCAACTTGCTTGATGTTGATTACTTCTGATAAATGTTCTCCAGCATAATATCTTAGGTTTTTTTAAAAACCTCTTACTTAATATGACCGTTTTGACAGCTTGGGGAAGAATGGGATGATAGTCTGCAGTCAAAGGAGCAAATTGAAGCGAAGCTTCTGAAGAAATTTGAGGCAGCTATGAGAAGAGAAAGAGCCCTTGCTTATTCATTCACTCATCAGGTGGGCCATGACATTGTTAATTTATCTAACAAATCAGTTGCTGAAGGAGAAAGTGAAATACATTGCAAAAAGCACTAGGAGAATTAATCAGTAGATGGACTTCATTGTTGAGTATTGATTATTTCTTTTATTCCAATAAAACCAGTTTTGCAGCTCAACTAGATACGCCTCAGCTGCATACATCTCGTCCTACTTTGCCATTTGTTTATTTCTCAGAGCATTTAGAAAACTAGAAGACTTCCAACGAGTATTTGTGCCTCCTGATTCTTTCAATGCATTTTGTTCACCTAGGTACAAAATGAAGTGTGTTCAAGTGCTGTTATGGGATGTTAGCATGAGCCCTAGATAATCGAATGGATATTTGCTTAAATTCGTGTATTGTCATTGCTTCTTTTGCTCTAGAAAGTACGCTTCATACAGACTTCAATATGATTTTTGAGTGATTATAAGATACTGGATCCTAGTCTGCCTTAGATTGTTGTCTACTTGTCTTGTCATCACTGGCCTGACTTTGACAAGATAAATTCTTTTGTTACACCTGGTGAAACTCTCACCTGATCTGCCTATTACACTCTTACTGCCGCCTACTACTTTGTTGGAAAATATATCATTTGCAAATCTCTGCTTTCTTTTCTTTTTCCTTTTAAATAAAACTGTCTATTACCATAAATAAATTCATCTCATGCTAATCTTCCTCCTGCACAGCAAACATGGAAGAATCCATCAAAGTTAACAAATCACATGTTCTTGGATCCAAACAATCCCACGTGGGGTTGGAGTTGGTTGGAACGTTGGATGGCTGCCCGACCTTGGGAAGACCGGAGCACTACAGAGAAAGAGTCCACTAACGACCTGAAAAGTGCAGTCCCTAGCATTGCTGGAGGGGAGGTTACCACATCCTATGCTCGCTACCAACTCAATTTGGATAAACATTCTCCAACCGCCAGCCAGAAGTCTAGCCAGACAAACGGTTTCCAGTCCCCTTCAACTCCGAAGCCAGCCTCATCAGTAACCTCTCGCAAACTGAAGCCAGCTACTCCAAAGGGCAGTGCCCGAGTCGCAGATGACGACTCTGAAAGCATGGTGAGCATGCAGTCTGGTATGAATAGAAGGCATAGTATAGGAGGCTTGTCGGTTCGAGATGACGAGAGCCTGGGAAGCTCCACCTCTGTTCCTAGTTACATGGTAGCCACTGAGTCTGCGAGAGCGAAGTCCCGGTTGCAGAGTCCATTGGGGATAGAGAATAATGGGACCCAAGTTAAAGGGACCGTGGGACCTGCAAAGAAAAGGCTCTCATTCCCACCTTCACCAGCCAGGCCGAGGAGGCATTCAGGTCCTCCAAAGTTCAACAGCAGCATTGGTTCTGAGAATAGCACGACATATGGGGGGGCAAGCTAGCTAAGCTGGAGTTTCAATAAAAATAAAAAATACGTGAAGAAATTTGGGACTGCAAAGTCGCTGCTTATCACATGAGGTTGATTTCTTTATTGTGATCGTGGGAAGAAATATTGTTTGATTGAAAAGTTTCGTACTTCGGGTTGGGTTAGTTGGTGGAAGATTCATTATTTGTTATTATTTATTCATGTTTGACATCCTTTTCCTCTTGGTCCGGTTCTTGACATCTTGATGAGTGGACGGAACCGCACCGCCAGTGTCAATGTTCCGTTTACTGGGAGATGTGTTCACAGTTAATCGAATAATTCGTCCGTGTTTTCTCTTTGTATTATCATAGCAAATTTTCCCAAGAGACTTATATGTTCGTGTAATAGAGAATGCTTAATGTGAATTTCCGTTCATTTCACTTAAAATAGTATCAGAAAAATGCTTTATGAATTTTCTGGTTCTCAATTTACGAAAATATATCAATGAAGGTATATAGCTTTTGTTTTTTAGAAAGCAAAAAATATTTTCAAATATTTTTCTTTCATTTCTAAACCAATTGCTTTTTTTTCATTAGACATATTTATCCTTTTATTTTTTTCTTTGAAAAATTTAGGTTCTTAAATATTTAAGTTTTTTTTTCTTTTCATTTTGCCCCTTCCTCAATTGATTGATGGTCATGGTAGCATTCAACAATTGACAACAAGTGAGATTGAGCCTTGCATAGGTCGATAAGCTCGAGTTCACTCAAGGTCGACAAATCAAGCTAGCTTGTGGTCCATTGTTGGCCACCAACAGTTACCTTGACTGGTGATCGGTCGAGGAAGAAGCAAAAGGAAAAGGAGAAAAAACAAGAAAAGAAAAATAATTTAGAAAGAAAAGATTGGAACTTTGGTAATTTACTTGGAAAATTCCATCAACTATCAAATGGCAAAGAATATTTTCTAGTTCGTTTTTAGGTTTTAATTGAGCACTTCAAACTAGAAATTGTTGGTATTGTCAATTCAATTATGTGTGGGATAGATTAAATCTCAAAATTCCCTTTCGATATCGTAACACTATTTTTGGTTATCTAAAACCATTCATCATTTGATTTAACAAGCATGCATTACGTTTTTATCCAATCATGATTTTAGAAAATGACATGACATAGCCATGACACCACAAATTTGCTACTCAAACATAAGAAGGAAATGACATAACATGGCAAAGATACAATAAACTAAAAATTTAGACATAATTAGGGTGAGCAAAATGAACCGGCCAAATTAGACCGAAAGAGCTAATTTTGGGCAATTTCCAAGGTCACCTGTGACATCTGTAAAAGTTGGCATCGATTTTGAGGATTAAGTGTGAGATCACTCGGATCGGTTATGTAAACTAATTGTAGAATCGCATGCATTGATCATGAGTATTGACCGTGGGTTCACTTGAATCAATTGTGTGAATCGATTGCGTGACCGCTTGCAATGGTCATAAGGATTAGTCTCGAGATTAGGTGGATCAATTGTTGGAATTGGCCAAGGAGTTGTTCGGGTTGATTATTTAATTTTTCTTTTAAAAAAAATAGACTTTTTAATTATTTAAGTTTTTCCCCCCTTTTTTTTCATTTTCCTTCTTTCTCGATTGGTCGTTGGTCATGCTAACGTCCAACGATTGGCAATAAGCAAGGTTGACAAGTCAAGCTCACTTGTGGTCAATTGTCGGCCCCCAACTACTGCCCAGACTGAAGATTGGCCAAGGAAGAAGTAAAAAGAAAAAAATTAAAAATTGGAACTTTGCTAATTTATCTAGAAAATTGAATCAAATATCAAATGGCAGAAATTATTTTTCTATTCATTTTTGGATTTCAATTGGACAATATAAACTAAAACTTGTTGGTCTAGGCAATTTGATTTTGTGGGGGAAGGGGGGGTTAGATTAATATCTTAAAACGCCCTTTTGACACCGCCCTATTTTTTGTTATCGAAAACCAATCATCATTTGATTTACTAAGCATTCAAGAAAATGAAATGACATGATCGTGACACCACAAGTTTAAAATTCAAAGATAAGAATGAAATTACAGAAAATGACAAAGATACGATAGACTGGAAATTTAGACATAATTGGGGTGAACAGAATGAGCCACTTGGATTAGATCGAATAAATCGGTTTTGGCGATTCCCAAAGGTCGCTTGTGACATTTGTGAAGAGCTAGCATCGATTTCAAAGATCGATCGCAGGATCACTCAGATTGGCCACGTGAACTGGCCATGAAATTGCTTACGTTGATTGCAAGGATTGGCTTTGGAATCATTTGGATCGGCCATAGGATTGCTTGTAATGATAGTAAGAATTAGCCTCGGGATTAGGTGGATCAATCAGAATTGGCTAAGGAGTTGTTCGGGTTGATAGCGTGGATCATTCATGGGATTACGTTAATTGATCATGGATCAGCTGGCTAAGGGTCCTTTGACATTAGCCAGGTACCGATCGACGGTTGATGCCATGTATCGATTGAGGGTCACCGTACATTAGCTATGGATTGACCGAGGGTCGTCAAGGCACAACTATTGATGATCAACCAAAGGTTAACAGTGCTCGACCATGCATCAATCGTAAATCAGTCATGTATCAATCAAGCATCAATTTGCTTGACCATGCATCGATCATGAGTGGTCACGCCTAGCGTTACTTTAGCCATGCCCTGTCATGTGCCTGGCATCGCTCGGCCATAAACCAATCATGCTAAGCCATATGCCTAGCCACGCTCGGTAATGGAATGGCCATGCCCGACTATGTGCACTGTCATGCTCGATCACAAACTGACCATGCTCGGCCATGTTATAACGCCTCGGGCGCCACTTTTGCTCTAATACCAAGAGTGGATGTAACGCCCTGTAACCATTAATACTATGATACCAAAAACGGGTAACGGTCTGGCGCCCTCAACGTACTGATGTCGGGTGTAACATTCTCACACCACGCTGAGGCTAATAATCTCAAACCATTGGCGCTCCTATCATTACCATCATACCAGGATCACATTCGCAATTCCTTCCAAACCTCATTGATCCAAATTTTGGCACAACGGAAGCGCGCTCTTGCTAGGTGGATAGGAAAACACAACTCCGAATCACCTGAAAGATACGTCGGCATTTCTATCTACATTCAAAGATGATCTAAGACAGTTAGAAAAGAGGAAGATAAACATTTCTATCTACATTCTTCCTCTTGCATATGCAACGTCTATTGTACTATACAAAAATGATCATCGAATATTTAGCTTTTGACATCCAAAAAGTAGTCACCGACTCCATCTTAGCCTTCCTCTTGGTCTAGTCCCGAACCGTCCCCTCCGATGAACGGGCTAGGAAATGGAATAGGACCTACCCCATCCGTTCTCGAAGTAGGCAAATACCAAGTGGAATCGGTAAGTAATTTGTGCATTAAATGGACCAACACTTACTCTTATGCCGGTCTCAACGAACAAATATCGAAACTCGGTGGTCCTGAAGAACACAAACTCCCGCAAGCTCATGGAAAAAGTCACAAATGACACCGTACCACGGCGGCGGATCGGATGGGAAGTCAAACATCTGTGCTAATCTGAAAACATGAATTCCCACAATAATAAGCAATAGCTTAGCAAGCAATGCAAACCAACCACACGCATGCTCCACATGACTCAAAAGGTGCATCATGCTATACACGCATCAACATAGGTGCATGACAGTAAATCATTTTCATATTTCAAAATGAATCATGCAGCCAATCAAAATCCCCCTACTTGCCATGTGAGAGGCTTCCAAGTTTCAAACCCAGGCATCTCCATACCAGAGGCATCGCATTCAACCGGGGGTAAGTCATCTGGTTTTCCCCCACTTCTGAATTTACCTGATCATACCCACAAGTGTGGCAACCCATCTTGGAGACATCATCGGCCTCCACCTCAGCTATCGAGACCCTCCATTCATTTGAGGCATCCCTTCTACATAGGGGCATCACGATGAACACACCGCAGTATATACCTCCTGCCGAAATACACTCATGACATGCAACATGGAAGTTCAAACATGGCGATCAATGCAGTTCAAAAGTTCCTCAAAACAGTTTTCAAGCAAATGAAATCTTGATATCTATCAATTCACAGAATCGAGCACGTATCAAGTATTCAAAATTAAGATTTCGCCAAACGGGCACCAAAATTAGTTTCTGAACTACCAAAATTATAGTTTTAAAACGGTTAAAATAATTCAAATGTTGTCAAGTTTTGACAGAAAAACCATTTCAAGATCAGCATTTACGAAATTCAAGTTAGTCTAGCAAATCGATGATTCGAGTCGTGAAATCGGTTTATGTTTACTAGACCGACGAACCAGTAGAACACACGGTACGTGTGTTAAGCTAGTCAAGCCACTACTTGCCTTAAGCTAGGTTTGGAGAAGAGTCTCGTTCGTGGCTTGACTAACTTAGCTATTGAAACAGTTTTGAGGAAATGAAACAGTTTTCAAGTAGTCAAGCCACTACTTGCCTTAAGCTAGGTTTGGAGAAGAGTCTCGTTCATGGCTTGACTAACTTGGCTTCTGCGGCACGGATAGCGGTGGCGAGGGGCAGTGGTCAGCGAGCACCAGCTTGCCTCGTGGCTTTTTCGTGGCTCAAACGGCATTCAATACGAGGAGGAGGAGGCGGTGGTGAGTGGAAGGAGACGGTGGACAAAAGTGAGCAGTGAGATGGGTGTGAGAACAACGAGGTTTTTGTGGGTTTTTGGGATGGGTGAGAATTTCGACAGAGGGTCGCTACGAAATTGGAGGAAAGTTCCGAGAAGTTTGGAGGATTTCTCCTTATATAGAACTGGCCGGAAACCCTCACTCTCTCTCTTCTCTGATTGCATGCAAGTCAAGTGTCACCGGAGGTGGACATTTGGTGTGGAGCACTGGCCACCGGAGTACGGAAAACTTACTTTGAGTAGTTACGCTAACTCAAAGTCATTAATGAACGACATAACTTCAACATTCTTAAATTAGTAAATGTCTCTAATCTTCCTCGTGTCGTTTGCTTTAGCAAAACGAACTGTCATCGATTACAAAAATTGCCTCCCATCTTCGGTCTTCTTGTGTTTCACGATTTTTGGTTTGTCACAATTCTCCTCTCCTTTAAAAATTTCATCCTCAAAATTTAAGTGTCCATGAATTCCTCAAACAATTGGGGATAGTGCATCTTATCTCTTCTTCGTTTTCCCATGTTGCTTCCTCAGTATCGTGGTACTTCCATAATACCTTTGCTAGAGGGATAACTTTGTTGCTCATCACTCTTTCCCGTCGATCCAACACTTGGACTGGTTCCTCTATATGAGGCATTTTATCACCCACATCAATCGTTTCGCACTTCAAAACATGACTAGGATGTGGATGATATTTCCTCAACATCGATACATGGAACACGTCATGTATGTTAGATAATTTCAGGGGCAAAGCTAACTATCTGCCACTTCCCTGACTCGTTTCAAAAGCTCAAAAGGTCCAATGTATCGAGAGTTCAATTTCCCTTTAGTTCCAAATATGGTCATGCCTTTTATGGGTGTTACTCGAAGGAATACATGATCTCAAATATTGAATTTTAACAACTCCTTTGTCTATCGGCATAACTTTTTTTGCCAATCTTGCACCATCTTTAGGCGGTCCCTTACCATCTTAATCTTTTCAGTCGTGATCTGTACAATTTTGGGTCATGTCAATTTAATTTCCCCCAATTCATTCCAACAGATTGGAGTCTTGCATGGTCTTCCGTGCAAAGCTTCATAGGGCACGTCCCTATGCTTTATTGATAACTATTGTTGTAGGCAAATTCTACTAGATGTAACTTTTCATCCCAATTTCCATCAAAATCTAGCATGCATGCTCGCAACATGTCCTCAAGTATCTGAATAACTCGTGTAGTTTAACCATCGGTCTGTGGGTGATATGCCGTGCTATGATGTTACTTGGTTCTAGAGTTGCTTGCAACTCTTTTCAAAAGTTGGATGTGAACCTAGGATCTTTATTTGACGTAATGGTCCTCGGTGTTCCCTGTAACTTAATAATCTGTCTTACATATAACTCTGCTTTATCTTTTTAATGAAAGGTCCTGTCTCACTACCAAAAAATGAGTAAACTTTGTTAATCTATCTACTATTACCCAAATGGAGTCATGACCACTTGACGTTCTAGGTAGTCCTTGTACAAAATCCATGGCCACATGATCCCATTTCCATTTTGGGATTTTAAGGGGTTTTAGCAATCCCGCTAGTTTCTGATGTCCAGCTTTTATTTGCTGACATGTAAGACATTGCGCAACATACTATGTAAATTTCAATGTAAATCGTGGTACATTTTCGTACCACCAGGGTGAATACTATAATCACTATGGTGTGCCATTACTAAAATATCTACCTTTAATTGTTTATCACTAGGCACCCATAAGCGTCCTTGAAATCAAATGATACCATCATTCGCTTCAGATAGTTTGTCTTTATCATCTTTCTTAATCTTGTTGCGGATTTTGATAATCTTTGGGTCGAGTTGCTGCTTTTCTTTAATTCTAAGTATCACTTTCGGTACCATTCGGAGAGTAGATAACACATTGGCCATCTCACTAAG
>JAGKPW010003040.1:32500-47454 GCA_019926035.1 Melaleuca alternifolia
TGGTTCCTCATAAATTCGAGGCTTGGTTGGTGAAGTTTGAAGATAAAATGATTTTCCCATACTAAGGGGACGTCGTTCCGCCTCAGGTGGGGGAGGTCGAACCGAAGGTGATCATGGAGATCTCGAACTCCGACTTCGAGGAGGACGAATGAGATCGTGGCCTGAGCCACTTTTTGTTTTAGTTCTTACATAGAGGAGCTAAGTGTAAATGTAACCGTGATATAATGTTCTATCGCTATGTAGATATATGTGTGACATGTTTCAAGGGGTTATAACATGAACCTTTTGTTGAATTCTTGTCTTTTATGTTGTCATTGATTGATTGTTTGTCGGGGGCTTTTGCTTGATTATAGAGTAAAGATGAAAAAGTCGATAACGGGTCCTAGGATATTATTGTCGCAAAATAATAAAATAAGTAAGCACATGTTATTGAACCGCGCTTGGGATTAGTAACATTCCCAAAGGGACTGGTGCATGGGAAATTCGACGTTATGGAGTTGATTCGCTACGACTTTGGTATTATAGCCTAGGTTATGGCCTGGAGTGATAAGGAGCAATAAAAGTAAGGATAGTTAGTAGGAAAGGCATGTTTATGCATGTGATTGATGAATGTTAATATACTATTGTGCTCTTAGATTCTAACTCGTCATGGTTGACCTTGTAGCCCATTAAGCTTTGAATCATGAGTGACCCTAACCTTAGGAGCATGAGAAGGATAACTCAGGGCCAGTCAAATTCTAGAGGAAAATCCCTAGAAGATCCTCGAATTGAAGGAATCTTGCAAGCACTTGAGATGATTGGAAACCTGATAAATTAGCAAGCCTAGAATCACGCTCTTGTAGCCCTAGTTGATGAAAACGGGAATGACAACTGCAATGGGCAAGATGAGTGACCCGTACATAGAATGGTGGAGCAGTTCCTTAAACTTAAACCTTCCAAATTCACTGGGATGGGTGTCTCGAAGGAGTAGCTGCCTAGATTGACGAGTTGGAGAAAATATTTGCCCTCCTACGATGAATCGATGAAAATAAGGTCACTCTCGTGGTTTATCAACTATAAGGAAATGCTGAGCACTGGTGGAGAGCCACTAGGGAGTTAGTATTCCCTGATAACACAGCCGTCACTTGGGCCACCTTTGTCAAAGCTTTCAACAACAAGTATTTCTTGGAATGTGCATGAGATTAGAAGATGGCAGACTTCCTACGACTCCGTTAGAACCACTTTACCGTTGACCAATACGAGGCAAAATTTGCTGAGTTATTAAGGTATGCAAGCCGCCTGATTGAAGACCCCGTGGATAAGGCAAAATGGTTTCAAGATGGCCTTAAACCTGAAATCCGTAGCCGACTGGTGTTGCTAAACCTAAAGGATTACAACGAGATATATGAGCGAGCCTAGTTGGTGGAAAGAGATATGCTGGAGAGAGCAAGTGCAATTGGATCACGCTTTGCTAAGGATGCCCAATGATAGGGCACGAGGCCTATGATTAAAGGTAAGAGTTCTTTTTCTCATTACAAGAGAAACCACTACGAGAAACCCACATATGTGCCCTTTGGCACCTGTCGATTGTGTGGAAGACAACACGAAAACACCCCTGTGCCTCGCCAGGATGGGAGCTTGCTTTGGCTATGGCCAACATGGCCACCACTTGAGGAATTATCCTCGGCTACAGTAAGGCACGCTGTTGTAATCAAGTCAACAATGGCAAGTGAGACCTCCCATTGGAACGATACCATAGAACAATCGTCCGGCAGACCAAGGAAGAGTGTTTGCTATCACCTAAGGGGAAGCGGAGCACTCTTAAACCGTGATCACAGAATAAGGTATTGATCACCCTAAGATGTCTGACATACAAAATTATTGTAAAAAGCCACCTTTATGGATATAATGCGAAAACGCCCATGCTCCTCTTTCTTATGGAAAGAGAGGCAGTCCCTATATTACCGCATAGTGGGAACGTGGGATGCTTTTCTATTCCTTGCATCTCTAGTGCAAAGAAAAAGAGTTTCCTTCCTAATCTAATGGTTTTGTTAACCAAAGCGCTAACCTCTTCCTATAGTAATAGTCATCTTCAAGTTCTTGCACAAGGGGCAGATACTTCCCATTCCTACTAAACCGAATCAAGGAAATAGGAGTCATAGGACACCAGAATATCGAACCATGAACGAAGAAAGGCACGAGAGAAAAGCATATTGACTAGTGACCCCAATTCTTGACTGGAGGGGACACCAAAGGCCTCTGCCCTTCCATCCCTTGGATAGATAGAGAGGGAGAATATGATTCCAAGATCTAGTTTTGTTCAAGTAACGGATTCTAGCCAATTGAAAGGATCTTCTGATTAATCCAGAGATCATTTCGATTCCATTAGTAATGAGGATTCGAAATATTTAAGTCAGGTTTTTTTGTTATTGGGATAGGTGAATTCTTATAGATCCATCCTCCGAAGGAACCGGACATGATAATTTTTCATCATCCGGCTCGAGCAAGAATTTGGTCTAATTCATGACCTTCCGATAGGTTTTGACTCTATCTATATAGAATATATTTTAATTTTGAATCGATCTAATCGATATATAGTATTATACTATAAAAATATCAATATAAATAATATCAATTTGGTCCTTAGTTAGGTATTTAAATCTTACCTTGATTGATTCATTAATGTCATCATTGATAATAGATTAGTCTACTTGAAAGATGCTAGAAAGCATGAACAACACCTGAGGAATAGCGGTAAATCCTGCAAAACTAAAGCAATCGTTAATTGGCCAAGGCCAACCAACGTGATCGAAGTTTAGAGTTTCTTAGGCTTGGCCAGTTATTATCGACAATTCTTGGAGCGATTCCCCATCATATCCATGCCTTTAACAAGACTACTCCCGAAGGAGACGAAGTTCAAGTGGAACGACAAGTACGAAAGGGACTTTCAAAAAGTCAAGTGAACGCTGACAACCGCCCTTGTCTTGACGATACCATTTGGACTAGGAGGATATAAATTTAGAGCAATGCTTCTCATAAAGGCCTCGGTTGCGTATTAATGCAACATGGAAGGGTGGTAGATTATGCGTCTTGAAAATTTAGGCCATACGAGCTTAACTACTCGACCAATGACTTGGAGTACAAACTTGAGGTAAACCATTCATCCAGTTACTCTTCGAATTGAGCTTGAAGTGCAGTCAGAACTTAAAACTATACAACAAGTGGATTCCATCATCCAAAAGATTATACAGGAGGACATGGAAAAAAAGAAATTAGGTTTTCAAGTGATAGAAGACAAAATACTGAAATTCCGTGAATGGTTATGCATGCTCGATGATGTGGACCCAAAGGAAGAAATCTTATTGGAGGCATGCAGAAGCTGGTACAACATCCACGATCTAGATGCTTGAGGACATGCTATACGCACGTGTTTTAGATTTCAAAGGAAGTAGGGATGAACGACTGCATCTTGTGGACTTTACTTACGATAACAGTTTCTAACAGGGCATTGGGATATCACCGTTTGAAGTTTTATATGGCTGGGCTTGTTGAACAACAATTTGTTGGGATAAAGTAAGGGAAAGAAAAATCACTAGCTCAGGGTTAATCCATATCTCGATAGAAGCCATTCAAAATACTAGAGACAGACTTAAACCACCCAACCGACGATGTAGACGTTTAGAGTTCCAAGTAGGTGACCACGTATTCCTAAAGGTATTAGTCATGCAAAGTACGACGCGGTTTGGCTAGAAAGTTAAACTCAACCCCAGGTATGTTGGTCCTCTTGAAATTTTGGAAAGAATGTGGAGTCTAGTTTATCAACTTGCCCTACCACCCAATCTTGCTTAGGTCTATAGCATTTTTCATATGTCCATGCTAAGAAAGTAGGAGCCCAATTTGACCCACGTACTCAATGGTGAGGTGATTATGACTGTTTGTCATATGTCAAGAAACTGGTGCGGATCATAGTTAGAAAAGAGCAAGTGTTGATGTATAAGGCCATCCCCTTAGTGGAAGTGACTTGGTAGCATCATGGGACTGAGGGAGCAACCTGGGCAAGTGAGGAAGTGATGAGAAAGACAAATACCCTCACTTATGTGAATGATTAGAATTTTCATAATTTCGAGGACGAAATTCCTTTAAGAAGGGAAAAGTTGTAACATCCTCAATTTGATGCCTTATTTTATTAAGGAAAGGTTTAAGTTGTCAAGGCATAAATAGCGAAACGAGGTAATTAGCCAACTAAATCATTTAGGAAAGGCAATTAGGGATCGACAAGCATGATCAAGGAGAGTACTCCTAAAGTAATTGCTTGACCATAAGGATAGAAGCAAGATGACCTTGCGTTAACACAAGTCGATGCGCGACCTTATAGGAGCAGCAGATTCATCAAATGGTTATGGCCAACTCATGGGTGATTTCAAGGGGCAATAATAAACTCAAATCGGCCTTACAATTGTTGGCACGACCTTGTGACTAGGCAAGACAATTTTCATGCTTAAGTACATGACAACCGAAAATTCTCTAAGAACCAACGAGGCTTGAATGCAGATCGACTTGAGCAACGATCGTGAGACTCACAAGAGGAGCCCTGTTAGTCGTTTTCTCGACGAAGTTACTTTAACCACTGAGAGGTAACAATGAGCTGAGAACCTTAAATTGAGTACAAGAATCGAAAGAGGAAAATTAAACTCAAACCTAATTATGGAATTTGCGAAAACCTGACTCGATTTAGAAAAGCTTGGCCCAATCAGTCTCTAAGCCCATTTCTCTAGGCCCATGACCGCCCATAATTCCCCCGTGTTCGGCCAAGGAAAGAGGAAGGAAGAGATTGATACATTAAAAGGCCTAGGAAAGCTAGATTGATTCAACCTAGGCTAGATTGATCTAAGACTAGGTTAGATTGCCTTAGGATGGACATTAAATGAGTACGCATGGGCTATATGAGAAAGGGGGTGTCACACCCCTAACCTTACGAGTACAATAACATCCCACTCCAATCGATATGAAATGCGACATCCTAGATCTTTAGAAACCACTGTCGTCCTCTAACGGGTTGGACTCCATAGACTCTGAGTCAAAACTCGGAGTGATGATCTTAACATTAGACTCCATATCCTTGGGGTCTAACTCCAATGGTTTTGAATCGTCTAGTCTGATATTGTAACATCCTCAATTTGAGGCTTTGATTAATAAAAAGGTTAGGGTGTTAAGACCTAAATAGTGAAGTGGGGTATTTAGCCGCTAAATCGTTTATGAGAGGCAATCAAGGATCGACAGCTTGGTTAAGGAGAGTCGATGTGCGATCTTTTAGGAATGGATTTGGTGGATGATTATGGCCAACTCATGGGTAATTCTAGGTAGCAAAAATTAACTCGAATCAACCCTACAATAGTCCGCACGATCCCGTGACTGGGCAAGACAATCATTCTACTCGATTACATGGCAACATAGATTTCTTTAAGGAATAACAAGGCTCGACACGGATCGACTTGAGCAGCGATCATGAGACTTGAAAACAATGCCCCATTAGCCGCCTTCTCGAGGAAGCTATTTGAGGTCATCGAGAGGTGACACTTAACCACAAGCCGTTAGATTAATTATGGGCATCAAATTTGTGGATGATTGAGCTCTAACCCAATTAGGGAATTATAGAAGGACCAACCCAAGAGGAGATGGACCAAGAATCTTGGCCCAAGATGGGCCAAGGCATTTGGCCAAGACCATTCGGCCGAGGCAAGGCCGAATGAGGGTGGAAGAGAGAGGGAGAGAAGGAAAGAGAAAGAGAAAATAATAGGGTTTGTTTGTATCTTAATTATTGTTGGAGTCAAAGGAGACAAGAAATCAAGAGTAGTTTTGACCTAGGGAATTAATAATTCAAGAGGTACTAGAGTAAGGTGATGTCTTGAATTTAAGTTGACATAAGCCTAGATGAGGAAGTACCTCTTATCTAATTGAAGAAGGCCACAAGTGGGGGAGGAAAAAGGGAGAGGTGGACGGCGCATTCAAGGGGGAATGGAGAAAATAAAATAAAATCTAGGTGATGATGAGACTATCCTAAGATTAGAATTAGACATGTGGGCAATTAAGCTTGGGATGATGTAAGCTTGATGATGCAAGGAGTCTATTTATAGATTGAAGTCATCCTAGAGGCTATTAGAGGAATAGGAAATTAAGAAGCTAATTGTAGTCTCATCATGAGGAGAGAATTAGACATGTCGCTTAGCAATTAAATATTGAGACTAGGCTTTGTACCTAGTAGATAGAATAGTATATTGAATAGCCACATGGGTTAAGAGAAAAAAAATAAGAAAAAGGGGGAGAGAAATCAAGAAGAGGAACACACCCATGGGTAGCCCAGCTAGTTAGGGCGAACTTGGACTTCATTGAGGTCTTGGGTTCGATTCTCTAGGGAAGCGCTTGTGATTTAAGTGGGGGGCCATGGCGGTGAGTTGTTGTGCTAGTCCCCCTGAGGAATAGTCGAGGTGCGTGCAAGCTGGCCCGGACACCTTGGTTACAAAAAAAAAATCAAGAAGAGGAGATAAGAGCATTAAATGTTGAATAGTAGGCCTAAGCTAGTGACCATAGGTCATAAATGCATTAAATGTCCTTTAAGCTTGGGCTTCAAGTTTCTCCACTAGCTTTGGCCCCACGTTTCCTTGCTTATAAATAGAGAATGAGACTTCTTTCATTTGCATCCCTTCTCTCAAGCAAGAACTCTCAAACCTCTTCTACCTTATGCTGGAAATTCGTAGCTCAGCAGGCCCAACCACTGTTCTGCCTTCAAACACCCACCAGCAACCATTCTCTTCACCAAAACCCTCTACCATCTTCTTATACACCTCCATGCCGTCCCTCATACAAAATTTCAGCCCTAACGGAGCTCTGGTTCCTCCCGAACCAATTCTGGAAGTTCCAAACTCCTGAACTGAAATACTGCACCGTCGACTTTTCTATTTGGCCTCAATTGACCGACCAAATGACCTCCGAATTGAGTGAAACTAGCACCATTCTCTTCGTAACATCTAGAGCTTTCCAACACATTTGACCACGTTCCAAAATGTTCAACATTCACCGCTGCAGGGGCCCTGCAAGCTTTCTGTACGACTATCGTGCTGGACGATGGGTTGCTGCTCACCTGCATCGATCATCTTTTACTTCTATTTCTTCAACTGCTCTTTGTGTTTTTGAGTAACACCTGTTAGTAAGTGGATTTCTAACACTCGGGTAGGGCATCACGTTACGTGGTTAACTTGTGGAGTGATTTTCCTAATTTATCTTTGAGCTTTGATCTTACTAGTCTTGCTGAGATTGTTCTGTGTTCTGCTTTCCAAGTTCTTTTAGGCAATTACTAACTCATCAACATAACATGAATGCAACGGTCCTGACCATCTATCTCCTTCAAGAATAAAATAGGATAAGTATCTAAGCAAGAGATGACCCATAAACAAGCCAGTATTAAATTTGATATTTGTCTCGACTCGCTTAAAACGTTTATCCAGGAAATGAAAATGTGTGAACTCGACCTCGTGAGTGCTGATGTCCTGAAGCGCACCCTTTAGTTTGGACCAAAGAGGGGACGCACTAGGTTAGATTGGGCCAAGAGGAGACGAACTCCTTAGAATGGACCAAGAGGAGACGAACTCCTTAGATTGGTCCAAGAAGAGTTCGAACTCCTTAGATTGGACCAAGAAGAAACGAACTCCTAAGATTGGACTAAGAGGAGACAAACTCGGTTAGATTGAACGAAAAGGAGAAGAACTCCTAAGAATGGACCAAGACGAGACCAACTGCATAGAATGGACCAAGTGGGGACAAACTCCCTTAGATTGGACCAAGAGGGGACAGAATAGGTTAGATTGGACCAAGAAGAGACGAACTCCTTAGAATGGATCAAGGGGAGACAAACTCCTTAGATTGGACTAAGAGGAGTTCGAGCTTCTTATATTGGACCAAGAGGAGATGAATTCCTGAGATTTGATCATGGAGAGACGAGCTCGGTTAGATTGGACCAAAAGGAGACGAACTCCAAGGATTGGACCAAGAGAAGACGAACTGCATAAAATGGATAAAGAGGAGATGAACTCCCTTAGTTAGGAACCAAGAGAGGACGAACTAGGTTAGATTAGACCAATAGGAGAGGAACTCGTTAGAATGGACCAAGAGGAGACGAAAAAGGTTAGATTGTGTTAGAGGAAGATCTATCAATGATTTTGAAGATGACAAAACTCAGTTGTTTGACTTGAAGTCAAATATCCAAAGTCGTGGTCAAATAGTGTATTGTCTGGGAATTGCCAGATCTTTATCATTTGGAGAGATGTCAAACTTGGATAGTCTGAAGGTTCTCAGATCTTTAACATCTGAAGGTAGTCAGACCTTTATGATCTGAAGGTATCAAACACGTATCTTCTAGAAGGTAGATTTGGTAAAATATGAGTAGTCGGAATTATGACGACTATTTGAGTAAGAGGATATTCTTACAACTCTGATGCTCGTGGATTTCAAACAGCATATATGTGGATCAACAAGATTGATTACTTCCAAGAATATGAAGTTTATTATTGGCATTTTGGATTCTCTGAAGATCGGGTAAATGTGGCAAGTATTCACTTATGGAAACCAAGATCTTGATTGTATGGGCGACCAGGATGGACAGACTCTTGACACTATTTTAAGATTGCTTGATATATTCCTGATTCTATCCAATGGGTTGATTGTGAGTTCGTCTCCTCTTGGTCGAATCTAAGGAGTTCGTCACCTCTTTGTCAATATATAGGGGAGTTCGTCTCCTCATTGTGCAATCTAAGGGACTTCATCCTCTCTTGGTCGAATCTAAGAGAGTTCGTCCTTTCTTGGTTCGATATAAGGAGTTTGTCTCCTCTTTGTCCAATCTAAGTGAGTTCGTCTCCTCTTGGTCCAATCCAAGGAGTTCGTCTCCTCTTAGTCCAATCTAAGCGAGTTCGTCCCCTCTTGGTCCAATCTAAGGAGTTCGTCTCCTCTTAGTCCAATCTAAGGGAGTTTGTCCCCTCTTGGTCTAATCCAAGGAGTTCCTCCTCTTTGTCCAATCTAAGTGAGTTCGTCTCCTCTTGGTCAAATCTATGGGAATTCGTCGCCACTTGGTCCAATCTAAGGAGTTCGTCTCCTTTTGGTCCAATCTAAGGAGTTCCTCTCCTCTTTATCCAATCTAAGCAGTTCCTCTCCTCTCTATCGAATTTAAGTGAGTTCGTCTCCTCTTGGTCTAATCTAAGGAGTTCCTCTCCTCTTTGTCCAATCTAAGGGAGTTCGTCCCCTCTTGGTTCAATCTAAGGAGTTCGTCTCCTCTTGGTCCAACCTAAGGAGTTCGTCTCCCCTTTGTCCAATCTAAGTGAGTTCATCTCCACTTGGTCCAATCTAAGGAGTTCGTCTCCTCTTTGTCCAATCTAAGTGAGTTCGTCTCCTCTTGGTCCAATCTAAGTGAGTTCGTCTCTTCTTGGACCAATTTAAGGAGTTCGTGTCCTCTTTGTCCAATCTAAGTGAATTCGTCTCCTCTTGGTCCAATCTAAGGAGTTCGCCTCCTTTTGGTCCAATCTAAGGAGTTCCTCTCCTCTTTGTCTAATCTAAGGGAGTTCGTCCCCTCTTGGTCCAATCTAAGGAGTTCGTCTCCTCTTTGTCCTATATAAGGGAGTTCGTCTCCTTTTTGTCCAATTTAAGTGATTTCGTCTCCAATTGGTCCAATCTAAGGAGTTCGTCTTCTTTTGGTCCAATCTAAGGAGTTCCTCTCCTCTTTATCCAATCTAAGGAGTTTGTCTCCTTTTTGTCCAATCTAACCAAGCTCGTCTCTTCTTGGTCCAACCTACGGAGTTCGTCTCCTTTTGGTCCAATCTTAGGAAGTTCGTCTCCTCTTGGTCCAATCTAAGGAGTTCGTCTCCTCTTGGTCCAATCTTAGGGAGGTCGTCCTATTTTGGTCCAATCTAAGGAGTTCGTCTCCTGTTGGTCCAATCTAAGCAGTTCTCTACTCTCTATACATTTAAGTGAGTGCGTCGCCTCTTGGTCCAAATATAAAGATTTAGTGTCTCCTCTTTGTCCAATCTAAAAGGGAGTTCGTCCCTCTCTTGGCAATCTAAAGAGTTCGTTCTCCTCTTTGTCCAATCTAAGCGAGTTCGTTCCTCTTGGTCCAATCTAAGGAGTTCGTCTCCTGTTTGTCCAATCTAAGTGAGTTCGTCTACTATTGGTCCAATCTATGGGAGTTCGTCGCCTCTTCGTCCAATATAAAGAGTTCGTCTCCTCTTTGTCCAATCTAAGGGAGTTCGTCCTCTCTTGGTCCAATATAAGGAGTTCGTCTCCTCTTTGTCCTATATAAGGGAATTCGTCTCCTTTTGGTCCAATCTGAGGGAGTTCGTCTCCTCTTTGTCCTATATAAGAGAGTTCGTATCCTTTTGGTCCAATCTAAGGAGTTCCTCACCTCTTTGTCCAATCTAAGCAGTTCATCTCCTCTCTATCCAATTTAAGTGAGTTCGTCTCCTCTTGTTCCAATCTAAGGAGTTCGTCTCCTCTTTGTCCAATCTAAGGTAGTTCGTCCCCTCTTGGACCTATCTAAGGAGTTCGCCTCCTCTTTGTCCAATCTAAGGGAGTTCGTCTCCTCTTGGTCCAATCTAAGGTGTTCGTCTCCTGTTTGTCCAATCTAAGTGAGTTCGTCTCCTCTTGGTCAAATCTATGGGAGTTCGTCGCCTCTTGGTCCAATCTAAAATGTTCGTCTCCAATTGGTCCAAACTGAGGAACTTCGTCTCCTCTTGGTCTAATCTAAGGGAGTTCGTTTGCTCTTTGTCCAATCTAATGAGTTCGTCTCCTCTTTATCCAATCTATGGGAGTTCGTCCTCTCTTGGTCCAACATAAGCAGTTCTTCCCCTCTTTGTCCAATCTAAGTGAGTTCGTCTCCATTTGGTCCAATCTAAGGAGTTCGTCTCCTCTTTGTCCAATATAAGGGAGTTCGTCTCCTCCTGGTCCAATCTAAGGAGTTCATCTCCAGTTTGTCCAATCTAAGTGAGTTCGTCTCCTCTTGGACCAATTTAAGGAGTTCGTGTCCTCTTTGTCCAATCTAAGTGAATTCGTCTCCTCTTGGTCCAATCTAAGGAGTTCGCCTCCTTTTGGTCCAATCTAAGGAGTTCCTCTCCTCTTTGTCTAATTTAAGCAGTTCGTGCCCTCTTTGTCCAATCTAAGGGAGTTCGTCTCCTCTTTGTCCTATATAAGGGAGTTCGTCTCCTTTTTGTCCAATTTAAGGGAGTTCGTCCCCTCTTGGTCCCAATCTAAGACGTTGTCGTCTCCTCTGGGCCAATCTAAGTGGTTCGCTCCACGGCCAATCTAAGGAGTTCGCCTTCTTTTGGTCCAATCTAAAGAGTTCCTCTCCTCTTTATCCAATCTAAGAAGTTCCTCTCCTCTCTATCGAATATAAGTGATTTCGTCTCCTCTTGGTCTAATCTAAGGAGTTCCTCTCCTCTTTGTCCAATCGAAGGGAGTTCGTCCCCTCTTGGTTCAATCTAAGGAGTTCGTCTCCTCTTGGTCCAACCTAAGGAGTTCGTCTCCCCTTTGTCCAATGTAAGTGAGTTCGTCTCCACTTGGTCCAATCTAAGGAGTTCGTCTCCTGTTTGTCCAATCTAAGTGAGTTCGTCTCGTCTTGGTCCAATCTAAGGAGTTCGACACCTGTTTGTCCAATCTAAGTGAGTTTGTCTCCTCTTGGACCAATTTAAGGAGTTCGTTTCCTCTTTGTCCAATCTAAGTGAATTCGTCTCCTCCTGGTCCAATCTAAGGAGTTCGCCTCCTTTTGGTCCAATCTAAGGAGTTCATCTCCTCTTTGTCTAATCTATGGGAGTTCGTCCCTTCTTGGTCCAATCTAAGGAGTTCGTCTCCTCTTTGTCCTATATAAGGGAGTTCGTCTCCTTTTTGTCCAATTTAAGGGAGTTCGTTCCCTCTTGGTCCAATCTAAGGAGTTCGTCTCCTCTTTGTCCAATCTAAGTGAGTTCGTCTCCACTTGGTCCAATCTAAGGAGTTTGTCTTCTTGTGGTCCAATCTAAGGAGTTCCTCTCCTCTTTATCCAATCTAAGCAGTTCCTCTCCTCTCTATCTAATTTAAGTGAGTTCGTATCTTCTTGGTCTAATCTAAGGATTTCCTCTTCTCTTTGTCCAATCTAAGGGAGTTCGTCCCCTCTTGGTCCAATCTAAAGAGTTTTTTTTTTTTGGTAAAGATCCAATCTAAAGAGTTTTTTTGTTTTTTTTTTTGGTAAAGAAACACTACCAATCTAAAGAGTCGTCTCGTCTTTGTCCAATCTAAGTGAGTTCGTCTCCATTTGGTCCAATCTAAGGAGTTCGTCTCCTGTTTGTCCTATATAAGGGAGTTCGTCTCCTCTTGGTCCAATCTAAGGAGTTTGTCTCCTGTTTGTCCAATCTAAGTGAGTTCGTCTCCTCTTGGACCAATTTAAGGAGTTCGTGTCCTCTTTGTCCAATCTAAGTGAATTCGTCTCCTCTTGGTCCAATCTAAGGAGTTCACCTGCTTTTGGTCCAATCTAAGGAGTTCCTCTCCTCTTTGTCTAATCTCAGGGAGTTCGTCCCCTCTTGGTCCAATCTAAGGAGTTCGTCTCCTCTTTATCCTATAGAAGGGAGTTCGTCTCTTTTTTGTCCAATTTAAGGGAGTTCGTCCCCTCTCGGTCCAATCTAAGGAGTTCGTCTCCTCTTTGTCCAATCTAAGTGAGTTCGTCTCCACTCGGTCCAATCTAAGGAGTTCGTCTTCTTTTGGTCCAATCTAAGGAGTTCCTCTCCTCTTTATCCAATCTAAGCAAGTTCTTCTCCTCTCTATCGAATTTAAGTGAGTTCATCTCCTCTTGGTCTAATCTAAGGAGTTCCTCTCCTCTTTGTCCAATCTAAGGGAGTTTGTCCCCTCTTGGTCCAATCTAAGGACTTCGTCTCCTCTCTAAGGACTTCGTCTACCCTTTGTCCAATCTAAGTGAGTTCGTCTCCACTTGGTCCAATCTAAGGAGTTCGTCTCCTCTTTGTCCTATATAGGGAGTTCGTCTCCTCTTGGTCCAATCTAAGGAGTTCGTCTCCTGTTTGTCCAATCTAAGTGAGTTCGTCTCCTCTTGGACCAATTTAAGGAGTTCGTGTCCTCTGTGTCCAATCTAAGTGAATTCGTCTCCTCTTGGTCCAATCTAAAGAGTTCGTCTTCCTCTTAGTCCAATTAAGGGAGTTCGTCCCCTCTTGGTCCAATCTAAGGAGTTCGTCTCCTCATTGTCCAATGTAAGTGAGTTCGTCTCCTCTTGGTCCAATCTGTGGGAATTCGTCGCCTCTTGGTCCAATCTAAAGAGTTCGTCTCCTCTTGGTCCAATCTCTTGGAGTTCGTCGCCTCTTGGTCCAATCGAAAGAGTTCGTCTCTTCTTGGTCCAATCGAAGGCGTTCGTCTCCTTTTCGTCCCATCTAAGGAGTTCCTCTCCTCTTTGTCCAATCTAAGGGAGCTCGTCCCCTCTTGGTCCAATCTAAGGGAGTTCGTCTCCTCTTGGTCCAATCTAAAGAGTTCGTCTCCTGTTTGTCCAATCTAACTGAGTTTGTCTCCTCTTTGTACAATCTATGCGAGTTCGTGGCCTCTTGGTCCAATGTAAAGAGTTCGTCCGCGCTTGGTCCAAACTAAGGAACATCGTCTCCTCTTTGTCCAATCTAAGCAGTTCCTCTCCTCTCTATCCAATTTAAGTGAGTTTGTCTCCTCTTGTTCCAATCTAAGGAGTTCGTCTCCTCTTTGTCCAATCTAAGGCAGATCGTCCCCTCTTGGACCTATCTAAGGAGTTCGCCTCCACTTTGTCCAATCTAAGGGAGTTCGTCTCCTCCTGGTCCAATCTAAGCTATTCGTCTCCTGTTTGTCCAATCTAAGTGAGTTCGTCTCCTCTTGGTCAAATCTATGGGAGTTCGTCGCCTCTTGGTCCAATCTAAAGTGTTCGTCTCCTCTTGGTCCAAACTGAGGAACTTCGTCTCCTCTTGGTCTAATCTAAGGGAGTTCATTTGCTCTTTGTCCAATCTAATGAGTTCGTCTCCTCTTTATCCAATCTAAGGGAGTTCGTCCTCTCTTGGTCCAATATAAGGAGTTCGTCCCCTCTTTGTCCAATCTAAGTGAGTTCGTCTCCTCTTGGTCCAATCTAAGGATTTCGTCTCCTCTTTGTCCTATATAAGGGAGTTCATCTCCTCTTGGTCCAATCTAAGGAATTTGTCTCCTTTCGGTCCAATCTAAGCTGTTCCTCTCCTCTCTATCTAATTTAAGTGAGTTCGTCTCCTCTTGGTCCATTCTAAGGAGTTCGTCTCCTGTTTGTCTAATCTAGGTGAGTTCGTCTCCTCTTACACCAATTTAAGGAGTTCGTGTCCTCTTTGTCCAATCTAAGTGTATTCGTCTCCTCTTGGTCCAATCTAAGGACTTCGCCTCATTTTGGTCCAATCTAAGGACTTCCTCTCCTCTTTGTCTAATCTAAGGGAGTTCGTCCCCTCTAGGTCCAATCTATGGAAGTTCGTCGCCTCTTGGTCCAATCTAAAGAGTTCGTCTCCTCTTTGTCCAATCTAAGGGAGTTCGTCCTCTCTTAGTCAAATATAAGGAGTTCGTCTCCTCTTTGTCCAATCTAAGTGAGTTCGTCTCCTCTTGGTCCAATCTATGGGAGTTCGTCGCCTCTTGGTCCAATCTAAAGAGTTCGTCTCCTCTTTGTCCAATCTAAGGGAATTTGTCCTCTCTTGGTCCAATCTAAAGAGTTCGTCTCCTCTTTGTCCAATCTAGGTGAGTGCGTCTCCTCTTTGTCCTATATAGGGATTTCGTCTCCTCTTGGTCCAATCTAAGGAGTTCGTCTCCTGTTTGTCCAATCTAAGTGAGTTCGTCTCCTCTTAGACCAATTTAAGGAGTTCGTCTCCTCTTTGGTCAATCTAAGTGAGTTCGTCTCCTCTTGGTCCAATCTAAGGAGTTCGTCTCCTTTTGGTCCAATC
>JAGKPW010003041.1:0-65996 GCA_019926035.1 Melaleuca alternifolia
AGAGTATTACAGGTATGATTTTTCTTAAAGTTCGAGCGAGGGCGAGCTGGAGACGGTAGCGCACCATTTTCAGGGCGAGAACGAGATTACAGAGTAGAGAGTCCTAGGTCAATAATATTCAAGGTATGGCTTTTTCTGAAAGCTCGGGCGAGGGCGAGGTTTGGGCGAGGTTGAGTTGGAGACCACCGCGCACCATTTTTAGGGCGAGAATGAGAGTATAGAGACATTTTCTCACTTCGAGTGTATTCCAGGAGTGAGAGAGCATTCAGAGTCGCAGCTCAAGAGCGAGGTCAAAAGCGAGGGAGTACAGATCAGCGATATGGTCCTCATAGCTAGAACCAGTAGTTGAATGTTTTGAATGCTCCCCCTTTAATATTCATTGTATTCATTATATTACTACGAATGTGCATTGATTGATATTGCATCACGAATCTCCATGCAATACTATTGCAGTTAGGGGCAGAAATGGGTTTCACAAAAAATTTATTGTACGAATTCTCTTCAATTTTTTGATGTGCACTACCTTGGGTTTGTAGGATCATAATGGCGCACAAGGGTTTGCCTTGGTCATTGGTCAATATCTAGGATGGAAAGTGGTGCTGTCCTCATTGTTCCAGGGTATACAAATGCAATGCCAGTTCGGATGTAAAGATTAGATATCACTTGACCTGTTCGCCAGGAGGTTCCTGAAGAACCGGCAGAACTGGAGTTTGCCCCAAGTTGACGGCGTAGGAAAAGTGGCAATTCAAGATCTTAAACAGTGCAGGTGATCTAACCCCGGCTCAGGCATCTCTTCTAGTGGGTGGGGAGCAGCAGCCTTCTTCATTCGTTCGTGCCTTGGCAATAGCTCAGACACAAAGTGGAGGAGTAAGAAGAGCATTTAGACTCGCAACTCAAGAGTATTCCAAGAGTAAGAAGAGCATTCAGAGTCGCAGCTCAGGAGTATTCCAGGTATGATTTTTCTTAAAGCTTGAGCGAGGACGAGGGTTTGGACAAGGGCGAGCTAGACACGATACCGCACCATTTTTAGGGCGGGAACGAGAGTACAGAGTAGAGAGTCGTGGCTCAAAAGTATTCCAGGTATGATTTTTCTTGAAGCTCGGGCGAGGACGAGTTGGAGACGATAGCGCACCATTTTTACGGCGAGAACAAGAGTACAGAGTAGAGAGTCGCGGCTCAAGAGTATTCCAGGTATGGTTTTTCTTAAAGCTTGGGCTAGGGCGAGCTGGAGACGGTAGCGCACCTTTTTTAGGGTGCGAACGAGAGTAGAGAGTAGAGAGTCGCAACACAAGAGCGAGGTCGAGAGCGAGGGAGTACAGATCAGCGATATGTATGGTCCTCATAGCTAGAACCAGTAGTTGAATGTTTTGAATGCTTCCCCTTTAATATTCATTGTATTCGTTATATTACTACGAATGTGCATTGATTGATACTACGTCATGAATCTCCATGCAATATTGTTGTAGTTCTGGACAGAAATGGGTTTCACAAGGCATTTATTTCACGAATTCTCTTCAATTTTTTGATGTGGACTGCCTTGAGTTTGTAGGATCACAATGGCGCACAAGGGTTTACCTAGGTCATTAGTCAATATCTAGGAAGGAAAGTGGTGCTGTCCTCATTGTTCCAGGGTATACAAATGCAATGCCAGTTCGGACGTAAAGATTAGATATCACCTGACCGGTTCGCCAGGAGGTTCGCGAAGAACCGGCACAACTGGAGTTGTCCCTAAGTTGACGACGCAGGAAAAGCGGCAATTCAAGATCTTAATCAGCGCTAGTGATCTAACCGCGGCTCAGGCACCGCCTCTAGTGGGTGCGGAGCAGCAGCCTCCTTCATTAGTTCCTGCCTTGGCAACAGCTCAGACATAAACGGGAGGAGTAAGAAGAGCATTTAGAGTCGTAGCTCAAGAGTATTCCAGGAGTAAGAAGAGCATTCAAAGTCGCAGCTCAAGAGTATTCCATGTATAATTTTTCTTAAAGCTCGGGCGAGGGCGAGGGTTTCGAGGAGGGCGAGTTGGAGACAAGAGTGCACCATTTTTGGGATGAGAACAAGAGTGCAAATTAGAGAGTCGCAGCTCAAGAGTATTCCAGGTATGGTTTTTCTTAAAGCTCGAGCGAGGGCGAGCTGGAGACGGTAGCGCACCATTTGTAGGGCGAGAACGACAGTACAGAGTAGCGACTCGCAGCTTAACAGTATTCCAAGTATGGATTTTTCTTAATGCTCGGGCGAGGGCGAGGGTTTGGGCGAGGTTGAGTTGGAGACGACCGCGCACCATTTTTACGGTGAGAACGGGAGTACAGAGATATTTTCTCACTTCGAGCATATTTCAGGAGTGAGAGAGCATTCAAAGTCGCAGCTCAAGAGCGAGGGAATACAAATCAGCGATATGGTCTTCATAGCTAGAACCAGTAGTTGAATGTTTTGAATGCTCCCCCTTTAATATTCATTGTATTCGTTATATTACTACGAATGTGCATTGATTGATACCGCGTCTTGAATCTCCATGCAGTACTATTGTAGTTAGGGGCAAAAATGGGTTTCACAAGTCATTTATTACACGAATTCTCTTCAATTTTTTGGTGTGGACTGCCTTGGGTTTGTAGGATCACAATGGCGCACAAGGGTTTACCTAGGTCATTAGTCAATATCCAGGATGGAAAATGGTGCTGTCCTCATTGTTCCAGGGTATACAATTGCAATGCTAGTTCGGACGTAAAGATTAGATATCACCTGACCAGTTGGCCAGGAGGTTCGCGAAGAACCGGCACAACTGGAGTTTGCCCCAAGTTGACGGCGCAAGAAAAGAGGCAATTCAAGATCTTAATCAGCGCGGGTGATCTAACCCCGGCTCAGGCACTACCTCTAGTGGGTGCGGAACAGCAGCCTCCTTCATTAGTTCCTGCCTTGACAGCAGCTCAGACACAAACGGGAGGAGTAAGAAGAGCATTTAGAGTCGCAGCTCAAAAGTATTCCAGGAGTAAGAAGAGCATTCAGAGTCGCAGCTCAAGAGTATTCCATGTATGATTTTTCTTAAAGCTCGGGCGAGGGCGAGGGTTTGGATGAGGGCGAGTTGGAGATGATAGCGCACCATTTTTAGGGCGAGAACGAGAGTACAAAGTAGAGAGTCGCGGCTTAAGAGTATTCCAGGTATGGTTTTTCTTAAAGCTCGAGTGAGTGCGAGCTGGAGATGGTAGCACCATTTTCAGGGCGAGAACAAGAGTATAGAGAAGAGAGTCGCAGCTCAACAGTATTCCAGCTATGGCTTTTTCTTAAAGTTCGGGCAAGGGCGAGTTGGGCGAGGTTGAGTTGGAGACGACCGCGCACCATTTTTAGGGCGAGAACGAGAATATAGAGATATTTTCTCACTTCGAGCGTATTCCAGGAGTGAGAGAGCATTCAGAGTTGCAGCTCAAGAGCGAGGTCAAAAGCGAGGGAGTACAGATCAGCGATATGGTCCTCATAGTTAGAAGCAGTAGTTGAATGTTTTGAATGCTCCCCCTTTAATATTCATTGTATTCATTATATTACTACGAATGTGCTTTGATTGATACTGCGTCATGAATCTCCATGCAATACTGTTGTAGTTAGGGGCAGAAATGTGTTTCACAAAGAATGTATTGCACGAATTCTCTTCAATTTTTTGATGTTGACTGCCTTGGGTTTGTAGGATCACGATGGCGCACAAGGGTTTTCCTTGGTCATTGGTCAATATCAAGGATGGAAAGTGGTGCTGTCCTCATTGTTCCAGGGTATACAAATGTAATGCCAGTTCGGACGTAAAGATTAGATGTCACTTGACCGGTTCGCCAGGAGGTTCGTGAAGAACTGGCACAACTGGAGTTTGCCCCAAGTTGACGGCATAGGAAAAGTGGTAGTTCAAGATCTTAATCAGCGCGGGTGATCTAACTCCGGCTCAAACATCGCCTCTAGTGGGTGCGGAGCAGCAGCCTCCTTCATTAGTTCCTGCCTTGGCAACAGCTCAGTCTCAAACGGGAGGAGTAAGAAGAGCATTTAGAGTCGTAGCTCAAGAGTATTCTAGGAGTAAGAAGAGCATTCAGAGACGCAGCTCAAGAGTATTCCAGGTATGATTTTTCTTAAAGCTCGAGCGAGGGCGAAGGTTTGGACGAGGGCGAGCTAGACACGATACCGCACCATTTTTAGGGCGAGAACGAGAGTACAGAGTAGAGAGTCGTGGCTCAAGAGTATTCCAGGTATGGTTTTTCTTAAAGCTCGGGCGAGGGCGAGCTGGACGATAGCGCACCATTTTTACGGCGAGAACGAGAGTACAAAGTAGAGAGTCGCAGCTCAAGAGTATTCCAAGTATGGATTTTTCTTAAAGCTCGGCCGAGGGCAAGGGTTTGGGCGAGGTTGAGTTGAAGACGATCGCGCACTATTTTTAGGGCGAGAATGATTGTACAGAGATATTTTTTCACTTCGAGCATATTCCAAGAGTGAGAGAGCATTCAGAGTCGCAGCTCAAGAGCAAGGTCGAGAGCGAGGAAGTACAGATCAGCGATATGTATGGTCCTCATAGCTAGAACCAGCAGTTGAATGTTTTGAATGCTTCCCCTTTAATATTCATTGTATTCGTTATATTACTACGAATGTGCATTGATTGATACTGCGTCATGAATCTCCATGCAATACTATTGTAGTTAAGGGCTGAAATGGGTTTCACAAGGCATTTATTGCATGAATTCTCTTCAATTTTTTGGTGTGGACTGTCTTGGGTTTGTAGGATCACAATGGCGCACAAGGGTTTACCTAGGTCATTAGTCAATATCCAGGATGGAAGGTGGTGCTGTCATCATTGTTCCAGGGTATACAATTGCAATGCCAGTTCGGACGTAAAGATTAGATATCACCTGACCGGTTTGCCAGGAGGTTCGCGAAGAATCGGCACAACTGGAGTTTGCCCCAAGTTGACGGCGCAGGAAAAGCGGCAATTCAAGATCTTAATCAGCGCGAGTGATCTAACCCCGGCTCAGGCACCGCCTCTAGTGGGTGCGGAGCAGCAGCCTCCTTCATTAGTTCCTGCTTTGGCAGCAGCTCAATACAACGAGAGGAGTAAGAAGAGCATTGAGAGTCGCAGCTCAAGAGTATTCCAGGAGTAAGAAGAGCATTCAGAGTCGCAGCTCAAGAGTATTCCATGTATGATTTTTCTTAAAGCTCGGGCGAGGGCGAGGGCGAGGGTTTGGACGAGGGTGAATTGGAAACGATAGCGCACCATTTTTGGGCGAGAACGAGAGTACAGAGTAGAGAGTCGTGGGTCAAGAGTATTCCAGATATGGTTTTTCTTAAAGCTCGGGCGAGGGCGAGCTGGAGACGGTAGCTCACCATTTTTAGGGCGACAACGAGATTACAGAGTAGAGAGTCGCAGCTCAAGAGTATTCCAAGTAAGGGTTTTTCTTAAAGCTCGGGCGAGGGTGAGGGGTTGCACGTGGTTGAGTTGGAGACGACAGCTGACCATTTTTAGGGCGAGAACGAGAGTACGGAGACACTTTCTCACTTCGAGCGTATTCCAGGAGTGAGAGAGGATTCGGAGTCGCATTTCAAGAGCGTGGTCGAGAGCGAGGGAGTATTGATCAGTGATATGGTCCTCATAGCTAGAACCAGTAGTTGAGTGTTTTGAATGCTCCCCCTTGAATATTCATTGTATTCGTTATATTACTACGAATGTGCATCTATTGATACTGCATCTTGAATCTCCATGCAATACTGTTGTAGTTAGAGGCTGAAATAGGTTTCACAAGGCATTTGTTGCACGAATTCTCTTCAATTTTTTGATGTGGACTGCGTTGGGTTTGTGGGATCACAATGGCACACCAGGGTTTGCCTTGGTCATTGGTCAATATCTAGGATAGAAATTGGTGCTATCCTTATTGTTCCAGGGTATTCAAATGCAATGCCAGTTCGGACGTAAAGATTAGATATCACCTGACCGGCTCGCTAGGAGGTTCGCGAAGAAACGACACAACTGGAGTTCGCCCCAAGTTGACTACGCAGGAAAAGCGGCAATTCAAGATCTTAATCAGCGCGAGTGATCTAACCCCAGCTCGAGCATCGCCTCTAGTGGGTAGGGAGCAGCAGCCTCCTTCATTAGTTCCTGTCTTGGCAGCAGCAAAGACACAAACGGGAGGAGTAAGAAGAGCACTTAGAGTCGCAGCTCAAGAGTATTCCAGGAGTAAGAAAATCATTCAGAGTCGCAGCTCAAGAGTATTCCAGGCATGGTTTTTCTTAAAGCTCGGGCGAGGGCGAGGGTTTGGACGAGGGCAAGTTAGAGACGATAGCACACCATTTATAGGGCGAGAACGAGAGTACAGAGTAAAGAGTCGCGGCTCAAGAGTATTCCCGGTATGGTTTCTTTTAAAGCTCAGGTGAGCTGGAGATAGTAGCGCACCATTTTTAGGGCGAGAACGAGAGTACAGAGTAGAGAGTTACAGCTCAAGAGTATTCCAGGTATGGCCAGTGAGCTCTGCCGACTGTTGGAGCTCGTCGGCCACTCCAAAGGGCAGCCCGACCCTCGTCGGCCGCTGGCGAGGGAGAGGGAGGCCGTTGCCGCCCTCACGCCCTGCTAGTGAGAGTGGCCTACAAGGCTTGCCTGGCCCTCGCCGGCAGGGGGTGAGGGCGGCGGCGGCCTCCCCCACCCTTTGGAGCTCTGGCTGCCGACGGAGCTTGCCGGCCAAGTAGAAAAACAAGGAAAATTTTTTTTGGGGTTCAATCATCGCCGGCAAGGTCCGGCACATCACGTTGTTGCCATGTAGGCATTTTCCGGCCAAATCGGCCAGAAGGACTTAATCGGCAAAGTAGAAAAAGGTTTATGACTCATTTGGCAATTGTCCCATGAAATCTCAAATAGGTCGAATAGAAATCACCCCGATAGAAATCTCCCTAGCACATGTCACCTGAAATTTAAGTGTTGATTTTAAGATAAATCATTCCAATTGACGTCTCTTTCATTTCCTTCACATTACAATAAGAAGAGAAACTAAGATAAACCATTCCAATCGGCAAGTTATAAGTTATTTGATATCATGCGCGCGCATATATATATATTCAATTTTACTTAACAACAAATGTAAATAGTGTCTATTTTATTAACTCAACTATCAAATTTGATTTCATAGTTTCCTTTAATAAGAAAAAAAAAGGTTTTTTTTGGGGGGAGGGGTGTTATGACCACTTTTAGAAGTAGAAACTCAATTACCAAAAATAAAGAAAAACCTCAACGGAATAGTTCCGTTAGAAAGGCAAAAATGAAATATTAACAAAAGGAAAAAAAAAGAAGGACGATGAACAAGAGGCCTTGAATAATGTTGGTCAGCCTCTACTGTTATGCACCGTCGATGAACATGTCCCACATGTCTCGGGTCCGTTCGAACCCGACCCGTTATCATTGGTTTTTGATGTGGGTCGGGTAATGTCTTCAGCCAGTAGCCATCAAGCACTCAACTCGACCGTGCATATTCTTTATGTCCCCAAATTTCTAACAGTTCCCCCATCAACGAGACAGTCGGAACGCATGGGAGCCTCCAAGACATTGTAGGAGATGTGACTATTTTACCAAAGATTGGTACGTGGAAGAACGAATTACATCGACGGACATGGCATCGCCCAACTCCTTATGAAATCTTATCAATTATATTATTTAATCCACTTTGGATATATTTTGATATGGTCGAGTTCACCGTTGGAATCTTTTAATAACCGATTCCACTAGAAATTAAATTTTTTTCGAGACACGTTCAATTATAAACTCACCACTAATGCTTTCGTGCAGTCGACATGAGACTAGAGACCGATTTTCAAAATATTTGTAGTCCAATCTTATAATGCTCAACGTTTTTCAATTTTTCTCCGCTTTCCCATCATATTTATTATTTAACTTTGCCCAAAAAATTCAAACCTAGAAAAACGCGGTCAAAGTGTAGTCTGACTGTGAATTGAAGGACGAATAGATAAAGTGGTCCTCGGTCACTCATCGCATCACCGCTTTTGTTGTATGCGAATGATCCCCTTTCATCAGTCTCTCGGCCTTTCTTCATTTTTGTAATCCTCTCCCCGGCTTACTCCTGAGAGAGAGAGAGAGAGAGATGGAATTTGGCGAGCATGAACACCAAGAAGAGGAGATGGAGATTTCGATGAACCACCAGCAGTCGCTGCCGGTTTGGGAGGGCGGGGTCTCGACGGTCTTGGGAAAGTCGAAGTTGGCATCCATGTGGTACAGGGAGTGTCTCAAGAACAACTTGGTGGGCATAGGGGGTAGTGCCGTCGACTGCTGCGGCGAGTTCATGGCCGCCATGGAGGAGGGCACACTCGACCTCCTCAACTATGCCGCCCGCAACTTCCATTGCAAAGAGACCGACGACGGGGGAACGGCAGGAAGAGCTGATATTCGGGCACAAGAGCTTATTTTCGGGGAGAGGCTCGGGCTGAGGAATGCATCGATTGGACGGACGACACGTGTCCTCATGGGGTTTCTCTCCTATGAAGCACTACACAAAAAGAAAGACCAGCCCAATAAGGTATTGTTCAATTTTCTTAAAGCGAGGGCGAGATAGAGCACCATTCTCTTCGATTTTTTTTATGTGGATTGCCTTGCGTTTGTAGGAAACAAAGGCTCACCAACAATTACCTTATTCGTTGGTAGATGTCTGGGAGAATTTATGGGTTTGTCCATATATAGATCCCTAGTGAACGTCAAAATGAAGATAATACCTAACTGTATCGCCCAACATCTAACTGAACGTTTGGTAAGCACTTGGAGTGTGCAAGAAGTTGACATCTACGTAGTCGGCGCGGTCTTATACACCCCGACTGCTCTACCCTTTGACGGATGGGGCTGCTGCTCCGCTCCCTCTGACGAATGTGGCTGCTGCTGGGACTGCTTCTCCGTCTCTGACCTTTCCAATTCAATGGATTGATCAGACCCTAAATTTGGCTGGAGCGGTTCAACTTCCATCTTTAGTTGAGACGTCCTTTTTGGCTAGTGCAGTAGCATCACAAGTGTCTACACAAGCACCTCCTTAAGCTAAACCTCAAGTTAGTGATATGTGTGTCAATTTTGTGAAATTTACTAAATGGCGTAAAATTCTAATATGTCACATTCTGGCAGGTGCAGTGGAAACTCCAGCGCCTACAATAGATGCCCTTCAACTGATCACCAAGGAATGTGCAGGAGAACATATTCTTAATACCCATGATATCTAAATTAACGTCAGTGATATATATTGGTCAATTATGTGTGTCATTATATCTCTAATGAGTACAACAAAAGGGAATATGATTGAAATTAGCTTTTGCAATCACAACCAAATAATATATGATAGTGATTTAAAATTTTCTCAATTATATGCTTGCTAAGCGCAGTTCGACAATTTTTACATCTCTTTTGAGGTATAATATCTTCACTTACCTTAGTCTATTCTCACTAGTTAACTAGAGCAGTTTTGATAGTAAAAGTGTTAGCAATTCATGTGAAAATATCATAAAACGAAGGAAGAAAAAATTATTGCATTGACATATACACGACAAGAAAATTATATATATGAACATTAGCGTTCTGTCATTTTGTAGATCATTGTGATAAGAAGACTCCTTGATGCAGGTTTTGGAATATTTGCAAAGGATTTCAATGGTTTCGATATGTTTGAAGACAATTTAGAAGCATTAAAGTCGTTGAAACTACAAATGGCGAATGTTATCATTTGTGATAGTAATCGGATGAAAGAAATGCAACGCAAGATGGATAGAATGAAGAAAGGATATGAGATCTTGGAGAAAACAAACAGTAGTAAACAAAATGTTTCTCAAGATCTGAAGGCCGAGATGGAATCGCTTTCGAATAAACTTCGACAAGTTTTTCATGTCTAAAGGGTAGAGGATTGAAAAAATTGTCAAACTTCATTCAACAACGATTCTATCTCGGCTTTCAAATCTTGAGAAACATTTTGTCCACCACTGTCTGTTTTCTCCAAGAACTCATATTTTTCATTCTATCCATCTTGCATTGCCATTCTTTCATTCGATTATTACCACAGATGATAACATTAGCCATTTGTAGTTTCAATAACTTCAATGCTTCTAAATTGCTTTCAAACATATTGAAATTATTGAAGTTCTCAGCAACTATCTCAGAACCTGCATCAAAGAGTTTTCTTATCACAATGGTTTATAAAGTGACCTAACACTAATGTTTATATATATAATTTTCATGTTGTATATATGCCAATGCAATAGTTTTTCTTCATTCGCTTTATGCTAATTTCACACGAATTGCTAGCGATTTCATCACAAAAACTGCTCCAATTAACTTGCGAGAATAGACCAAAGTAAGCTAAGATATTATACCTCAAAAGAAATGTAAAAATTATCGAACTACGCTTAACAAGCATATAATTGAGAAAATCTAAATTTAAATCATTAGAATATAATATTTGGTTGTCAAGTCAATCATAGATAACAAAAACTAATTTCAATCTACCCTTTAGTTGTTCTCACTAAAGATATAATAACACACATAATTGACAAATACATACCAGTGGCGTTAAATTCAAATAACATGGATATTGAAAATGTCCTCCTGCACATTCCCTGAATGATCGATTGAAGGAGCATCCTTTATAGTCACTGGAGCTTTCACTACACCTGCCAAAAATGGACATATTAGAATTTTACGTCATTAATAAATTTTACAAAATTGAAACACATAATTGACACAAATACAAAAAATGTGTCTGTGTAGACACTTGACCTGCCACTGCACTAGCCAGAAATGGTGTCTCAACTAAAGATGGAAGTTGAACCGCTCCAACTAAATTTGATCTTTGATCTATCCAATGAATTGGAAAGATCAAAGACGAAAAACCAGTCCTAACAACAGCCACACTCACCAAAGGGGACGGAGTAGCAACCTCACCCACTAGAGGTTGTGCCTCAGGTGAGGGAAGAGGAGCCAAGTTATATAATAATGCATTGATTAAGTTTTTGAAATCCAACTCCTGTGTGGATGTCAACTTCTTGCACACTCCAAGTGCACCAGTGTTGGGCGACTCAGTCAGATTTTGTCTAATCATCAGTTTGACATACACTACTTCATTGATACGGTGAGCTTTCACAGCCCGTAATCCCATTTATTGACACGGTGAGCTTTCGCAGCCCGGAGTCTTATTTCATTGACACGGCGAGCTTTCGCAGTCCAGAGTGTTACTTCACTGACACGGCGAGCTTTCGCAGCCCGGAGTCTTATTTCATTGACACGGCGAGCTTTTGCAGCCCGAAGTCTTACTTCACTGACACGGTGAGCTTTCGCAGCCCGTAGTCTTATCTCATTGACACGGCGAGCTTTTGCAGCCCGGAGTCCCCTTCATTGATACGGCCAGCTTTCGCAGTTCGGAGTCTTACTTCACTGATATGGCGAGCTTTCGCAGCCCGAAGTTTTATTTCATTGACACGGCGAGCTTTTGCAGCCCAGAGTCCCCTTCAGTGACACGGCGAGCTTTCGCAGCCCGAAGTCCCTTTCATTGACATGGCGAGCTTTTGCAACCCGTAGTCCCCTTCAGTGACACGGCGAGCTTTCGTAGCCCGGAGTCTTACTTCACTGACACGGCGAGCTTTCGCAGCCCGGAGTCATTTCATTGACACGGCGAGCTTTTGCAGCCCGAAGTCCCCTTCAATGACACGACGAGCTTTCGTAGCCCGGAGTCTTACTTCACTGACACGGCGAGCTTTCGCAGCCCAGAGTCTTACTTCACTGACACGGCGAGCTTTTGTAGCCCGGAGTCCCCTTTAGTGACACGGCGAGCTTTCATAGCCCGGAGTCTTACTTCACCGACACGGCGAGCTTTCCCAGCCCGAAGTCTTATTTCATTGACACGGCGAGTTTTTGCAGCCCAGAGTCCCCATCATTGACACGACGAGCTTTTGCAGCCCGGAGTCCCTTTCATTGACACGGCGAGCTTTTGCAGCCCGGAGTCCTCTCATTGATGCGGTAAGATTTTGTTGCCCACGTTGAGCTTTAGAAGACCGTGGTGAGTCTTCGTAGCCCCGAGTTTTCTGCGCATTTGTCGAAACTCGTTTCACGCGGTGAGACTTTTTCAATCAGTAGAAGCTCGCGAAGGGATCTACCCACCTTGATAGGGAAGTCTCATTAGGTTTCCTCGCATCACTAGGTAAGTATTTCTTCCATCTAAAAAAAATAGAAATAAATAAAAAATTGGTGAAGGAAAAATGGTCACCGCCGTTTGCCGGCAAAATATAGGCATCTCTTATCTTTGAAAGAAACCTCTTCAAGCTCCCCTTCAAAGAGGAGCAGCTGTTGACACCTAATTTTACCGGTTCAGTAAATGACCTTTTAACTTGATTTGGAAATTAGAAATCCATTTTTTGTTTAAAAAAAGAAGAAAGAGAAAGAGAAATAAAAGGGATAAAAATGGTTAATTACGATTGCAATCTCCCTGTTCTATATATATATATATATATATAAGAAAAAAGAAGAAGAAAAGAAGCAAAAATATAAGAATCATGGGCCGGCCCACTTGACTTTTTTTTCTCTCTCCTGAATGGGCCTGCAACCCCATTTTTCCGCATCATAGGCCTAACTCTTTTTCAGGCCCGTCCTTTGTTTCCCCCCTCATGACCCCCTCTCTCCTTCCCTTTCCTTTGGCGTGTGGATCTCCCAGAAGGAAGAGATCTTCGTGGATCTCCTCTCTTTGAGGCGATTGATGGGGGGAAGACAGCATGAATACTGACACACGCAAGGACGTGTGGCGTAGCATAGGAGAGTGATAGGGAGAGATGATTAAACTTGGAAGGAGATAAAAAAAGGAAGAGGGGGGTTTTGGGAGTTCGGAAGACAAAAAAAAATGAAAAAGGGAAGAATGGTGCAGGGGGAAGAGGCGACTCTTAGCCATCTCTCTCGTGGACTCTCCCTTCTCTCTCGACGAAGGTGACCATTCGGCCTCTCGCTGCAAGGAGGACCTTCATTTTGCTTCTCTCTCACTCTCGCGGACGACCCTTCTGCACCTTGTCCGCAGCTCCCTGTTTGCCTCTTTTCTTTTCCCGGTAAGCCCAAGCTTGAACGAGCTCTCCTTTCCACCCGAGGACCACGATTGGTTAAATCGTGCGAGCAACCTGAGACCAGACTCAAGATTCCCTTGAGTGCGTCCAACGGCCGCCGATTCTCCAAATCGAAGAGGGAAAACGTCATTTCATGACGTCGTTGTTTATATTCGATTTTCTTTCCTTGTTTATTTATTGTTTTTATTTCCTTTCTTTTCTTGCTGTGTTCCTTTTCTTGCATTCTACGACCGAGATGTTTATTGCATGGTTATAGAAATTTCGAGCGTCGATTTCTGGTTTTTGTTCGTCCCTCCCTAATCCGAGTTTCCCCTTTCTTTTGCCTGAGTCGATGGTTCGGTTTTGTCTAGTATTCAAAACTCATGATTTTCCTCTTGCTTGCTGCTGGTTTGTTGAGTCACTTTACCCAAATCTCAGTATATTTACCGCATAACATGTGTTTGTGGATTTGCTCGACTGAAATCGTGTTGGGGTGGGGCGATATACTTGAGTTTGGTTTGCTCGTTCGATGCATCGAGTTCGCTAGATTTTCGTCACCATTACCGCCAGTGATGGCCTCAAGTGAAGGCAGGGAGCGAAGCAGGGCGTCTTCATCCATGAGGAGAATCGGCTGGAGTCCAATAATAGGCTGGTTTGAGCTCGTGTGTGTGGGATTGGTGTTGGGCTTCTGAATTGCTTGAGATTGGTTGGAGTTATTTGTTTTAGGCTGTCTCGTGTGTATTGGCTTGAGTTTGGGCTGGCATTGTGTGTTCTGATTTGTTCACACGTGGGGATAGGGTTGAAAATAGAGATGGGCCGGGACTAGCGTGGAGGAAAGGGTTCGGGTTTCCTTGTGTTCAGAAAAAAGAGAACAAAAAAAATGAGCCCAACCTGAGTCTATTATTTAATATTTTCAAATAAAAAATAAATCTTTTAATATTTTAATAATATAAAACAAAAAAGAAAAGAAAAGTTTAAAAAGGGGGGAGTTAGTTCTCCCTTGTTCCTCGGTAAACCACTTTGCGGCAGCCCGTCCATTTTTGTAAAATATTAAAATATAACATAATATTTTAATAAAAATAAAAAGATAAAAATATATATTTTTAATAAAAAATTTCGAAAAAAATGTTTTAAAAGGGAAATTGGAGTTTTGGTTAGAAACGTCAAATTTACTTTCTACCTTTAGAATTGTCTTTTATCAACCAATTGACATCATCCTTTTATGTAAAAAAGGAAATCCGAAGATTTGACATCATTTCTAGTCCATCATTTGCTTTTCTTCCCTCGATTTAAACGCATGTCTAAATTTAGCTTCCTATGTTGGTGTTAGATGTATGATTAGGGTCGACATGATGAGATGTTTACTTACAATCTTATATTTCGAATGTTAGATTATCAAACTCGTCAAGCTATAGCATAGTAATGCTAATAGGTAATTGTGGTAAGCATAGTTTAGGCGGCGATAGACCGATGTTCCTTCCGGTCCCTTTTGTTTTGTAAGAGCTTAGCCATTTGAAAAGTGTATTATTTAAAATACCCGACGAGTTGCGGGTTTTACATTCTCGTCATTAGGTACTTGTATCTAATTACCTGAATGTTCACTATTGCTTTGTATTTCAGTACCTTAAATGTTTATTTTCGTAGTCTTTCATTAATATTGCATGTTTGTTCATTTCTAAGTTAAGTTAGTATTAGTTTAGAATTACATAAAAATCCTACAAAACAATCGCATGGACACTTAAATACTTTGAATGACATTTTAGGGTTTTAAAAGTAGAGTAAGAGTGCATGACCACTTTAGATTAAATAACCAATTAGCTATGTACTGAAAGGGCGTTAATAGAAATGTTAGCGTAAACAAGTCCCCGTACCCTAGAATCTCTAGTTCCGTAGGGATCGAGATGACACTTCCGCATCTCGATCAGTTTCTAGCCGACCCAATAGGCTAGTGGCGACTCCTAGAAATATTTTAGGTTGTTAAACAAACTCTAAAAAAAAATTGAAAACGCCTGAACGTCATGCGAGGTATGGACTTGGGAGAGTCTGAGCTTGGAATTGAGGAATCGAGAGCGAATACCTCTAAATCTACCTAAATACATTTCTCCCTCATTCGGGGAAGGTTCAGGTAGGTCGCGACAAACGAGAAACAAGAAGGACTATTATTATTCTCAGTAGAAGGATTTAAGTGAGATACATGTCAAGCTTACAAAACTTTCCTTCTATCTTACTACAATCACAAAACACATCAAACATCAAAAGACAACATCATCCCAACTTTGACATGACCACCCTCCTTGACCATAAAACAAACTAGCTTTCCACGACCACACCCCCATCACTTTCCAAGTCATAAAAAATGACGAGGGATAATGGTCCAAACCACTCAATCCCCGTCCAAAGATAATCAGCTCGGAAATTATAACGAGAAAGGCTCCCGAATAAAAGACAAGTACGGTCTTCACACGCTTGAACCTAGCACCAAGATATCTTGAATGAACAAACTCGCGTTCTTCGGTGTACATCTCGACAAACTCGCCATAGTACAAGCGTGGTCGAAGTGCCATAGCTAATCTGGAAAATTGTTAATCCAAGGAGTAAGCCACTACTTAGCAAAGTGACACTCCAGCACATAAATCAAGATTATTACACGACCCATGCAATGCAAGCAACATGACATGTATCATCATCAACACACGCATGCAAGTTTTGAAGGATCTAGTGCGATCACCTAGAGGGGGGGTGAATAGGTGATTTTAAAAACTTTTGCAGAAGTAAAAAATACACAGCGTGTGAAGCGTGATATACGAAGAATTATAAGCACACACATAGAGTTAAGAGAGAAGATCAAGACACAAGGTTTATAGTGGTTCGGCTTAGCTTAAGCCTACGTCCACTCTCTCAGGCTGCCTATCGACTGGATTCCACTATGAATCAAAAGAGTTACAAATCAGTTCTAAGACTTCACAGAGTCTTCTGCTCTCACAGTAAGTATATGTAACACTCTCGTCAGCGTCTCTTCTGAAAGACTTGAAATATCTCCCTTAAATACTCCTTCATGCCAATACGACCGTTGGCACTTTCCAAAGGAATTCTTCCAATCAACCCGTTGGACAGAATCATGAATATATCAAGCAATCTTCAGATAGTAATAAGAGCCTGTCGATCCTGGTTGCCCATACAATCAGGATCTTGGTTTTCATAAGTGAATTCTTGCCACATTTACCCTATCTTCAGAGAATCCAATATGCTAATAATAAACTTCATATTCTTGAGAATAATCAACCTTATTGATCCACAAATATGCTGTCTGTAGTCCACGAGTATCAGAGTCGTAAGAATATTCTCTTGCTCAACCAGTCGTAACAATTTCGACTTCTCAGATTTTACCAAATATATCTTCCCAGACGATAGATGTCTGATACCTTCAGATCTTAAAGATCTGACGACCTTCAGACGATACAAGTCTGGCATTTCTCCAGATGATAAAGATCTGGCAACTACCAGATGATACAAGACCTAGTCACCTTTCTAGATGTTAAAGATCTACCATCTCTCCAGATGATATAAGATCTGACCACGACTAAACACTTGGCTTTAAGTCAAATCACAGAGTTTTATCCTTTTGTCATAGAGTTTTTCATCTTCAAAATCATCGATAGATCTTCCTCTAACAATCTCCCCCTTTTAGATGATGACAAAACGATCCTGCAGATTTTGAAGATATATTCTGCAACACAAAATGTTAGATAAAAACAATATCTCATAAGTGAGATAAAACTCTCTAGCAGATATAAAACATTATAATCTCTGTATAATCTGCATCCCCAAGACAAAGTTAGTCTCGACAGGTTATAAAACTTTAGAGAAATAATATAAATAAAATCCATGTATATCCTTGTCACTCAATCAAACGATATTGCAACCAATGCAACAAATCAGCATCTGAAATCATTCATTCAACCAATGATTCGATCATCCATCCATTCAACCAGTCAAGCATCCAGTCAACCACATCAAATTATCCAAAAAGACAAGTCAAATAGATAAAAACTCAAAATCTGCACTTTTCTCCCCCTTTTTATCATAATAAAAAAGTTTAAGAGGGAGGGGGAACTCGAACAAAGTGAAGATTGTCCAACGACTGCATGGTTTGCTCCAGCTTCTTGATCGACTGCTTGATTTATCAAGACTATCCAATACAGCAATCTGACCAAGCTGCTGAGAGAGCTGCTGAAGTACTCCTTCCTGTTGTGTCTGCAAAAGTTGCATTTGGTCAACTTTGGTGGTCAGGGCAGACAACATATCCATAAGTGGTTACAGCTGAGTGATTGGAATACCAGGAATGCTCGGTCCAGTAGTTGCAACAATTGTTGAAGTAACGGGAAGTGGAGTAAATTATGAAGATCCACCGTCTTTGTTGGCTCCCCCTGTTTCAAATGCGGTGGGTATCTCTTCAGAATGGACAACCTCTGTTCCTGCTCCCCCTGTCTCAATGGTCGTTGGGGATGGTACATCCTGCGGCAGCATAGATGGATTGTCATCCTGGCCATCCTCTTCATCCTCATCCTCATCCTCCTTCTCTTTCTCTTTCTCAGTCTCTCCTCTGTCCTTTTCTTCCTCCGCTCCTTTCATCTCTGCCTTCGCGGTAGAGATCTGCTCAATAAGTTCCTCATTCCAAGAACTGTTAAACATGCTAAAAAGACAACCCATGGGAGGTAGTCTCTACTCCTTCCCCTGTGGGCTCAAACTCTTTCTCAACCTCCTCATCAATCAGTAAATTCCGGCGTTGGGATGTAGGTGCCTTAGCTATTGGCTCCTTACCTTTCCTTTTTTCAACAAAAGATTCAGCCTTTACCTGCATTGCTAGAGATTGACTTCGAACTTGATCCAAGATGCAGGTCAGGCAACTTCATCTTTGCCACTATCGTATGTCCCATCAAGATAGGGGCAAGTCCGTTGGCACTAAGAATAGAGGGTATTGGGATGTGAAAGTGTTGAAAAATTTGAGTCACCAATGAATCATATGGTAATTGTCCCTTATCCTTTTGAGAGACATGAGAAATCTGATATAAAATCATGAAGGCAAAGGAAAACTTGCGAATATTTAAAATCGCAAACGTCAGTCGGACTTCCGACTTAGAAATATATGTCAGTGAAGTTGCCTTTGGCCGAAGACAATTGATGATTATCTTATGAAGTAAGACATGAGTAGCCGTCAGTTTCGAATAGGTAATCGGCCAACAAGAAGACTTATAGGTGCTTAGGTACTAGAATACTTCCTCGTTAGATTCCTCAATAGGAATAAAGCTACTCTTTACGGTACCCAGAATATCCGCCAGATCATCCACATCAATTGTCACGGTCCTGTTTGCCATGGTGAACTGAAGACCGTGTCAATTCGGAAAAGAGAGATTGGAGTAAAAATAAGCAGTAAGTTCAAGATATGCAGGGGCGGAGTCCTCACAAAGTTGGTCCAAGCGATTGTACTGAAAAAATCGCCTCAATGGTACCTTAATAGAATCGAGAAACTGAAAATCCACAGTACGAGGGCTCATCACTCCTTGTTCCTTCATCCTATTATAAGCCAATTTGTGGTCATTTGACTGAAAAAGTTTATTTCCTTGCCAAGCACATCAACCTCTATCCCTTTCCTTGTGACAGATCTAGTACGATCACCTAGAGGGGGTGAATAGGTGATTTTAAAATCTTTTGCGGAAGTATGTAAGACACAGTGTGTGAAGCGTGGTATGTGAGTGATATATGAAGAACAGTAAACACACATAGAGAGTCAAGAGAGAAGATCAGGACACAAGGTTTATAGTGGTTCGGCTTAGCTCAAGCCTACGTCCACTCTCTCGGGCTGACAGCCTATCGGTTGGATTCCACTATCAATCAAAAGAGTTACAGATCAGTTCGAAGACTTCACAAAGTCTTATGCTCTCATAGCAAGTATATGTAACACTCTTTTGTTTACAATTCACGCACAGTAAATGGACAATTCTAAACTTATGAATTAAACTCTCATCAGCTTCTTTCTTTTCTGAACAACTTGAAATATCTTCCTTAAATACTCCTTTATGCCAATACGACCGTTGGCACCTTCCAAAGGAATTCTTCCAATCAACCCGTTGGACAGAATCAAGAGTATATCAAGCAATCTTCAGATAGTGTCAAGAGTCCATCAATCCCGGTCGCCCATACAATCAGGATCTTTGTTTCCATAAGTGAATACTTGCCACAATTACCCGATCTTCGGAGAATCCAATATACCAGTAATAAACTTCATATTCATGGAAGTAATCAATTTTTGTTGATCCATATATATGCTGTCTGAAATCCACGAGCATCAAAGTCGTAAGAGTATCCTTTTACTCAAATAGTCGTCATAATTTCGACTTCCCAGATTTTACCAAATTTTCTTTCTAGATGATATGTATTCGATATCGTCAGATCTTAAAGATCTGACTTCCTTCAGATGTTAAAGATCTGAGACCCTTCAGATGATAAAGATCTGAAAACCTCCAGACTATACAAGTGTGACATCTCTCTAGATGATAAAGATCTGGCAGCTTCCATATCATAAAGATCTGGTCACGACAAACCATTTGTCTTCAAGTCAAATCACAGAGTTTAGTCCTTTGTCGTAGAGTTTTGTCATATTTAAAATCATCGATAGATCTTCCTCTAACAATCTCCGCCTTTTTTATGATGACAAAATGATCCTGTAGATTTTGGAAATATATTCTGCAACACATAATGTTAGATAAAAATGATATCTCATAAGCAGATATAAAACATAATCCTTTCCGTATAATCTGCATCCATAAGACAAAGTTAGACTTGACAATTTATAAATAAACAATATCCTTATATGTCCATGTCATTCAAACAAAAATTAATATCACAAACAATACAATCAATCAACATCACGAGTCATATGATCCATCCATTCAATCATCCAATCAAGCAATCATCCATTCGCATAAAAACATCCACACAAAGTCAAGTTAAAGACAAAATCTACACTGTTCTCCCCCTTTTTTCCATAATCAAAAAGTTTAAGAGGGGGGTTGAACACGGACAAAATGAAGATTATCCAATGACTGCATGGTCTGCTCAAGTTTCTTGATCGACTTAGTCCACTGATCAACATCTACTTTCTTGTCAATCTGCTGAGAAAATTCTTGAACCATGGAGTAAAGAGCTTGAATCTGCAGATTGATTTGATTCCGATATTGCGATAAAGCAAGCTCCAAGTCAGATTGTCGAGACTTTAATCAAATAATGAGTCCGAGCAATTATTTGAACTCGCCAGAATGATTTGGTTGTGCTAGGGCTTCAGCATATATAGACTGAGGAATATGATAAAAGCAAGGAGTATCAGCTTGTTGATAAGTGGGAAAGAAAGTACCAACTCCCCCTGTCTTGGTGTTACTTAAATTGCTTTGATTAGTCCAGTGGAAGGCAGACTATTCAGCTTCAACTGGAATCTTTCCTAAATTATGTAAGGATTGAGTGATGATACATGTATTCAGCTATAGTGAGAGTATTATCATTATCAACATCAGGAAGAATTTGAGGATTTCTTTGTTGGAATTGGTGCATACACAACTGTCTTCCTTTGGTCCAAATGCTTTTCGGTCATAGCTGATGTTGATAGAGTTCCGGGCCTACTCGTTTGAGAAGTGTCAGCAAACGTCACCCTCTTTTCAACAGAACTTGAAGTCTTCCTTGACAAAGACATAGTTGCAGTCGTAGAGTTGTTCTTCGTTTGAATCAAGTAAAAAGATGAAAGCTTTTTCGGAAGAGTGAAAACGAGAGAAAATAATTGCTAGGGTTTCAGAAAAACGAAGAGATTTTGAGCGAAGAGGTAGAATCCCAATCGGTTTTATGAAAAAGAGAGTGCCTTTCGAAATTCAAAAGATAACTATATTTTCGGAAAATAAAATTTCCAAAACAACGATTCATCAATCAAGGAATGCATATATCACACAACGATTCAAAGAGGCAAGTAAGTATTCGTTAAGTAATGATCATACCTTAACATAAAAAAATAAAGATACGTTTTACCTCATGAGCTTGCGGTGGGAAATTTTATATCATAAAGTCCTGAGTCATAAGATATCATAGATGAAGATATGTCAAGACATGGACCGTTTGAGCCGTGTGTAAGATCTAAAGTTCGTAAGATGATTCGAACTTAATCATCAGGAGATAATATATTTAGCTTGCTCCGTATGAATTAGAAAGAATTCTTATCCAATGCCTTTGTAAAGATATCTGCAAGCTGATTCTTAGAATCAATGAATATGACTTTGACATCATTTTTCTCCACATGATCCCGTATAAATTTATGTCGAATTTCAATATGTTTTTGCTCTAGAGTGTAGGAAATGATTCTTAGTTAAATCCATCGAACTGGTGCTATCACACCTGATTTCAGTACACGACCTTGGAATTTTGAAGTCATGCAATTATTGCTTCATCCATAAAAATCTGTGAACAACAACTACCAAGAGCAACGTATTCTGACTCTGTTGTTGAAAGAGCAACAGTGTGTTGCTTTCTTCATAACCATGAGATAAGTCGTTCCCCAAGCAGCTGAAAAGTTCCTGAAGTACTCTTTCTGTTTAGCTTACAGCCTGCTAAATCAGCGTCTGAATATCTGAGTGAAGTGAAGTCCCCGTATTTTGGATACCATAATCCAAATTTTTAAGTAGTTGCCACATACTTTATAATTCTCTTCACAGTACTAAGATGTGACTCCCTTCGATTGGATTGAAATCTAGCACACATACATACACTAAACAAGATGTCAGGTTTAGATGCAGTTAGATATAACTGAGATCCAATCATGCTCCTGTAAAGTCCTTGATCAACTTGTTTCCCATCGATGTCTTCTTCAAATTTCAAAGTACTTGACATGGGCGTCTTTGTCTTCTTGCAATTTTTCAAGCCAAATTTTGACACGATCTCCTTGGCATACTTTTCTTGGTGAATGAAAATTCCTTCCTCTAATTGTTTGACTTGCAAGCCCAGGAAGAAAGTCAATTCTCCCATCATACTCATTTCGAACTCATCTTGCATCGCTTTTGAAAAATTCTTGCAAAGTGTTTCATTTGAGGAACCAAAGATGATATCATCAACATATATTTGAACTAAAAGAAAATCTTGGCCCTCAGTCTTGACAAACAACGTTATATCTACTTTTCCTTTCTCAAAGCCATTTTCAAGTAAGAATTTACTTAACCTTTCATACCAGGCTCTGGGGGCTTGTTTCAGACCATAAAGTGCCTTCTTTAGTTTGTACACATGATCTGGCTTCTTCGGATCTTCAAAACCAGGAGGTTGCTTTACATACACCTCCTCTTTTATGAATCCATTCAGAAATGCACTTTTGACATCCATTTGGAACAACCTGAAATTTTTCTAACAGGCAAAGGCAAACAATAGTCGAATAGCTTCTAACCTTACTACTGGTGCATAAGTTTCATCATAGTCAATTCCTTCTTGCTGAGAGTATCCTTTTGCAACCAGTCTGGCTTTGTTTCTGACAACTTTGCCTTCTTCATCCAATTTGTTTCTGAACACCCATTTGGCTCCAATGGTGGATTTTCCTTTTGGTTTTGAGACTAGCTCCCAAACATCATTGATTGCAAACTGTCTGAGCTCATCCTGCATAGCCTCAATCCAACCTTCATCAAGTAGGGCATCATCTATACCTTTTGGTTCAACTTCAGACACGAGTGCTACTTCACTGGATTCTTCGTGTCTTTGTGCTCTTGTTCGAACTCCTTCATTAAGATCACCAATGATAAGTTCAGTTGGTTGACTGGACTTATGTTTCCAATTTGAACGAATAAATCTTCCGATCTCAGCTGATAGAGTTTCATCTTCTAGTTGTTGAGCTTCCTCATGAGAATTCATGGTTGAGAAGTCTTGAAAGTGAATTGGAATATCAAGCTATAGTTGAAGTGAATGTAGTTGAGTATCTTCATGAAACTTGACATTCATTGATTCTTCCACATTTTGAGTTTTTTTGTTAAAGACTCTATAGGCTTTGCTTGTCATAGTGTATCCAAGGAAGATTCCTTCATCTGACTTCATATCAAACTTACCAACATTGTCATTAGGATTCTTCAATATAAAATAGTTGTAACCAAAAATACGAAAGTAGGAAATAATAGGTTTCTTATCCTTGTAGATTTCATAAGGCATCTTTTCAAGGATAGGCCTGAGGTAAACTCTGTTGATGATGTAACACGTTGTAGATATAGCTTCAGCCTAGAATTGAGAAGGCAAGTAACTTTCTATAAGCAGAGTTCTGGCCATTTCTTGTAATGACTGTTCTTCCTTTCCACAACTCCATTTTGTTCTGGCATATATGGAGATGAGAACACATGTTGAATCCATGTATCATCACAAAACTTGGCAAAATCTTGGTTCTCAAATTCCCTTCCATTATCAATATAAATCTGTGAAATAGTATAACCTTTCTCAGTTTGAACTTTCATGGCAAACTTGCAGAAGTAAGAAATAACATCTGACTTACTTGCCAAGAAATAAACCCATGTGAACCGATAGTAATCATCAACAATTACCAGACAATAAATCTTCCCTCCAATACTCTGAGTTCGAGTAGGTCCAAACAAGTCCATGTGAAGCAGCTGTAAAACATGGTCAGTTGATACTTGATTTATCAACTTGTAAGAACTTGTAACATGTTTTCCCAACACACAGGATGTGCAAGTGTTGTTCGTTTGAAAAGCCAATCTTGGAAGACCACGAACAATCTTCTTAGAAGAGATCTTGGCAATCTGTTTCATGTTGGCATGTCCAAGTCTTCTATGCCACAAATTTATCTCATCCTGAATAGATAACAAACACTGCGAACTATCTGGGTTCATATCAAGTAGATAGATATTTCCATGATGTTTACCCGAGAAGAATTGTGAGTTTCCTTGCAAGAACCATAGCATATACCTTCTTGAAACTAGATTTTGTAACCAGCATCGTACAATTGACTAATACTGATAAGATTGTACTTCAAACCTTTCACCAAGGAGACATCCTTGATAATTAGATTTCCAATTTGCATAGTTCCACAACCAACTATTTTTTCTTTGCTTTTACCTCCACTAGATATTTTCCCTCCTTCTACAATCTCTTCCATATGAGGCTTCAATCCTTGAGGGGCAACTGAGATTCTTTCTTTGGAGACGATGTGACCAAGAAAGGTCACTTCACTTGTTGGCAAATTTGGCGATGTCTACCATACTTTTGCTGCGCCACTCTAATAACACTTCTTCTTACATCACTAGGGATGCACAGCCTTTCTCAAAATTTCCTTTGCTGCATGAGAGTCTGACCTTTTTTTTTCCATGTATTCCTTGATAATTCATCTATTGCCAGAGTAACCACGTCTTCATCTGTGCACTGGAGGAGAGAAAAGATTTTCTCCAGTTCTTCAATCCAAGTAGCTACTCGTTCTAAGTCACAATTCCCAATTAATTAAGATGGCTTGTTCAACCAACTTACACATTGGTCGTTCCTCATGCCCATTATTTCTGCCATGCACTAGGGCAACAGGAACGTGATTCTGAGCTTGTTGACCGATTAGATTTTTTATTGTTTCTAATGCCTGTAGAATACCATTAATTCGAGGGTCTTCTGGTGATCTTCATTTGGAACTTGACTGGCCCTGAGTTGTCCTTCGTGTCGTCCTAAGAATATGGTCACTCATGACTTAAGCTAAAAACTAAAGTTTTCGATGAGAGGGGTTAGTGTCAAAAATTCACTATAACAAAACCAATCATCAAACACAAATCAGCAGTTATGCCTACTAACTACCCATATTCCCATCGCTCCTTATCACTCCAAACCATAACCTAAGCTCTGATACCAAACTAGGATGTGACGCCCCAAACACCAATTAATGGATAAAACGAACTTAATTATTTTAATTAAGCTCAAGGGCTTGCCACACCCGGATTTATCACGCCCCGATCCGTTGGGCACGTGACAAATCCCCACATGGCCATTAATTCATTTATCACTTGCGGAAATATTATCCTAGGATCCATTGTCGACTTAATTATCAAGTGGAAGCAATCCCCGTACAATACTTGGTAGTTAATTAGGCAACTAAGCAACATGTGACATAAAGATCTGCTTCATATATCATTTACATATCAAAACAAACCACCATTATCAACATAGCAAGTAATCATCAAATACAACCCAACAAAAAGCGACGTGATTACAACAAGACGCGCCAGAAGCACTTTTAAACATGAGTGGAATAAGATCAGGGGTTGGTTATCCCTAACTCCTTTAACCTAACCTCTCAACAAAAGGGAGCGAGGAGACATTCACCGTCAATTGTTCCTACTTCGATGATCATCTCGATGGCACACCAAAATGAATCACGTGGCTAACCATGGTTCAATCCTGAAAATGTTAATAATCACGGGGTGAGATAACTCAGTAAGTAGAAATTCTAAACCACGCCTAGGAGGTGGCCTCGCAATCAACAAGCAAAGGTTTGAAAACCGCATTTTGTTAAATCATTTCCAAAAACCTTGCCATTTCTTTTAAAAGATCACATTTCAAGGACTTCCAAAAATCACCCATGAATCCCAAAATCAACAAAGACTCCATACGTCATTGCATGCATTTATCTTTTATAATCTTTTGGCCCTCCTCGGCCACCGGTTCCATAATGATCCAGCCTTTTGGACCGCAGCCTAAGCAACGCACTAGTCCCATCTAGTACGGCCCATCTGACTCAAAAGCCGAGCACACCCTGCAAAGTGCTTCTCCCTTGAAGTCCATCCGACGGGGAGGGTCATCATCCGGAATTCTTCCGGGTTCATCATCATCGCCAACACGACCTCGGTCGAGTGGCGGGTCTTGTCTTATAACATGCATCACACACAATCACCCATTCCCAAAAACCAGTTCTTTCATTTTATCATTGAGATTATAACCAGCACTTTCTTGAAAAAAGAGATAATCCATATTCAAACATCATTTCTTTCACCTTGCTCTTGAAATTAAAGACATCATTTTGCAAAAGAAAGGAATTTTGATTCAAGAAGTAATATGCAACTTTGAGGTCAAAACAACAATCTTTTTGAACAAGACTGGGAAGACCAAAGCTCCATGATAATTTTAAAAGCTCAAATAAGATGTAACTTTGCCAAAAGATAGATTTTTGAACTCAAGAAATGGATTAGGAACCATAGCAAGAACAAAAACATTTTCTGTAAAGATTAGTAAGACCAAAGCGGGCAATAAATTTAGAAAACCACTTCACAAGTTAACTACGTAATGTTACGCCCTACCCGAGGGTTAGAAAGTCTACTTACAGATAGGTGTTACTCAAAAACACAGAGAAGAGACAAAGAAACAGAAGCAGCAGCTAATTGGAGCAGGCGAATAGCAGCCCGTCATCCGGCTTGGTAACCGTACGGACAGATTCCCGGGGCTCTTCACTGGCGAATACTCAACGTTTTGGAGCGTGGTAGGTGGCGTTGGAAAGATCTGGATGTTACAAAAAGAATGATGCTGATTTCACTCAATGCGGAGGTCGTTTGGTCGGTCAACTAAGGCCAAACAAAACGGTCGACGGTGCAGTATTTTGGTCCAGGAGTCTGGAACTTCCAGAATTAATTCGGGAGTAACCAGAGCTCCGTTGGGGCTGAAATTTTGCAAGAGGGACGGTATGGAAGTATATAAGAGGTTGGTGGAGGGTTTTGGTGAAGCAAATGGCTGCTAGTGGGTGTTTGAAGGCAGAACAGTGGCTGGGTTTGGTGAGCTACGAATTTTCAGAAGAAGGTGGAAGATGTTTGTGTGTTCTTGGTTGTGGTGTGTGTCCAAATGATGTGAGCTGCTCTCTATTTATAGGCAAGAAAGGTTGGGGCCTAAGCTAGAGGAGAAACTTGGAGGGCAAGTTTATAGGACATTTAATGCATTAATGGCATATGGTCACTAGCTTAGGTATACTATTCAACATTTAATGCTCTTGTCCTTTATTTCTTTAGCCCATGTGACTATTAATAAGACTATTCTATCTATTAGGTACTAAGCCTATATAGCAATATTTAAATGATATCCCATGTGCCTAATTTATAACTTATATTAGTTTCTTAAATGCCTATCCATTCAATAGCTTCCTAGGATGACTTCATCCTACCTCTAGGCACATTACATCATCCATCTTACATCATCTTGATTTAATAGACCTCATGTCTATTTCTCCTCCTTATGATGAAACTATAGTCTAGCTTCTTAATTGCCCTCTCCTCTAATAGCTTCTAGGATGACATCAACCTACATCTAGGTGCATTACACATCAATATTACATCATCATATGCCCAATAGCTCACATGGCTATATCTATTTCTCATGATGATACTTTAGTTTGGTTCTTAATTAGCTATTCATCTAATAGTTTCCAAGGATGACTTCATGCTATATCTAAGTGTATTACATCACCCACATTACATCACCCTAAGCTCACTAGGTCGCATGCCTAATTCTAATCTCAAGATAGTCTTAATATTGACTTCTTTTATTTTGTTTTTCTTCCCCTTTTCCCCTTAATTGCCGCCGGCCACTCTATCTTCTTCCTCCCCACGTGTGGCCTCCTTCCAATAAATAATAGGTACTACAATCTAGCCTTATGTCATCTTGAATCATCCTACACTTGTACCCCTTGAATTAATAATTCCCTAGGTGAAACCACTCTAGGTTTTCTTGTCTCCTTTGACTCCAATAATTGTCAAGACACCACAAAATCTCATTATTATAGTTTCCTTCTCTTTCTCTTTCTCTTTTTCTTTCTTTTTATCTCTATTTCTCTATTCGGCCTTCCCTTGGCCAAATGACCTTGGTCCACCTTGGGCCAAGCTTCTAGGTCTACCTCTGTTGGGTCAAACCTAGCCTTCCTAGGTTGGCCTACATCTAATTCCTTAATTGGGGTTAGAGCCCATCTCTCTCAATTTAGTGCCCTAAATTAATCTAATAACTTTGTGATTAAGTGTCGTCTTTCGGTGACCTCAAATAGTCATTTCTCAATGATGATCAATAGGGTGCCGCCTTGCAAGTCCCGCGGTCATTTCTAGAATTGATCCGCATTGAGTCTCGCCGATCCTTAGAGAATTCTCGGTTGTCATGCAATCGAGCAGGATGATTGTCTTGCCTAGTCACAAGGTCGTGCGGACAATTGTAGGGCCGGTTAAGGTTAATTTTTACCAATTGGAACTGCCCACGAGTTGGCCATAAATTATCCGACGAATCCGTTCCTAAAAGATCACGCATCGACTTGTGCTAGCGCAAGGTCATCTTGCTTCAATCCTTATGGTCGAATAATTACTCTAGGGCCGAGTACTCTCCTTGACCACACTCGTCAATCTCTGATTGCCTCTCCTAAAGGAATTAGTGGGCTAATTACCCCGCTTTGCTATTTAGGCCTTGACACCTTAAACCTCCTTTCATTAATCAGGGCCTCAAATTGAGGATGTTACAACAGATCAGTTCGAAGACTTCACAAAGTCTTCTACTCTCACAACAAGTATATGTAACACTCTTTTGTTTACAATTCGCGTATAGTAAATGGAAAATTCTAAACTTATGAATTAAACTCTCATCAACTTCTTTCTTTTCTGAACAGCTTGAAATATCTTCCTTAAATATTCCTTCATGCCAATACGACCGTTGGCACCTTCCAAAGGAATTCTTCCGATCAACTTGTTAGACAGAATCAGGAGTATATCAAGCAATCTTCAGATAGTGTCAAGAGTCTGTCAATCCTGGTCGCCCATACAATCAGGATCTTTGTTTCCATAAGTGAATACTTGCCACAATTACCCGATCTTCGAAGAATCCAATATACCAATAATAAACTTCATATTCGTGGAAGTAATCAATCTTTGTTGATCCACACATATGCTGTCTGAAATTCACGAGTATCAGAGTAGTAATAATATCCTCTTACTCAAACAGTCGTCATAATTCCGACTTCCCAGATTTTACCAAATCTGCTTTCCAGACGATACGTGTCCGATAACATCAGGTCTTAAAGATCTGACTTCCTTCAGATGTTAAAGATCTGAGACCCTTCAGATGATAAAGATCTAAAAACGTCCAGACTATACAAGTGTGACATCTCTCTAGATGATAAAGATCTAGCAGCTTCCAGATCATAAAGATCTGGTCACGACAAACCATTTGTCTTCAAGTCCAATCATAGAGTTTAGTCCTTTGTCGTAGAGTTTTGTCATCTTCAAAATCATTGATAGATCTTCCTCTAACACCTTGGTTGGAAATTAATGAACATTTTCTCATCCTTATCCCTAGGCTCAAAGTCGGATGAAGTATGAAAACTAGGATCAACAGGAAAGTTTTTGCATACATGATCAGTCGTACCTGGTGGTGCAACACCAGCATCCTCCATTTGCCGCAAAAAGTTTTGCTCATTTGTGAAGCCGTTGGACATCAGGAAATCCCGAATGACATTTATGGATGCTTTGTTTTCTATAAATTTCTTGTAGAAGGAAAATAGAACTTTCGAATTCTTCTTCTTCAGCGGAGTGGTCTTTTGGCATGTGTGTATACCCCTAACCTAGAACACTTTGCTCGTAATTGGTGAGATCTAAACATGTAATATTCAGATTATAATCCGAAAATCTCCTTATGCTCCAACTGGTTGCGCCAACCTTAGGAGGTAAAAGAAATAATTAGAGAAAAATACATAAATAAACTCCAACATATACCGAAGTAGCCGACGAAGAAGATTAACTTATCCTTGTAAATTATGATGTAGGCCATTTTGAGATATAGCTTGGTGATTTGGATATATTTTGTAAGGATGATGCATTTTAAAGATGCCATTGAAAAATGTACTTTTTGCTATTCTAATTAAGTCTAGAGCTTAAGTTGAACCAAGTTGAGAAATGAAGTGTGAAAAGATGTGGAAGCCTGGCTCTAACACCAACCTAAAGTTACAATGTGCAACCGCTTACTCTGAAGCTCAAGCTTTTGGAGTATGCTTCAACTTCGTGCGAAATTTCGATTTGATGATGTAGGCTTGAGTTGTGCTAACTTGGTGCTTGCTAGAAAAAAAAAATCTCAGATTAGGGCAACCGATAGATGGAGTGAAGAGCGGGGTATGAGGAATCATATCTCTAGCTTTGATACCATTTATTGTGTTGTTCAGTAAAAGTATTGCATCTATGTTTACCTAAGAAGTTCATTATATCCAGTTAGCGCAACTTCATTTTAGAATTTAAGTCAATCAACGGGAGGAGACCAATATACTTTAACACTCAATGCAATGAAAAATTTCAATGGATTGAGACATAGCTTGAAAATCAACCCTATTTGAGCTTGAATCGAGCTGCATAAAATTTCACAAATCAACCGCTTCATATCCTTCTTAAAGTCAAGCAACAAGATTTCACAATCAGATGCTAATGGTCGGAAGGGTGAGAAATCATTCTTGAGAGAAATGCCGTCCTTTAAAATTTTAAACGGAAAATAAGGCACAAAATTTTACTCGGTGGACATTTTGCTCCAAATTTACAATGTCACATCAAAAGACCTTACTTTCTTGTTGGCCCCGATTTACAAGTGCCGTATTAAAAGATGCCAATTTTCATCCTAGATACATAGCCAAGATATGCGCATGTCGAATCTCAGCTGACAAAAGAACGCTGAAAGTGTCATGTCAGTAGAAAATGCTTCCATGACTAATCAAAATAACTTTATCTTCCACATATGATGAAGATGACTTTGTTTTCAAGCCAAATATTAGAGTTTCAAACCTGATTGGGAGCCAAGGGGGTATCCGTATAGAGGCTTGAGGTTCTTCGCAAAATCATAGCGCACTCATCATATTTCCTCCAAGTTCCCACCTTCAATATGATTTTATGTAGAATCCTAACCCTAAACCTCAGCCCCAGTTCCTCTCTCTCTCTCTCTCTCTCTCTCTCTCATCCATTTTCATTTTTTCCATCTTAGACGCTATGCCATGTACATTTTGGCTTAGATATTAAAGGTGCCCAAAATTTTTCCTCGAAAAAAAAGTTGATTCCTTGCGACTTTTGGAAGTTCAAACCAAAATTATCTCCCAAATGACAATAGGGTGCCTTTTTATGCGACACTTGGAAGATGGGGCCACCTCGGCCGAACATTGGCTAGAAATTCCAGAAAAAAACAAAAGGTTATTTCTCCATATTTAAATAGTCGCATACGTGGCCTTCCATTTCAACTCCCATCTTCCTTCGTGACTTTGCTCTTTGGTTCAAACCAAACGCCGAGAGCAGAAGATCAAACAAATCTCTGCCTACTCCTCTGAGAGCAACGTGATGAATGCGACCGCACGAGAGGAGAGGAGAGAAGAGGATGGGCGAGGCGAAGTGTTGCGACGGGACAGGCACAGAACACGACCTTTCTGCAATATCACATGATCATGACCTTCCTTACATGGCCCCATTCCACTTAAAAGCTCTCTGACCTTGACCAATCATCGATAATAATGACAGTGATGTCAACAGTAGAGGGGGGCTTTGATTTCACGTGAAACATTCTCGTTATGAGGTCGGTTATGATCAGTAGCTATACCTTGAATGCGGCGCAGTCCGAGAGCCTAAAAGAAAGAATAATTTCCATTGGTCCACTTTCACCATAGCATTTGAAAGGAGCACAACAGTTTACAAAACCATGTAAAATGACCGGCATGTGGCAGATAAAGATCTGCATGGTGGCCCATTTTCTAGATTCTCTAATGCAAATGTCAATCTCCCTAATCCCATTTGCAAGAAAAGGCTTTGCTTTCTTTTTCTGATTCATTGACAGTGGCCAGCATACGCGCCCATCCCAGCCTGCTTAATTTCTACCACGAGCATCAGATTTCAACATAGGACTTTAGTCGCGATGTAAGAGATTCTAGTCCGAAAAACTGTGGCACATTACCTATCAAGGGCTCTTTTAGCGATGTGGAATATATTTCAACACCTTCTTTGGTTTTAAGTTATTACGTATATGAATGCGGGGGGAAAGTGTCAAATTCAATCATAGACCTATTATATGAATACTAATTCAGTCTAATTATTTCGTAAAAATTTTAACTTATTGCACATATACTAATTGAGTCCAAATTTCTATTGTAGTTCTTGCGGATATTTTTGGCTCGATATCGTTGATGTGGCAATCCAGTCATCACAAGCCGTTCTATATACTTTAACGATTCTGTGAAAGTTGATTAAAATGACTTCATCGAGATTTTACACAAAAACTAATAACTTAGGCAAAATTGAGAAATTTATGAATGAATTGGCACTTGTACAATAAGTTTAAGACTAATCCGATAATTTTCTCTAGATATGGAGATCATCTATTATTGATGGAGTGGTCATTGGTGACTCAACAAATCTAAACCGTTAATGTATTTTTTTTTATTTTTCCGTTAATTTATGTTTTTTATTTTTTTCTGCAAAAATTCAACGACTAACTTTATTCATAGGGATTAATATTGGAGATGACCAAGACATCACATAAAGCACATGCAGGGATAGAGTCGCTACGTCCAGTGAATAAAAATTACGTGCATATACAAAACATTTTGGAGTCTCATATTTAAGCGATGTCTTTGCCTAAAAAGCCACAAAAAGTTTCACATAGGTATGATTCCAAGGATGTTGGCGTCACGTCCCAAGCTTTTGAAAAGCAGAAAGATAACAAAAGCTTTTGTCAACCCGTACGAGCGCGCCAATAGAGAAACGACACCCTTTGTTCCGTCCCATGTTTATGTCATTTCAGTTTCCATTGTCGGTTCCAACCTGCCCAGGAGAGACCATAGCGCACGCCGCCCACTTCCAGTCATGTAATGCAACTGGGGAAGTCGTAGCATTTGGCCAGAGTTTGGGTAGAAATTTCTTAGCAATTGCATGCGGATGTGATGTCGCTGGTTACTACAGTCTCATACCCAAAATTGTCCGAGCATTCAGTCGACGCTTCGATCGACAGAGGCTTGTTAAGGAGGCGACAAAGGCAGAAAATTGATGAGTGTTGGGAGCCTTGTGGCTGGTTGAGAGAGAACAGATCGAATTCTAGCTGACAAGAGAGAACAGATCGAATTCTAGCTGACAGGCATATGTCAACGTCAACGAGCAGCGACTAAGTGCTGGAGCAATAAGTGGACAAATAAAGACCAACTTAGTCAATTAACGAGATTTGTGCGACACAACCATCGAAGGAATGAATGCCATATAGCTGTTAAGTAGTGGAGCTGATACATTTGAATGTAATAGTAAAGGAAGTAAGCATCAAGTATCGGATAGATAGACTTGAATGCAACCGTTGAAGTAGTTCAAGTAACGATCCTAGATATTGTAACTGTTTGTAGATAGATATCACTAAATAATCATAAAAGTGCAAGTATTCAAGTTATATTCTTTGTAAAGCATGGCCTATTGATACAAGATTGCATGTTATTCACCTTTACTTCCAGTTTATCTTTGTATCTCCAATACTTTTACATGGCTAGCAACTGCTTCTTCAGTTTCAGTGCATTTAGATCTCTCGTTATCCACATTTCTTATCCAAGAACAAGAAAAGATTCATTCAAAAATATTATTGGTTCGAATCGATTGCTTTGGGTTTCAAAAGTTATTACATCAATTTTTTGGGGAAACAAATACACGAGATATGAAGAGAAAAATCGGGTCTTTTGGGGGTAACCTTTACAAAAATGAAAAATAAAAAGCAAGAAGCAATTTTCATTTTGGAATTAACTTCAAACGAAAGGTGCTTAAGATTATTATTAGCCATGTGAGGATACAGGGGCCAACAAATTCCACCTGATTGCCACTAGAAAACCAGAGACGGCGCGGGCACATTCCACTAGGACATTATTAGTGTCACTTCTTATGATTCTGTCGAGCAAGTAAGTACTAATTGGTCGAATAATGCTATCATCTTCCTGTTTATTTGGGGAAGCGTCACGCTTTCCACAGCGTCTCTCCACTGAAATGTATTCAATTAGCAACTAACGTTCGACACACCAAAATTCATGTAATCAGCTAGACCTTCCACTGCCAAACGTGACCCTAAGAACAAGGCTAAGCTGGATATAGGGTTCCACAATAGATGGACTCATGATGTTGATCCGTCATGATCTCCTTCATCTATGTAATTGTAATCTAGTATGTCTGCACACAATGTATGTTTTTCGAATGTGAATGGGAACAAACTTAGTTAAAAATTATCGATGCTTCGTAACGTGATGATTTCAATCCAATTTATTAATCTTTTATTATTATTTCCATGTCAAGAGCGATTACCTGTTCATCTATTTTCGAAGTGTAATCGACATATCAGTTGCTTGTACCATTCCCCAACTGCATATTAGGTGATAGATCTTCCACTTGTTTACCATACACTCAAGCAACAATAAAATCTTATGTACGTATTTCTCGTGTCTCCCCTAATGTCAATGGGCGGTGGGAGAAATTATGGAGCAAGTTGTTCACTAGCGAATCTAAAACAAGATTCTAAGTCCAAGTTGCTTAAAATAGCCACGAGTGACTTCAACATTAATTATGGTTGTGCAAGATTTCTAAACATTCTGTTTTACATCTACTTCGCGGAAACAATAACAAGTTGCGCAACATCGCACAGGAATATGTGATCCTCGAGGGTTTTTTTTTTTTTATGGTGTAAGAAAAAAAATGTAACACGAGTTGTGTTTGAGCTCCATTATATGCAGTTGCATTTGATTCGGAATTTGGATACGGTCAATTTGACAAAGGTGAGTGTTCCCTCATTCAAGTGATGATTCGAAATTATAGACTGGTGTTTAAATAAGTTATCTTCAACCACTCGGCGGAAGCAAACCCGCATCGGTTTATAACTTAATAATGCAAACCCATATCGGTAACTCCAATCTGTTGATTACGTGAGCTATAGATAAGTCTGCAGAGAATTTGCCTCGTTATATAAGAGGCTAACAACTAAGATTTGTTGCTACGGAAGTCGCAAGCAACAAGCTGACTTGACCCTTAAGGAATGGAAGAATTGCATCCTTCCTTCTAACCATTGGTAGGATATGATTTGAAGAATATTTTGTTTGATACTTGTGATATTATTTCTAGGATTTTGATGATCATATTATTCTCTCTCTCTTTTTTGGAACTCCTAGAAAGATGTACTGCTCAGAAAACAAAATCCCAGTCGACATACGTGCCATGGAAATTACTTAGGATCTTAAGAACTTCCAACGAGTGATTGCATAATACCTTAGCATGACAAATTAAACTAATCCCTCATTGTACTGCTAAAAGATAGCCCATGAATGTCATCCGTGATGATCTGAACTCTCATTCTAATAGGTTAGCAAGATGATCTTCGCCCTCCTTGCGATTCACGAGGCCAAAAAATATTTATATTATGTGATCCTTGGAATATCTTCGGGTGACATAATTCGCCTATATGTGTTCAATATTCTAGGTAGGTTTCCTAACGTAATCTTTAGCGGGGACCTAAAAAAAGGAAATGGGAAGACAAATTAAAAGGCTGAAAGATCAAATGAAGATCGGAAACTTATCCGGAATAGAAGGAAAATAAAAAAAAAAGGAGTGAATTTAAGGAATATAGACGATACTCCAAATGTAATTATATTAAAAATTTAGACAAATGGTGGGAAAAATAATATATGATTCGGATTAATTATTTCAAGATTGAAAATTTTCTTTAAATTTATGAAAAATATGAGGCATCATAATGTTGGGAAAAATTGTCCCATGAGTTTTAACATATTGTACGAATTAATGCCAATTCAGTTTTAAAATTTTTAATTTTGCCAATTTAGTATTCACAAAATTCTAGTGTAGTTCTTTGAGTCAGTACTCGGCTGGAAATCGATGTCCGGTCATTATTGCTTATCCTATGTTGTACGCTCCCACATTAACAGTTTCAAGTAAAAATTGGTGAGAAAAATCATGTCAAAATTTCGCGCAAAGATTTAAGACTAAATTGAAAAAATCGAAAAAAAATTAAGTTTGAATTGGCATCCGCATAATAGATTTAGGACAAATCAAACAATTTCCCCCATCATGTTGTAATATTGGCCATCAGAACATTGTTCTAAGGATAATGATACCAAAAGTATCAAAATATAACAAGTATTAGCATTGGGAAAAATTTTCGATAAATTTTAATATTGAAATAGTTTGGTAAACCATTTATTTACTAGACTTCGGTTCTTGATAAGTGACTTTACCCTAATATGCTTCTTTTTATCACTTTTTCACTACCTATACATTCACAAACTAAGTTAGTTGCCCACAAATCCTCATTGCTGATGCACCTTTACCATAAAATGCATTTACTTTAGTTTGTAGCAACTGGTGCAAAACTAATTACACTGGATGGGGGGATATAACTTCGAAAGAACCATTACTTTGAGCCACGAGGTCGACTTTAATATCTACCAATTCTAGAGTTGTTTCCTCAACTTCCTCCGATTTTTTGATTGGGTCAAAGACAGATGATTGGCTTCGGGATTAAGAATTTCACATGGGATTGAATATTTCACGCCAATCACTTTTTTGGTGGCATTCGTTGCTATCTTTTCCCCCCTAGACAAGCAAAATCGTGCATCTACTAACGTATAGAATTTCTTCTTCTTCTTTTTATCGTTTTCCTTTTCTGGACGGAGCGAGCTGGTGGTTCAAGACGCACACAAATGCAAAAGAACACTAAGCTATCCCAACAAGTGCGTGGACAACACTTAAAAACCAAAAAAAAATAAACATTTATTGACTGTTGATCAAAGATTAGACAATAGAACAACACCCACATCATGTGGATAAAACAGATAAAATACTTATAAAAAGGAGCAGCCTATGTAAAAAGGCTATGACGCAAGAACACATACCCCTGCACTACAATTTTAATACTATTTTTATAGCATAAGTTATTTTGTGAAAAATATGAAGCAGATGAGCAGGTCAATTCAGGACTAAGAGAATCATTTGAAAAAGAAAAGAAGAACAATGTTTTTTTCCCCTCAAGTGAAAACGAACAGTGGCGACGAAGGAATGAAGCACCCGCCAGTTCACTTCAGATCAAAGCGTGTGGCGTTCTTCTTCGTTGATTATGCTTTGACGACATCAAAGAGCGTGATTCCTGTGGAGCGCTGTATGTATCGCAGGAGTCGAAATTGGGTCAAAGAAAACTATTGAAATCAAACGGCTCGTGCCGGAAGCTGCATGTGGACCAACGTCTTAATCAGAGATTGGAGAATGAGAGTCAGAATAATTAGATTTGACCTAGCAAATAATGGGGTTGTCGCCAAATGCTATGACCAATACAATACTAGCTTCTGATTGTCAAGTTAATTTCCACGTTTGCCTTGGTTCAACCATCAAGAATTAGAGTAATTACAATTAGATGACACTGGCCAAACGCAATGGCTACTTTAAGCACTTCCCTAGGTCGTAGGTCAAAGGTTTAAGTGCAGTTTTGATCGCCTCGAAACGTGACAGTTGAATGAAGCACCAGATGGTTGAGCATGCTTTTCGTGGAGATGTGATTTTGGACTTGCTTCTCTAGATTGGATTTATAACTTAATTTTATTTTCGTCCTCCCACCATTTCTATCTAGTTGGTCTACATTGAATACAGGCAAACATGTCCCTTGAATGGGTCAAAGGAATAATTAAGCAGAGAAAATCACATGATCTGGTCGGTGTGTCTTGTGGCCCTCATACAAAGGGCAAATGTATGACTCTCTCTCATATCTTGCCTATGACTCTTGCTCTTGTCTTGCCTAACCCACGAACTGTACTGCAAGGTTATCGAATCGGCCAGTGAAAAAAATTGGACCAGAAAGAGACGAAGTCCTTATATTGGACCAAGAGGAGACGAACTTCCTAAGATTGAACCAACAGGAGACGAACTCCTTAGATTGGACCAAGAGGAGACCAACTTGGCTAGATTGGACCAAATGGAGACGAAATCCTTAGATTGGACAAAAAAGAGACGAACTTCCTAAGATTGGACCAAAAGGAGTCGAACTCCTTGGATTGGACAAAGAGGAGACGAACTTCCTAATATTGGACGAAAAGGAGACAAACTCCTTAGATTGGACCAAGAGGAGACCAACTTGGTTATATTGTACCAAAAGGAGACGAAATCCTTAGATTGGACCAAGAGTAGACGAACTTCCAAAGATTACAACAAAAGGTGACGAACTCCTTAGATTGGGCCAAGAGGACATGATCTTGGTTAGATTGCACTCAAAGGAGACGAACTCCATAGATTGGACGAAGAGGTAACGAACTTCCGAAGATTGGACTAAAATGAGACGAACTCCTTAGATTGGACCAAATGGAGACGAACTCCTTAGATTGGACCAAGAGGAGACGAACTTCCTCAGATTAGACCAAAAGGAGTCGAACTCCTTGGATTGGACAAAGAGGAGATGAACTTCCTAAAATTGGACCAAAAGGAGACGAACTCCCCAGATTGGACCAAGAGTAGACAAACTTGGTTATATTGTTCCAAAAGTAGACGAAATCCTTAGATTGGACCAAGAGTAGACGAACTTCCAAAGATCACAACAAAACGACACGAACTCCTTAGATTGGACCAAGAGGAGACGATCTTGGTTAGATTGCACTCAAAGAAGACAAACTCCTTAGATTGGACCAAGAGGAGACGAACTTCCAAAAATTGGACAAAAAGGAGACGAACTCCTTAGATTGGACCAAATGGAGTCGAACATCCTAAGATTGGACCAAAAGGAGTCGAACTCGTTGGATTGGACAAAGAGGAGACGAACTTCTCAACATTGGACCAAAAGGAGATGAACTCCTTAGATTGGACCAAGAGGAGACAAACTTGGTTATATTGTACCAAAAGGAGACGAAATCCTTAGATTGGACCAAGAGTAGACAAACTGCCAAAGAATGCAACAAAAGGAGACGAACTCCTTAGATTGGACCAAGAGGAGACGATCTTGGTTAGATTGCACTCAAAGGAGACGAACTCCTTAGATTGGACCAAGAGGAGACGAACTTCCAAAGATTGCAACAAAAGGAGACAAACTCCTTAGATTGGACCATGAGGAGACGAACTTCCTAAGATTGGACCAAATGGAGACGAACTCCGTAGATTGGACCAAAAGGAGACGAACGTCCTTAGATTAGACCAAAAGGAGACCAATTCCTTAGATTGGACCGATGGGAGACGAACTTCCTAAGATTGGACCAAAAGGAGACGAACTCCTTAGATTGGACCATGAGGAGACAAACTTCCTAAGATTGGATCAAAAAGCGACGAATTCCTTATATTGGACCAAGATGAGACAAAGTTCCTAAGATTGGACCAACAGGAGACGAACTCCTTAGATTGGACCAAGAGGAGACCAACATGGCTAGATTGGACCAAAAGGAGACGAAATCCTTACATTGGACCAACAGTAGACGAACTTACAAAGATTGGACCAAAAGGAGACGAACTCCTTAGATTGGACCAAGAGGAGACGAATTTCCTAAGATTGGACCAAAAAGAGACGAACTCCTTATATTGGACCAAGAGGAGTCGAACATCCTAAGATTGGACAAAAAGGAGTCAAACTCGTTGGATTGGACAAAGAGGAGACGAACTTCCCAAAATTGGACCAAAAGGAGATAAACTCCTTAGATTGGACCAAGAGGAGACAAACTTGGTTATATTGTACCAAAAGGAGACAAAATCCTTAGATTGGACCAAGAGTAGACGAACTTCCAAAGAATGCAACAAAAGGAGACGAACTCCTTAGATTGGACCAACAGGAGACGATCTTGGTTAGATTGCACTCAAAGGAGACGAACTCCTTAGATTAGACCAAGAGGAAACGAACTTCCAAAGATTGGACCAAAAGTAGACAAACTCCTTAGACTGGACCATGAGGAGACGAACTTCCTAAGATTGGACCAAATGGAGACGAACTCCTTATAGTGGACCAAGAGGAGACGAACTTCCTCAAATTAGACCAAAAGGAGTCAAACTCCTTGGATTGGACAAAGAGGAGACGAACTTCCTAAAATTGGACCGAAAGGAGACGAACTCCTTAGATTGGACCAAGAGGAGACAAACTTGGTTATATAGTACCAAAAGGAGACGAAATCCTTTGATTGGACCAAGAGTAGACGACTTCCAAAGATTGCAACAAAAGGAGACGAACTCCTTAGATTGGACCAAGAGGAGACGATTTTGGAAAGATTGCACTCAAAGGAGACGAACTCCTTAGATTGGACCAAGAGGAGACGAGCTTCCAAAGATTGGACTAAAAGGACACGAAATCCTTAGATTGGACCATGAGGAGACGAACTTCCTTAGATTGGACCGAGAGTAGACGAACATCGAAAGATTACAACAAAAGGAGACGAACTCCTTAGATTGGACCAAGAGGAGACGATCTTGGTTAGATTGCACTTATAGGAGACAAACTCCTTAGAATGGACCAAGAGGAGACGAACTTCCAAAGGTTGGACTAAAAGTAGACGAACTCCTTAGATTGGACCATGAGGAGACGAACTTCCTAAGATTCGACCAAATGGAGATGAACTCCTTATAGTGGAACAAGAGAAGACGAACTTCCTCAGATTAGACCCAAAGGAGACGAATTTCTTAGATTGGACCGATAGGAGACGAACTTCCTAAGATTGGACCAAAAGGAGACGAATTCCTTAAATTGGACCATGAGGAGACGAACTCCTCATATTGGACCAAAAGGAGTCGAACTTCCTAAGATTGGACCAACATGAGACGAAATCCTTAGATTGGACCAAGAGGAGACGAACTTCCTCAGATTAGACCAAAAGGAGCAGAATTCCTTAGATTGGACCGAGGGGAGACGAACATGCTAAGATTGGACCAAAATGAGACAAACTCCTTAGATTGGACCATGAGGAGACGAACTTCCTAAAATTGGACCAAAAAGAGACGAAGTCCTTATATTGGACCAGGAGGAGACGAACTTCCTAAGATTGGACCAACAGGAGACGAACTCCTTAGCTTGGACCAAGAGGAGACCAACTTGGCTAGATTGGACCAAATGGAGACGAAATACTTAGATTGGACCAAAAAGAGACGAACTTCCTAAGATTGGACCAAAAGGAGTCGAACTCCTTGGATTGGACAAAGAGGAGACAAACTTCCTAAAATTAGATGAAAAGGAGACGAACTCCTTAGATTGGACCAAGAGGAGACAAACTTGGTTATATTGTACCAAAAGGAGACGAAATCCTTAGATTGGACCAAGAGTAGACGAACTTCCAGAGATTACAACAAAAGGTGACGAACTCCTTAGATTGGGCCAAGAGGACATGATCTTGGTTAGATTGCACTCAAAGGAGACGAACTCCATGGATTGGACGAAGAGGTAACGAACTTCCAAAGATTGGACTAAAATGAGACGAACTCCTTAGATTGGACCAAATGGAGACGAACTCCTTAGATTGGACCAAGAGGAGACGAACTTCCTCAGATTAGACCAAAAGGAGTCGAACTCCTTGGATTGTACAAAGAGGAGATGAACTTCCCAAAATTGGACCAAAAGGAGACGAACTCCCCAGATTGGACCAAGAGGAGACAAACTTGGTTATATTGTTCCAAAAGGAGACGAAATCCTTAGATTGGACCAAGAGTAGACGAACTTCCAAAGATCACAACAAAACGAGACGAACTCCTTAGATTGGACCAAGAGGAGACGATCTTGGTTAGATTGCACTCAAAGAAGACAAACTCCTTAGATTGGACCAAGAGGAGACGAACTTCCAAAGATTAGACAAAAAGGAGACGAACTCCTTAGATTGGACCAAATGGAGACGAACTCCTTAGATTGGACCAAGAGGAGAGAACTTCCTCAGATTAGACCAAAAGGAGACCAATTCCTTAGATTGGACTGATGGGAGACGAACTTCCTAAGATTGGACCAAAAGGAGACGAACTCCTTAGATTGGACCATGAGGAGACAAACTTCCTAAGATTGGACCAAAAAGAGACGAAATCCTTATATTGGACCAAGAGGAGACGAAGTTCCTAAGATTGGACTAAGAGGAGACGAACTTCCTAAGATTAGACCAAAAGGAGTCGAACTCCTTGGATTGGACAGAGAGGAGATGAACTTCCTAAAATTGGACCAAAAGGAGACGAACTCCCCAGATTGGACCAAGAGTAGACAAACTTGGTTATATTGTTCCAAAAGTAGACGAAATCCTTAGATTGGACCAAGAGTAGACGAACTTCCAAAGATCACAACAAAACGAGACGAACTCCTTAGATTGGACCAAGAGGAGACAAAGTTCCAAAGATTGGACTAAAAGGTGACAAACTCCTTAGATTGGACCATGAGAAGACGAACTTCCTAAGATTGGACCAAATGGAGATGAACTCCTTATATTGGACCAAGAGGAGACGAACTTCCTCAGATTAGACCAAAAGGAGTCGAACTCCTTGGATTGGAGAAAGAGGAGACGAACTTCCTAAATTGGACCTCAAGGAGACGAACTCCTTAGATTGGACCAAGAGGAGACAAACATGGCTAGATTGGACCAATAGGAGACGAAATCCTTAGATTGGACCAAGAGTAGACGAACTTCCAAAGATTGGACCAAACGGAGATGAACTCCTTAGATTGGACCAAGAGGAGACGAATTTCCTACGATTGGACCAAAAAGAGACGAACTCCTTATAATGGACCAAGAGGAGACGAACTTCCTAAGATTGGACCAAAAGGTGTCGAACTCCTTAGATTGGATAAAAAGGAGATGAACTTCCTAAAATTTGACGAAAAGGAGACGAACTCCTTAGATTGGACCAAGAGGAGACAAACTTGGTTATATTGTTCCAAAAGGAGATGAAATCCTTAGATTGGACCAAGAGTAGACGAACTTCCAAAGATTGCAACAAAAGGAGACGAACTCTTTAGATTGGACCAAGAAGAGACGATCTTGGTTAGATTGCACTCAAAGGAGACGAACTCCTTAGATTGGACCAAGAGGAGACGAACTTCCAAAGATTGGACTAAAAGGAGACGAACTCCTTAGATTGGACCATGAGGAGACAAACTAGGTTATATTGTACCAAAAGGAGACGAAATCCTTAGATTGGTCCAAGAGTAGACGAACTTCCAAAGATTGCAACAAAAGGAGACGAACTCTTAGATTGGACCAAGAGGAGACGATCTTGGTTAGATTGCACTCAAAGGAGACGAACTCCTTAGATTGGACCAAGAGGAGACGAACTTCCAAAGATTGGACTAAAAGGAGACGAACTCCTTAGATTGGACCATGAGAATACGAACTTCCTAAGATTGGACCAAATGGAGATGAACTCCTTATATTGGACCAAGAGGAGACGAACTTCCTCAGATTAGACCAAAAGGAGTCGAACTCCTTGGATTGGAGAAAGAGGAGACGAACTTCCTAAATTTGGACCTCAAGGAGACGAACTCCTTAGATTGGACCAAGAGGAAACAAATATGGCTAGATTGGACCAATAGGAGACGAAATCCTTAGATTGGACCAAGAGTAGACGAACTTCGAAAGATTGGACCAAAAGAGATGAACTCCTTAGATTGGACCAAGAGGAGACGAATTTTCCTACGATTGGACCAAAAAGAGACGAACTCCTTCTAATGGACCAAGAGGAGACGAACTTCCTAAGATTGGACCAAAAGGTGTCCAACTCCTTAGATTGGATAAAGTGGAGACAAACTTCCTAAAATTGGACGAAAAGGAGACGAACTCCTTAGATTGGACCAAGAGGAGACAAACTTGGTTATATTGTTCCAAAAGGACACGAAATCCTTAGATTAGACCAAGAGTGGACGAACTTCCAAAGATTGCAACAAAAGGAGACGAACTCTTTAGATTGGACCAAGAAGAGACGATCTTGGTTAGATTGCACTCAAAGGAGACGAACTCCTTAGATTGGACCAAGAGGAGACCAAGTTGCAAAGATTGGACTAAAAGGAGACGAACTCCTTAGATTGGACCATGAGGAGACAAACTTGGTTATGCTGTACCAAAAGGAGACGAAATCCTTAGATTGGACCAAGAGTAGACGAACTTCCAAAGATTGGACCAAAAGGAGACGAACTCCTTAGATTGGACCAAGAGGAGACGAATTTCCTCAGATTGGACCAAGAGGAGACGAACTCCTAGATTGGACCAAAAAGACGACCTGCCAACGAATGTACCTAAAAGGAAGACGAACTCCTTTGATTGACCTGAGAAAGATGAACCGTCCTATTTGGACCAAATGGAGACAAAAAAAAAAAACCCCAAAAACTAAAAAAACACAAAAACCCCCCGAACTCCTTATATTGGAGCAATAGCGACGACTTCCTCAGAGTAGAACCCAAAGTAGTCGAACTCCTTGGAATTGGAGAAGAGAGAAGAACTTCGAAAAATTGGACCAAAAGGAGATGAACTCCTAAGATTGGACCAAGAGATACAAACATGGCTAATTGGACCAATAGGAGACGAAATTCATTCCCCTTTATATTGGACCAAGACTCGCCGACCTTTCACTAAAGATTGGACCAAAAGGAGATGAACTCCTTAAATTGGAGCAAGAGGAGACGAATTTCCTAAGATTGGACCAAAAGGAGTCGAACTCCTTGGATTGGATAAAGACGAGACGAACTTCCTAACATTGGACGAAAAGGAGAAGATTTCTTTAGATTGGACCAAGAGGAGACAATCTTGGTTATATTGTTCCAAAAGGACACGAAATCCTTAGATTGGACCAAGAGTAGACGAACTTCCAAAGATCACAACACAACGAGACGAACTCCTTAGATTGGACCAAGAGGAGACGATCTTGGTTAGATTGCACTCAAAGAAGACAAACTCCTTAGATTGGACCAAGAGGAGACGAACTTCCAAAGATTGGACTAAAAGGAGACGAACTCCTTAGATTGGACCATGAGGAGACAAACATCCACAGATTAGACCAAATGGAGTCGAACTCCTTGGATTGGAGAAAGAGGAGATGAACTTTCTAAAATTGGACCAAAAGGAGATGAACTCCTTAGATTGGATGAAGAGGAGACAAACATGGCTAGTTGGATCAATAGGATACGAAATCCTTAGATTGGACCAAGAGTAGACGAACTTCCAAAGATTGAAACAAAAGGAGACGAATTCTTTAGATTGGACCAAGAGGAGACGATCTTGGTTAGATTGCACTCTAAGGAGACGAACTCCTTAGATTGGACCAAGAGGAGACGAACTTCCAAAGATTGGACTAAAAGGAGACAAACTCGTTATATTGGACCAAGAGGAGACGAACTTCCTCAGATTAGACCAAAAGGAGTCGAACTCCTTCGATTGGAGAAAGAGGAGACGAACTTCGTAAATTGGACCTCAGGGAGACGAACTCCTTAGATTGGAACAAGAGGAGACAAACATGGCTAGATTGGACCAATAGGAGACGAAATCCTTAGATTGGACCAAGAGTAGACGAACTTCCAAAGATTGGACCAAACAGAGATGAACTCCTTAGATTGGACCAAGAGGAGACGGATTTCCTACGATTGGACCAAAAAGAGACGAACTCCTTATAATGGACCAAGAGGAGACGAACTTCCTAAGATTGGACCAAAAGGTGTCGAACTCCTTAGATAGGATAAAGAGGAGACGAACTTCCTAAAATTGGACGAAAAGGAGACGAACTCCTTAGATTGGACCAAGAGGAGACAAACTTGGTTATATTGTTCCAAAAGGAGATGAAATACTTAGATTAGACCAAGAGTAGACGAACTTCCAAAGATTGCAACAAAAGGAGACGAACTCTTTAGATTGGACCAAGAAGAGACGATCTTGGTTACATTGCACTCAAAGGAGACGAACTCCCTAGATTGGACCAACAGGAGACCAACTTGCAAAGATTGGACTAAAAGGAGACGAACTCCTTAGATTGGATCATGAGGAGACAAACTTGGTTATACTGTACCGAAAGGAGACGAAATCCTTAGATTGGACCAAGAGTAGATGAACTTCCAAAGATTGCAACAAAAGGAGACGAACTCCTTAGATTGGACCAAGAGGACGCGAATTTCCTAAGATTGGATCAAAAAGAGACGAACTCCTTATATTGGACCAAGAGGAGACGAACTTCCTATGATTGGACAAACAGGAGACGAACTCCTTAGATTGGAGCAACAGGAGACCAACTTGGCAAGATTGGACCAAATGGAGACGAAATCCTTAGATTGGACCAAAAAGAGACAAACTTCCTAAGATTGGACCAAAAGGAGTCGAACTCCTTGGATTGGACAAAGAGGAGACGAACTTCCTAAAATTGGACGAAAAGGAGACGAACTCCTTAGATTGGACCAAGAGGAGACCAACTTGGTTATATTGTACCAAAAGGAGACGAAATCCTTAGATTGGACCAAGAGTAGACGAACTTCCAGAGATTACAACAAAAGATGACGAACTCCTTAGATTGGGCCAAAAGGAGATGATCTTGGTTAGATTGCACACAAAGGAGACGAACTCCATAGATTGGACAAAGAGGAAACGAACTTCCAAAGATTGGACTAAAAGGAGACGAACTCCTTAGATTGGACCAAATGGAGACAAACTCCTTAGATTGGACCAAGAGGAGACGAACTTCCTCAAATTAGACCAAAAGGAGTCGAACTCCTTGGATTGGACAAAGAGGAGATGAACTTCCCAAAATTGGACCAAAAGGAAACGAACTCCCCAGGTTGGACCAAGAGGAGACAAACTTGGTTATATTGTTCCAAAAGGAGACGAAATCCTTAGATTGGACCAAGAGTAGACGAACTTCCAAAGATCACAACAAAACGAGACGAACTCCTTAGATTGGACCAAGAGGAGACGATCTTGGTTAGATTGCACTCAAAGGAGACGAACTCCTTAGATTGGACCAAGAGGAGACGAACTTCTAAAGATTAGACAAAAAGGAGTCGAACTCCTTAGATTGGACCAAATGGAGACGAACTCCTTAGATTGGACCAAGAGGAGACGAACTTCCTCTGATTAGACCAAAAGGAGACCAATTTCTTAGATTGGACTGATGGGAGACGAACTTCCTAAGATTGGACCAAAAGGAGACGAACTCCGTATATTGGACCAAGAGGAGACGAACTTCCTAAGATTGGACCAAACAGAGGCAAACTCCTTAGATTGGACGAAGAGGAGACGAACTTCCAAAGATTTGACCAATAGATCCGAAACTTCCTCAGATTAGCACCAAAGGATCGAACTCTTTGGATTTGAAGATAGAGAGGAGCTTTTTTCCTAAAATTGGACCCAAAAGGATACGAACTCCCCAGATTGGACCAAGAGGAGACAAACTTGGACCGAGAGTAGACGAACTTCCAAAGATCACAATAAAACGAGACGAACTCCTTAGATTGGACCAAGAGGAGACAATCTTGGTTAGATTGCACTCAAAGGAGACGAACTCCTTAGATTGGACCAAGAGGAGACGCACTTCCAAAGATTGAACCAAAACGAGACAAACTCCTTAGATTGCCAAATTGAGAGACCACTTATTATTGGACCAGAGTTAATACGAACTTCCTCAGATTAACCAATAGTAGGACCAAATTCCTTAGATTTGGACCCGATGGGAAACGAACTTCCTAAGCATTTGTACCAATGGAAAGAACTCCTTAGATTTGGATCAAGAGGAGAACATCGTTGTTAATTTTTCCAAAAAGGGACGAATCCTTAGATTGGACCAAGAGTAGACGAACTTCCAAAGATTGCGACAAAACGAGACGAACTCCTTAGATTGGACCAAGAGGAGACGATCTTGGTTAGATTGCACTCAAAGAAGACAAATGCTTAGATTGGACCAAGAGGAGACGAACTTCCAAAGATTAGACAAAAAGGAGACGAACTCCTTAGATTGGACCATAAGGAGACAAACTTCCATAGATTAGACCAAAAGGAGTCGAACTCCTTGGATTGGAGAAAGAGGAGACGAACTTCCTAAAGTTGGACCAAAAGGAGACGAACTCCTTAGATTGGACGAAGAGGAGACAAACATGGCTAGTTGGACCAATAGGAGACGAAATCCTTAGATTGGACCAAGAGTAGACGAACTTCCAAAGATTGCAACAAAAGGAGACGACCTCTTTAGATTGGACCAAGCGGAGACGATCTTGGTTAGATTGCACTCAAAGGGGACGAACTCCTTAGAATGGACCAAGATGAGACAAACTTCCAAAGATTGGACTAAAAGGTGACAAACTCCTTAGATTGGACCATGAGAAGACGAACTGGCTAAGATTGGACCAAATGGAGATCAACTCCTTATATTGGACCAAGAGGAGACGAACTTCCTCAGATTAGACCAAAAGGAGTCGAACTCCTTGGATTGGACAAAGAGGAGACAAACTTCCTAAAATTAGACGAAAAGGAGACGAACTCCTTAGATTGGACCAAGAGGAGCCAAACTTGGCTATATTGTTCCAAAGGGGACGAAATCCTTCGATTGGACCAAGAGTAGACGAACTTCCAAAGATTGCAACAAAAGGAGACGAACTCTTTAGATTGGACCAAGAAGAGACGATCTTGGTTACATTGCACTCAAAGGAGACGAACTCCTTAGATTGGACCAAGAGGAGACCAACTTGCAAAGATTGGACTAAAAGGAGACGAACTCCTTAGACTGAACCGTGAGGAGACAAACTAGGTTATACTATACCAAAAGGAGACGAAATCCTTAGATTGGACCAAGAGTAGACGAATTTCCAAAGATTGCAACAAAAGGAGACGAACTCTTTAGATTGGACCAGGAGGAGACGCTCCTTGGTTGATTGCACGCAAGGAAACGAACTCCTTAGATTGGACCAAGAGGAATACAACTTCCAAAGATTGGACTAAAAGGAGACGAACTTCTTAGATTGGACCATGAGAAGACGAACTTCCTAAGATTGGACCAAATGGAGATGAACTCCTTATATTGGACCAAGAGGAGACGAACTTCCTCAGATTAGACCAAAAGGAGTCGAACTCCTTGGATTGGAGAAAGAGGAGACGAACTTCCTAAATTGGACCTCAAGGAGACGAACTCCTTAGATTGGACCAAGTGGAGACAAACATGGCTAGATTGGACCAATAGGAGACGAAATCCTTAGATTGGACCAAGAGTAGACGAACTTCGAAAGATTGGACCAAAAGGAGATGAACTCCTTAGATTGGACCAAGAGGAGACGAATTTCCAAAGATCACAACAAAACGAGACGAACTCCTTAGATTGGACCAAGAGGAGACGATCTTGGTTAGATTGCACTAAAAGAAGACAAACTCCTTAGATTGGACCAAGAGGAGACGAACTTCCAAAGATTGAACTAAAAGGAGACGAACTCCTTAGATTGGACCAAATGGAGACGAACCCCTTAGATTGGACCAAGAGCAGACAAACTTCCTCAGATTAGACCAATAGGAGACCAATTCCTTAGATTGGACCGATGGGAGACGAACTTCCTAAGATTGGACCAAAAGGAGAAGAATTCCTTAGATTGGAGCAAGAGGAGACAATCTTGGTTATATTGTTCCAAAAGGAGACGAAATCCTTAGATTGGACCAAGAGTAGACTAACTTCCAAAGATCACAACAACACGAGACGAACTCCTTAGATTGGACCAAGAGGAGACGATCTTGGTTAGATTGCACTCAAAGAAGACAAACTCCTTAGATTGGACCAAGAGGAGACGAACTTCCAAAGATTAGACAAAAAGGAGACGAACTCCTTAGATTGGACCAAGAGGAGACGAACTTCCAAAGATTGGACTAAAAGGAGACGAACTCCTTAGATTGGACCATGAGGAGACAAACTTCCACAGATTAGACCAAATGGAGTCGAACTCCTTGCATTGGAGAAAGAGGAGACGAACTTCCTAAAATTGGGACCAAAAGGAGACGAAAACTCCTGTTAGATTGGACGAAAGAGGAGACAAACTGGCGAGTCGTGGACCATAGGAGACGAAAATCCTTAGATTGGAACAAGGGTAGCGAATTCCAAAGATTGCAACAAAAAGGCGACGAACTCTCGAGATGGACCAAGGGAGACGATCTTGGTTAGATAGCACCAAAGGGGACGAACTCCTTAGAATGGGAACCAAGATGAGACACAACTTCCAAAGGATTGGACTAAAAAGGTGCAAAACTCCTTAGATTGGAACCATGATAAGACGAACTTCTAAGATTGGACCCAAATGGAGTATGAACTCCTTATATTGGACACAGGAGGAGACGAACTTCCTCAGATTAGACCAAAAGGAGTCGAACTCCTTGGATTGGAGAAAGAGGAGACGAACTTCCTAAATTAGACCTCAAGGAGACGAACTCCTTAGATTGGACCAAGAGGACACAAATATGGCTAGATTGGACTAATAGGAGATGAAATCGTTAGATTGGACCAAGAGAAGATGAACTTCCAAAGACTGGATCAAAAGGAGATGAACTCCTTAGATTGGAGCAAGAGGAGACGAATTTCCTAAGATTGGCCAAAGAGACGAAATCGTTTATAATGGACAAGAGGGAGACGAACTCTACTAGAGTTGGGCCAAAAGGTGTCGAACTCCTTAGATTGGATAAAGAGGAGACGAACTTCCTAAAATTGGCCGAAAAGGAGACGAACTCCTTAGATTGGACCAAGAGGAGACAAACTTGGTTATATTGTTCCAAAAGGAGACGAAATACTTAGATTAGACCAAGAGTAGACGAACTTCCAAAGATTGCAACAAAAGGAGACGAACTCTTTAGATTGGACAAGAAGGAGACGATCTTGGTTTAGATTGCACGCCAAAGGAGACGAACTCCTTAGATTGGACCAAGAGGAGACCAACTTGCAAAGATTGGACTAAAAGGAGACGAACTCCTTAGATTGGAGCATGAGGAGACAAACTAGGTTATACTGTACCAAAAGGAGACGAAATCCTTAGATTGGACCAAGAGTAGACGAACTTCCAAAGATTGCAACAAAAGGAGATGAACTCTTTAGATTGGACCAGGAGGAGACGATCTTGGTTAGATTGCAGTCAAAGGAGACGAACTCCTTAGATTGGACCAAGAGGAGACGAACTTCCAAAGATTGGACTAAAAGGAGACGAACTCCTTAGATTGGACCATGACAAGACGAACTTCCTAAGATTGGACCAAATGGAGGTGAACTCCTTATATTGGACCAAGAGGAGACGAACTTCCTCAGATTGGACCAAAAGGTGTCCAACTCTTTAGATTGGATAAAGTGGAGACAAACTTCCTAAAATTGGACGAAAAGGAGACGAAGTCCTTAGATTGGACCAAGAGGAGACAAACTTGGTTATATTGTTCCAAAAGGACACGAAATCCTTAGATTAGACCAAGAGTGGACGAACTTCCAAAGATTGCAACAAAAGGAGACGAACTCTTTAGATTGGACCAAGAAGAGACGATCTTGGTTAGATTGCACTCAAAGGAGACGAACTCCTTAGATTGGACCAAAAGGTGTCGAACTCCTTAGATTGGATAAAGAGGAGATGAACTTCCTAAAATTGGACGAAAAGGAGACGAACTCCTTAGATTGGACCAAGAGGAGACAAACTTGGTTATATTTTTCCAAAAGGAGACGAAATCCTTAGATTGGACCAAGTGTAGACGAACTTCCAAAGATTGCAACAAAAGGAGACGAACTCTTTAGATTGGACCAAGAAGAGACGATCTTGGTTAGATGCACTCAAAGGAGAGACGAACTCCTTAGTTGGACAAGAGGAGACAACTTGCAAAGGATGGAACTAAAAGGAGACGAACTTTCCCCCAATAGGATTGGACCAAGAGGAGACAAACTTGGTTATATTGTTCCAAAAGGAGACGAAATCCTTAGATTGGACCTAGAGTAGACGAACTTCGAAAGATCACAAGAAAACGAGACGAACTCCTTAGATTGGACCAAGAGGAGACGATCTTGGTTAGATTGCACTCAAAGGAGACGAACTCCTTAGATTGGACCACGAGGAGACGAACTTCGCAAGATTGGACTAAAAGGAGACGAACTCCTTAGATTGGACCATGCCAAGACGAACTTTCCTAGATTGGACCAAATGGGGGTTGACTACTATATTGGCCAAGAGGGGAGACGAACATCCTAAGATTGGACCAAAAGGAGTCGAACTCCTTGGATTGGCCTAAGAGGAGACGAACTTCCTAAAATTGGACGAAAAGGAGACGAACTCCTTAGATTGGACCAAGAGGAGACAAACTTGGTCATATTGTTCCAAAAGGACACGAAATCCTTAGATTAGACCAAGAGTGGACGAACTTCCAAAGATTGCAACAAAAGGAGACGAACTCTTTAGATTGGACCAAGAAGAGACGATCTTGGTTAGATTGCACTCAAAGGAGACGAACTCCTTAGATTGAACCAAGAGGAGACCAACTTGCAAAGATTGGACTAAAAGGAGACGAACTCCTTAGATGGGATCATGAGGGGAGACAAACTTGGTGATATGACCGAAAGAGGACAAAATCCTTAGATTGGGACCAAGAGTAGTAGACTTCCAAAGCTTGCAAAAAAGGAGACGAACTCCTTGATGGACCAAGAGGACTGCGAATTTCCTAAGATTGGATCAAAAAAGAGACGAAAAAACTCCTGAATATGGACCAAGAGGAGACGAATAAACAACTTCCTATGATTGGACCAACAGGAGTCGAACTCCTTAGATTGGACCAAGAGGAGACCAACTTGGCTAGATTGCACTCAAAGGAGACGAACTCCTTAGATTGGACCAAGAGGAGACGAACTTCCAAAGATTGGATTAAAAGGAGACGAACTCCTTAGATTGGACCATGAGAAGACGAACTTCCTAAGATTGGGCCAAATGGAGATGAACTCCTTATATTGGACCAAGAGGAGACGAACTTTCTCAGATTAGACCAAAAGGAGTCGAACTCCTTGGATTGGAGAAAGAGGAGACGAATTCCTAAATTGGACCTCAAGGAGACGAACTCCTTAGATTGGACCAAGAGGAGACAAACATGGCTAGATTGGACCAATAGGAGACGAAATCCTTAGATTGGACCAAGAGTAGACGCACTTCCAAAGATTGGACGAAAAGGAGATGAACTCCTTAGATTGGACCAAGAAGAGACTAATTTCCTACGATTGGACCAAAAAGAGACGAACTCCTTATAATGGACCAAGAGGAGACGAACTTCCTAAGATCGGACCAAAAGGTGTTGAACTCCTTAGATTGGATAAAGAGGAGACGAACTTCCTAAAATTCGACGAAAAGGAGACGAACTCCTTAGATTGGACCAAGAGGAGACAAACTTGGTTATATTGGTCCAAAAGGAGACGAAATGCTTAGATTGGACCATGAGTAGACGAACTTCCAAAGATTGCAACAAAAGGAGACGAACTCTTTAGATTGGACCAAGAAGAGACGATCTTGGTTAGATTGCACTCAAAGGAGACGAACTCCTTAGATTGGACCAACAGGAGACCTACTTGCAAAGATTGGACTAAAAGGAGACGAACTCCTTAGATTGGATCATGAGGAGACAAACTTGGTTATACTGTACCGAAAGGAGACGAAATCCTTAGATTGGACCAAGAGTAGACGAACTTCAAAAGATTGCAACAAAAGGAGACGAACTCCTTAGATTGGACCAAGAGGAGACGAATTTCCTAAGATTGGATCAAAAAGAGAGGAACTCCTTATATTGGACCAAGAGGAGACGAACTTCCTATGATTGGACCAACAGAAGTCGAACTCCTTAGATTGGACCAAGAGGAGACCAACTTGGCTAGATTGCACTCAAAGGAGACGAACTCCTTAGATTGGACCAAGAGGAGACGAACTTCCAAAGATTGGACTAAAAGGAGACGAACTCCTTAGATTGGACCATGAGAAGACGAACTTCCTAAGATTGGGCCAAATGGAGATGAACTCCTTATATTGGACCAAGAGGAGACGAACTTCCTCAGATTAGACCAAAAGGGTCGAACTCCTTCGATGGGAGAAGAAGAGGAGACGAACTTCCTAAAGTGGACCCTACAAGGAGAGAACTCCTTAGATGGAAACAAGAGGAGACAAACATGGCTAGATTGGAACAATAGGGAGACGAAAATCCTTAGATTGGACCAAGAGTAGACGAACTTCGAAAGATTGGAGCAAAAGGAGATGAACTCCTTAGATTGGACCAAGAGGAGACGAATTTCCTACAATTGGACCAAAAAGAGACGAACTCCTTATAATGGACCAAGAGGAGACGAACTTCCTAAGATTGGACCAAAAGGTGTCGAACTCCTTAGATTGGATAAGGAGGAGACAAATTGGTTATAGTGTTCCAAAAGGAGACGGAACGGAAGACATCCTTAATTGGCCATGAGTAGACGAACTTCCAAAAGATGGCAAACCAAAAGGAGGCGAACTCTTTAGATTGGACCAAGAAGAGACGATCTTGTTAGATTGCATCAAAGGAGACGAAAACTCCTTAGATTGGACCAGAGGAGACCCACCTTGCAAGATGGACTAAAACGGAAGACTAACTCCTTGATTGGATCATGAGGAGACCAACTTGGTTATATGTACGAAAGGAGACGAAAATCCTTATTATGGGACCAAGAGTAGACGAACTTCAAAGATTGCAACAAAAGGAGAGGAACTCTTAGGATTGGGACCAAGAGGAGACGAATTCCTAAGATTGGACCCAAAAAGAGACGAAACTCCTTAGATTGGACCAAGAGGAGACGAACATCAAAGATTGGAACTAAAAGAGGACGACTCCTTAGAATGGGACCATGAGGAGATGACCTTCCTAAGATTGGACCAAAAGGAGATAAACTCCTTATATTGGACCAAGAGGAGACGATCTTGGTTAGATTGCACTCAAAGGAGACGAACTTCCAAAGATTGGACTAAAAGGAGACGAACTCCTTAGATTGGACCTTGAGAAGACGAACTTCCTAAGATTGTACCAAATGGAGATGAACTCTTTTTATTGGACCAAGAGGAGACGAACTTCCTCAGATTAGACCAAAAGGAGTCGAACTCCTTGGATTGGAGAAAGAGGAGACGAACTTCCTAAAATTGGACCAAAAGGACATGAACACCTTAGATTGAACCAAGAGGAGACAAACATGGCTAGATTGGACCAATAGGAGATGATAAGCTTAGATTGGACCAAGAGAAGATGAACTTCCAAAGTATGGACCAAAAGGAGATGAACTCCTTAGATTGGAGCAAGAGGAGACGAATTTCCTAAGATTGGACCAAAAGGAGTCGAACTCATTGGAATGGATAAAGAGGAGACGAACTTCCTAAAATTGGACGAAAACGAGAAGAATTCCTTAGATTAGAGCAAGAGGAGACAAACTTGGTTATATTGTTCCAAAAGGAGACGAAATCCTTAGAATGGACCAAGAGTATACGAACTTCCAAAGATCACGACAAAATGACACGAACTCCTTAGATAGGACCAAGAGGGGACGATCTTTGTTAGATTGCACAAAAAGAAGACAAACTCCTTAGATTGGACCAAGAGGAGACGAACTTCCAAAGATTGGACTAAAAGGAGACGAACTCCTTAGATTGGACCATGAGGACACAAACTTCCACAGATTAGACTAAATGGAGTCGAACTCCTTGGATTGGAGAAAGAGGAGACGAACTTCCTAAAGTTGGACCAAAAGGAGACGAAATCCTTAGATTGGACGAAGAGGAGACAAACATGGCTAGTTGGACCAATAGGAGACGGAATCCTTAGATTGGACCAAGAGTAGACGAACTTCCAAAGATTGCAACAAAAGGAGATGAAGTCTTTAGATTGGACCAAGAGGAGACGAATTTCCTAAGATTGGACCAAAAAGAGACGAACTCCTTAGATTGGACCAAGAGGAGACGAACATCCAAAGATTGGACTAAAAGGAGACGAACTCCTTAGATTGGACCATGAGAAGATGAACTTCCTATGATTGGACCAAATGGAGACGAACTCCTTATATTGGACCAAGAGGAGACGAACTTCCTCAGATTAGACCAAAAGGAGTCGAACTCCTTGGATTGGAGAAAGAGGAGAAAAACTTCGAAAAATTGGACCAAAAGGAGATAAACTCCTTAGATTGGACCATGAGGAGTCAAACATGGCTAGTTGGACCAATAGGAGACGAAATCCTTAGATTGGACCAAGAGTAGACGAACTTCCAAAGATTGAAACAAAAGGAGACGAACTCTTTAGATTGGACCAAGAGGAGACGATCATGGTTAGATTGCACTCAAAGTAGACGATCTCCTTAGATTGGACCAAAAGGAGACGAACTTCCAAAGATTGGACTAAAAGGAGACGATCTTGGTTAGATTGCACTCAAAGAAGACAAACTCCTTAGATTGGACCAAGAGGAGACGAACTTCCAAAGATTGGACTAAAAGGAGACGAACTCCTTAGATTGGACCATGAGGAGACAACTTCCTCAGATTAGACCAAATGGAGTCGAACTCCTTGGATTGGAGAAAGAGGAGACAAACTTCCTAAAGTTGGACCAAAAGGAGACGAACTCCTTAGATTGGGCGAACAGGAGACAAACATGGCTAGTTGGACCAATAGGAGACGGAATCCTTAGATTGGACCAAGAGTAGACGAACTTCCAAAGATTGCAACAAAAGGAGATGAAGTCTTTAGATTGGACCAAGAGGAGACGAATTTCCTAAGATTGGACCAAAAAGAGACGAACTCCTTAGATTGGACCAAGAGGAGACGAACATCCAAAGATTGGACTAAAAGGAGACGAACTCCTTAGATTGGACCATGAAAAGATGAACTTCCTATGATTGGACCAAATGGAGACGAACTCCTTATATTGGACCAAGAGGAGACGAAAATTCCTCAGATTAGACCAAAAGGAGTCGAACTCCTTGGATTGGAGAAAGAGGAGAAAAACTTCGAAAAATTTGACCAAAAGGAGATGAACTCCTTAGATTGGACCATGAGGAGACAAACATGGCTAGTTGGACCAATAGGAGACGAAATCCTTAGATTGGACCAAGAGTAGACGAACTTCCAAAGATTGCAACAAAAGGAGACGAACTCTTTAGATTGGACCAAGAGGAGACGATCATGGTTAGATTGCACTCAAAGGAGACGATCTCCTTAGATTGGACCAAGAAGAGATGAATTTCCAAAGATTGGACTAAAAGGAGACGAACTCCATAGATTGGACCATGAGAAGACGAACTTCCTAAGATTGGACCAAATGGAGAAGAACTCCTTATATTGGACCAAGAGGAGTCGAACTTCCTCAGATTAGACCAAAAGAGGTCGAACTCCTTGGATTGGAGAAAGAGGAGACGAATTCCTAAATTGGACCTCAAGGAGACGAACTCCTTAGATTGGACCAAGAGGAGACAAACATGGCTAGATTGGGCCAATATGATACGAAATCCTTAGATTGGACCAAGAGTAGACGAACTTCGACGAACTTCCAAAGATTGGACCAAAAGGAGATGAACTCCTTAGATTGGACCAAGAGGAGACGAATTTCCTACAATTGGACCAAAAAGAGACGAACTCCTTATAATGGACCAAGAGGAGACGAACTTCCTAAGATTGGACCAAAAGGTGTCAAACTCCTTAGAGTGGATAAAGAGGAGACCAACTTCCTAAAATTGGACGAAAAGGAGACGAACTCCTTAGATTGGACCAAGAGGAGACAAACTTGGTTATATTGTTAAAAAAGGAGACGAAATCCTTAGATTGGACCAAGAGTAGACGAACTTCCAAAGAATGCAACAAAAGGAGACGAACTCCTTAGATTGGACCAAGAGGAGACGATCTTGGTTAGATTGCACTCAAAGGAGACGAACTCCTTAGATTGGACCAAGAGGAGACCAACTTCCAAAGATTGGACTAAAATGAGACGAACTCCTTAGATTAGACCATGAGAAGACGAACTTCCAAAGATTGCAACAAAAGGAGACGAACTCTTTAGATTGGACCAAGAAGAGACGATCTTGGTTAGATTGCACTCAAAGGAGACGAACTCCTTATATTGGACCAAGAGGAGACCAACTTGCAAAGATTGGACTAAAAGGAGACGAACTCCTTAGATTGGAGCATGAGGAGACAAACTAGGTTATACTGTACCAAAAGGAGACGAAATCCTTAGATTGGACCAAGAGTAGACGAACTTCCAAAGATTGCAACAAAAGGAGACGACCTCTTTAGATTGGACCAAGCGGAGACGATCTTGGTTAGATTGCACTCAAAGGGGACGAACTCCTTAGAATGGACCAAGATGAGACAAACTTCCAAAGATTGGACTAAAAGGTGACAAACTCCTTAGATTGGACCATGAGAAGACGAACTTCCTAAGAGTGGACCAAATGGAGATCAACTCCTTATATTGGACCAAGAGGAGACGAACTTCCTCAGATTAGACCAAAAGGAGTCGAACTCCTTGGATTGGAGAAAGAGGAGACGAATTCCTAAATTGGACCTCAAGGAGACGAACTCCTTAGATTGGACCAAGAGGAGACAAACATGGCTAGATTGGAACAATAGGAGACGAAATCCTTAGATTGGACCAAGAGTAGACGCACTTCCAAAGATTGGACAAAAAGGAGATGAACTCCTTAGATTGGACCAAGAAGAGACTAATTTCCTACGATTGGACCAAAAAGAGAGGAACTCCTTATAATGGACCAAGAGGAGACGAACTTCCTAAGATTGGACCAAAAGGAGACGAACACCTTAGATTGGACCAAGACGAGACGATTTTGGTTAGATTGCAATCAAAGGAGACGAACTCCTTACATTGGACCAAGAGGAGACGAACTTGGCTAGATTGCACTCAAAGGAGACGAACTCCTTAGATTGGACCACGAGGAGACGAAATTCCCAAGATTGGACTAAAAGGAGACGAACTCCTTAGATTGAACCAAGAGTAGACGATTCTGGGTTAGATTGCAACCAAAGGAGGAACGAACTCCGTAGATTGGAACAAGAGGATGCGATCTTGGTTAGCATGGCAATCAAAGGAGAGAACTCATTAGATGGACAAGAGGTGACGGATCTGGCTAGCTTGCACTCAAAGGAGACGAAACTCTTAGATGGACCAAGAGAGACGAAATATAAGATGGATAGCATCAAAAGGAAACAAACTCTTAGATGGACAAGAGGAGACGTCTGGTAGATGTGCACTCAAAGGAGACAAACTCCTTAATTGGACAAGAGGAGAGAACTTCAAAGATTAGACCAAAAGGAGACGAACTCCTAGATTGGACCAAAGAGGAGAACGATATTGGGTAGATTGACGCAAAGGAGACGAACACTCCTTAGATTGGACCAGAGGAGACGAATTCTAAAGATTGGATAAAAGGAGGACAAAATTCCAAGATTGGATAAAAGGAGCCGAAGTCCTAGATTTGGACCATGAGAGAGAACTTAATAAGATTGTACCAAAAGGAGACGAACTCCTTAGATTGGACCAAGAGGAGACGAACATCTAAAGATTGGACTAAAAGGAGACGAACTCCTTAGATTGGACCATGAGAAGATGAACTTCTTATGATTGGACCAAATGGAGATGAACACCTTATATTGGACCAAGAGGAGACGAACTTCCTCAGATTAGAGCAAAAGGAGTCGAACTCCTTGGATTGGAGAAATAGGAGAAGAACTTCGTAAAATGGACCTCAGGGAGACGAACTCCTTAGATTGGAACAAGAGGAGACAAACATGGCTAGATTGGACCAATAGGAGACGAAATCCTTAGATTGGACCAAGAGTAGACGCACTTCCAAAGATTGGACAAAAAGGAAATGAACTCCTTAGATTGGACCAAGAAGAGACTAATTTCCTACGATTGGACCAAAAAGAGACGAACACCTTAGATTGGACCAAGACGAGACGATTTTGGTTAGATTGCAATCAAAGGAGACGAACTCCTTACATTGGACCAAGAGGAGACGAGCTTGGCTAGATTCCACTCAAAGGAGACGAACTCCTTAGATTGGACCAAGAGGGGACGAACTTCCTAAGATTGGACCAAAAGGAGACGAACTCCTTAGATTGGACCAAAGAGGAGACGATCTTGGTTAGATTGCACTCAAAGGAGACGAACTCCTTAGATTGGACCATGAGGAGACGACCTTCCTAAGATTGGACCAAAAGGAGACGAACTCCTTAGATTGGACCAAGAGGAGACGATCTTGGCTAGATTGCACTCAAAGGAGACGAACTCCTTAAATTGGACCAAGAGGAGACGAACTTCCTAAGATTGGACCAAAAGGAGACGAACTCCTTAGATTGGACCAAGAGGAGACGAACTTCCTAAAATTGCACTCAAAGGAGACGAACTCCTTAGATTGGACCAAGAGGAGACGAACTTCCTAAGATTGGACCAAAAGGAGATGAACTCCTTAGATTGGCCCAAGAGGGACGAGCTTGGTTAGATTGCAATCAAAGGAGACGAACTCCTTCATTGGACAAGAGGGAGACGCGAACTTACCAAAAGATTGGACTAAAAGGAAGAGACAAACTCCAAAAGATTGGACTCAAAGAGACGAAAGGCTTAGATTGGACCATGAGAAGACGAACTTCCTAAGATTGGACCACATGGAGACGAACTCCTTAGATTGGACCAAGAGGAGACGTACATCTAAAGATTGGACTAAAAGGAGACGAACTCCTTAGATTGGACCATGAGAAGATGAACTTCCTATGATTGGACCAAATGGAGACGAACTCCTTATATTGGACCAAGAGGAGACGAACTTCCTCAGATTAGACCAAAAGGAGTCGAACTCCTTGGATTGGAGAAATAGGAGACGAACTTCGTAAATTGGACCTCAGGGAGACGAACTCCTTAGATTGGAACAAGAGGAGACAAACATGGCTAGATTGGACCAATAGGAGACGAAATCCTTAGATTGGACCAAGAGTAGACGAACTTCCAAAGATTGGTCAAATAGGAGATGAACTCCTTAGATTGGACCAAGAGGAGACGAATTTCCTACGATTGGACAAAAAAGAGACGAACTCGTTATAATGGACCAAGAGGAGACGAACTTCCTAAGATTGGACCAAAAGGTGTCGAACTCCTTAGAGTGGATAAAGAGGAGACAAATTCCTAAAAATTGGACGCGAAAAGGAGGACGAACTCCTTAGATTGGACCAAGAGGGAGACAATTGGTGATATTGTTCCAAAAGGGACGAAAATCCTTTAGATGGACCAAAGAGGTAGACGACCTTCCAAAGATTGCAACAAAAGGAGACGAACTCTTTAGATTGGACCAAGAAGAGACGATCTTGGTTAGATTGCACTCAAAGAAGACAAACTCCTTAGATTGGACCAAGAGGAGACGAACTTCCAAAGATTGAACTAAAAGGAGACGAACTCCTTAGATTGGACCATGAGGAGACAAACTTGGTTATACTGTACTAAAAGGAGATGAAATCCTTAGATTGGACCAAGAGTAGACGAACTTCGAAAGATTGGACCAAAAGGAGATGAACTCCTTAGATTGGACCAAGAGGAGACGAATTTCCTACGATTGGACCAAAAAGAGACGAACTCCTTAGATTGGACCAAGAGGAGACGAACATCCAAAGATTGGACTAAAAAGAAGACGAACTCCTTAGATTGGACCATGAGAAGATGAACTTCCTATGATTGGACCAAATGGAGACGAACTCCTTATACTGGACCAAGAGGAGACTATCTTGGTTAGATTGCACTCAAAGGAGACGAACTCCTTAGATTGGACCAAGAGGAGACGAACTTCCAAAGATTGGACTAAAAGGAGACGAACTTCCAAAGATTGGACTAAAAGGAAATGAACTTCCTAAGATTGGACCAAATGGAGATGAACTCCTTATATTGGACCAAGAGGAGACGAACTTCCTCAGATTAGACCAAAAGGAGTCGAACTCCATGGATTGGAGAAAGAGGAGTCGACCTTCCTAAAATTGGACCAAAAGGAGATGAACTCCTTAGATTGGACCAAGAGGAGACAAACATGGCTAGATTGGACCAATAGGAGAGGAAATCCTTAGATTGGATCAAGAGAAGATGAACTTTCAAAGACTGGACCAAAAGGAGACGAACTCCTTAGATTGGACCAAGAGGACACCAACTTGCGAAGATTGGACTAAAAGGAGACGAACTCCTTAGATTGGACCATGAGGAGACAAACTAGGTTATACTGTACCAAAAGGAGACGAAATCCTTAGATTGGTCCAAGAGTAGACGAACTTCCAAAGATTGCAACAAAAGGAGCGAACTCTTTAGATTGGACCAAGAGGAGAAGATTTGGTTAGATGCACTCAAAGGTGACGAAATCCTAGATTGGACCAAGAGGAGACGAACTTCCAAAAGATGGACTAAAGAGACGAACTCTTAGATTGGACCATGAGAAGACGAACTTCCTAAGATTGGGCCAAATGGAGATGAACTCCTTATATTGGACCAAGAGGAGACGAACTTTCTCAGATTAGACCAAAAGGAGTCGAACTCCTTGGATTGGAGAAAGAGGAGACGAACATCAAAAAATTGGACCAAAAGGAGATGAACTCCTTAGCTTGGACCAAGAGAAGACAAACATGGCTAGATTGGACCAATAGGAGACGAAATCCTTAGATTGGACCAAGAGTAGACGAACTTCCAAAGATTGGAGCAAAAGGAGATGAACTCCTTAGATTGGACCAAGAGGAGACGAATTTCCTACAATTGGACCAAAAAGAGACGAACTCCTTATAATGGACCAAGAGGAGACGAACTTCCTAGGATCGGACCAAAAGGTGTCGAACTCCTTAGATTGGTTAAAGAGGAGACGAACTTCCTAAAATTGGACGAAAAGGAGACGAGCTCCTGAGATTGGACCAAGAGGAGACAAACTTGGTTATATTGTTCCAAAAGGAAACGAAATCCTTAGATTTGACCAAGAGTAGACGAACTTCCAAGGATTGCAACAAAAGGAGACGAACTCTTTAGATTGGACCAAGAAGAGACGATCTTGGTTAGATTGCACTCAAATGAGACGAACTCCTTAGATTGGACCAAGAGGACACCACCTTGCAAAGATTGGAATAAAAGGAGACGAAATCCTTAGATTGGACCAAGAGTAGACGAACTTGCAAAGATTGCAACAAAAGGAGACGAACTCCTTAGATTGGACCAAGAGGAGACGAATTTCCTAAGATTGGACAAAAAAGAGACGAACTCCTTAGATTGGACCTAGAGGAGACGAACATCCAAAGATTGGACTAAAAGGAGACGAACTCCTTAGATTGGACCATGAAAAGATGAACTTCCTATGATTGGACCAAATGGAGACGAACTCCTTATATTGGACCAAGAGGAGACGAACTTCCTCATATTAGACCAAAAGGAGTCGAACTCCTTGGATTGGAGAAAGAGGAGAAAAACTTCGAAAATTGGACCAAAAGGAGATGAACACCTTAGATTGGACCATGAGGAGACAAACATGGCTAGTGGGACCAATAGGAGACGAACTCCTTAGATTGGACCATGAGGAGACAAACTTCCACAGATTAGACCAAATGGAGTCGAACTCCTTGGATTGGAGAAAGAGGAGACGAACTTCCTAAAATTGGACCAAAAGGAGACGAACTCCTCAGATTGGATGAAGAGGAGACAAAGATGGCTAGTTGGATCAATAGGAGACGAAATCCTTAGATTGGACCAAGAGTATACGAAGTTCCAAAGATCGCAACAAAAGGAGACGAACTCTTTAGATTGGACCAAGAAGAGACGATCTTGGTAGATTGCACTCAAAGGAGACGAATCCTAGAGTGAACAAGAGGAGACCAACTTTGCAAGATTGGCTAAAAGGAGACGAACTCCTTAGACTGAAACCATGAGGAGCCAAAACAGTTATACTATTAACAAAAGGAGAACGAAATCCTTAGATTGGACCAAGATGTAGACGGAATTCAAAAGGTTGCAACAAAAAGGAGACGAACTTTTAGATGGGCCAGGAGGAGACGTATTGGTTAGATGCATCAAAGGAGACGAAATCCTTAGATTAGGACCAGAGGAAGACGAACTTGCAAAGATTGGACTAAAAGGAGACGAACTCCTTAGACTGGACCATGAGGAGACAAACTAGGTTATACTTACCAAAAGGAGACGAAATCCTTAGATTGGACCAAGAGTAGACGAACTTCCAAAGATTGGACTAAAAGGAGACGAACTCCTTAGATTGGACCATGAGGAGACAAACTTCCACAGATTAGACCAAATGGAGTCGAACTCCTTGGATTGGAGAAAGAGGAGACGAACTTCCTAAAATTGGACCAAAAGGAGACGAACTCCTCAGATTGGATGAAGAGGAGACAAAGATGGCTAGTTGGATCAATAGGAGACGAAATCCTTAGATTGGACCAAGAGTATACGAAGTTCCAAAGATCGCAACAAAAGGAGACGAACTCTTTAGATTGGACCAAGAAGAGACGATCTTGGTTAGATTGCACTCAAAGGAGACGAACTCCTTAGATTGGACCAAGAGGAGACCAACTTGCAAAGATTGGACTAAAAGGAGACGAACTCCTTAGACTGAACCATGAGGAGACAAACTAGGTTATACTATACCAAAAGGAGACGAAATCCTTAGATTGGACCAAGAGTAGACGAACTTCCAAAGATTGCAACAAAAGGAGACGAACTCTTTAGATTGGACCAGGAGGAGACGATCTTGGTTAGATTGCACTCAAAGGAGACGAACTCCTTAGATTGGACCAAGAGGAGACGAACTTCCTAAGAGTGGACCAAAAGGAGAAGAAATCCTTAGATTGGACCATGAGGAGACGAAGATCCTAAGATTAAACCAAGAGGAGACGAACTCCTTAGATTGGACCAAGAGGGTAGTACGATCTGGGGTACGATTGCCCTCAAAGGAGACGAACTCCTTAGATTGGACCATGAGGAGACGACCTTCCTAAGATTGGACCAAAAGGAGACGAACTCCTTAGATTGGACCAAGAGGAGACGAGCTTCCTAAGATTGGACCAAAAGGAGACGAACTCCTTAGATTGGACCAAGAGGAGACGATCTTGGTTAGATTGCACTCAAAGGAGACGAACTCCTTATATTGGACCATGAGGAGACGACCTTCCTAAGATTGACCAAAAGGAGACGAACTCCTTAGATTGGACCAAGAGGAGACGATCTTGGTTAGATTGCACTCAAAGGAGCCGAACACCTTAGATTGGACCAAGAGGAGACGAACTTCGTAAGATTGGACCAAAAGGGGGGAAGGGACGAACTCTATATGGCCACCAAGAGGAGACGAGCTTCCTAAGATTGGACCAAAAGGAGACGAACTCCTTAGATTGGACCAAGAGGAGACGATCTTGGTTAGATTGCACTCAAAGGAGACGAACTCCTTATATTGGACCATGAGGAGACGACCTTCCTAAGATTGACCAAAAGGAGACGAACTCCTTAGATTGGACCAAGAGGAGACGATCTTGGTTAGATTGCACTCAAAGGAGCCGAACACCTTAGATTGGACCAAGAGGAGACGAACTTCGTAAGATTGGACCAAAAGGAGACGAACTCCTTAGATTGGACCAAGAGGAGACGATCTTGGTTAGATTGCACTCAAAGGAGCCGAACTCCTCAGATTGGACCAAGACGAGACGAACTTCCTAAGATTGGACCAAAAGGAGACGAACTCCTTAGATTGGACCAAGAGGAGACGTTCTTGGTTAGATTGCAATCAAAGGAGACGAACTCCTTACATTTGACCAAGAGGAGACGAACTTCCTAAGATTGGACCAAAAGGAGACGAACTCCTTAGATTGGACCAAGAGCAGACATCGTGGTTAATTGCACTCCAAAGGAGACGAACTCGCTAGATCTGGACCTGAGGAGACGACCTTCCTAAGATTG
>JAGKPW010003042.1:0-245000 GCA_019926035.1 Melaleuca alternifolia
TTCTCCTCCCTATCACTCTTTCTTTCTTTTTGTTTGTTTTTTTTTTGCTGTGATCATTCTTGGAGGCCGATTGATATGAGTTGGGAGTTGGTTGATTATTTGGTTTTCATATAGTTTGATTCTTGTTTTTGTGGTTGGTTTTGTTGGATTTTGGTGCATTATAAGGATAGATCTTGATTTCCTTTGATCTTTTGAACAAATATCCTTCACTGCATTGCATCTATTTGACAAATTGCTTGAGCTTTGTCGTTGTGGTTTGGGGTTTGCTTTCTGTGTGAGTTTTGTTGCTATGTCGACACTGAGAATTTGTCGGCGAGTTGGTCGTGCCGCCAATTGTGTCCGTTCGTTGCGGAGAGGAGGAATGCCGGCGAGTTGTTCGCATTGTTGGTTGAAGGTTATTCATGGAGTGACGCAAGGAAGAAGAAGATTTGCTGGTTCGTGAGCTGTAATTGTCACGTGTGGACGGGATGGGCCGTGAGGTGAAGTTGGATTGCGAGCAGCTGGGTCGACCGAAATAGTGCAGGGCCTGTTAAGGAAAAGGCCAAAGGAGGAAAAAGGGCAAAAAAAGAAAAGAAAGGAAGCTGGACTAGGCCCATCGTGAGCCCGGTCCAGCCCTTCCTTAGCCGGGTGGGCCCTCTACCGAGAGTCTGCATGGGTCGGGCCGAAACTGACCTAGTTCGATGTCCGACCCGTTTCCCTTTTTATTATTATTTTATTTTCGCTTTATAATATTTAAAAAAATATTTCTGCGATAAAAAGTTCTTACATCATGATGATTTGTTCCTTTCATGCATTTTTTTTTTAAATTTGCTTGTTTTAGGTGATAGGCATTATCAATTGTGATTTTGTTTCCTTTTTCGTAATGTGCATTGGTCAATAACTCGATCTCATGTTTGAGATATGACTCGTGATCGCATGTTAAATCAGCCGATCCGATCTCATGCCCGAGATAAGATCCGTTGATTTAGTTGCATTTATTTATTCATAAAATACAAAAAAATTGCGTTCCATGTTTAGATTGCATGTTAGATAAAATTACATTTCATATTTATATTAGATTCACATTAGGTAATATTATATTACATGATTAGATTGCATACTAGATATTACTGCATGTCTTAGCATGAATCTTTGCATCTTAGTTTGCATTATTAGGTTTTGCTTAACATTTAGATTAGGTATATCAAATCTAGTGTAATTTAGGAATTGCACAAAAATTCACATCATGGTAGAACATCACATTTAGACACTTAGGAATCATGCTAGATTAGGTTTTTTCATATTTTTTTAGTTTATATAATTTTGAATTTTCATTTAAATAAATAAGAAAATCTCAAAAAAATACCTTTTGCATGTCATTACTTTATTTAAATAGCATGTCACGTAGGCTAGGTTAATTTAGGATCTACATATTTCAAAGCATGTTAGGTCGTGTCATATTTAGAGTTAGATTTTCCATGCATCACATATTAAAATAGTCTTTGCATTTTAGAATATTATCCGTAGTTGAGATAAGATTTTAGTTTAAATTGGGGATTAACGGAGTTTAGTTCCTAGTTTAGATTAGATGTTATTTAATTATAGATAATTAGTTTCATTTAATTAATTTAAAAATTCATAAAAATTTCATTTAAGGTTGCATTAAGATAGCTGCATATAGGATTAGTTTTCCATTACATGCATTGCATATACATAAAAAAAAACCTAAAAAAATATATTTTTATTGATTTGTTTCATCTTTGTTTATTGCTTTGTCTATTGTTATGTTTCTTTAAGCATTTACATTAATGTTTGCAAGTCCGCATGATCACCATCTTTGTTAGGGAATAAAATTGAAATCAATTCAAGCTACCTACCAATTATTTTTTTTGAAATAAAAGAAAATGGTTCTCAAGTCCCCGAATTCATAAATCTCTAGTTCGTAGGGGTGAAGTACAACTCCCCGTACTTTCATGGGTTTCTAATCGACCCACCGTGAACAGATTAGTGGCGACTGCAATTGAAATCAATTTTGCATATTAAAAATTGAAACCTAAGTCGTGAATTGCTATGAGCTTGGGAGAGCTCGAGCTAGTTAAGTTTAGCAATCCATCAGCCTAACCCTAGGTGGTGCACCTTCGGGAAGGTCGCGACAGCTTGGCGACTCCAATGGGGAATTGGTTCAAAAAACTCTAGTGGACTTAGGCCTGTTTTCTTCTTTTCAAAATTTTTTGTTTGGCAGCTATAATTTCAGTTATGTCCCTAACACATGTGTTGATTATTTTTGTAGGAAGGTTTTTGTTTTGAGCGTTTAATTGCTTTATTTGGAAGTGTTGCTTGATTTTAACTATTGTGCATGCTTTATAATTTTAGCACTACACTTTTGCACACACAACCTGCCACCGGACCTGGGCTGCATAGGATTACTTAGGATGGTGTTGAGGTAGATGCCACTCTGACCGCATGCCCGCGGTACAAGTCCCCTATCTCAACCTCGAAATTTCTTTCTTGGTGTCAAGAGTATCCACCCTTGTCCGCTAGCGTGCAACTCGGGTCGACTCTTCGACTGTACCACAGTCATAAGGACCCGTCTTAGTACGCGTGCCTGTGGCTAGTCCAATCATCTTTGTGGCTCCACTTTGTTAAGCCTTTTAGAGTATAAATCAAGCTTCACTTTTCATGTGCATGTGCATGTGATTGCTCCTGATGTACCTATGCAGTAAGTTTTCTAAACTTTCACCTTGCAATTTATTTACATCATTGTAATTTTTTGTCGGTCCATGACTTTAGGTTGCACATTAGTCTTGGGTTATATATCATGGGAAAACACGACCTTCGACTGGCTTCTAAAGCCGAGCTGAGCATGTGATGGGATAAGTTGGACCAAGCTGGGATAAGTTGGACCAAGCTTGCCGTGACTTCGTTGAGTCCAAGATTGGCTGCCTTCTTCTGCTGATGAGAATTGAAGTTCACTGGGGTTTGGTTCAAGCGTTGGCTCATTTCTAGTGCCCGAAAACATCCACTTTCATATTTGGTGTGCATGAACTTACTCCTACTTTGGAAGAATATAGCATTGCCATCGGAAAACCTTTGGAATCAAAATTGATTAGTCCATCTATTGGAATAGAGCTTGCATCCTCTTTATTTGATTTTCTAAGGGTCAAAGAATCTGAAGTAAGAAAGGTTTTGAGAGCAAATTGTAACACTTGTCCCTATTCATTTTTGCATGAGTGTTTTAAAAATGCCACATCTTTTCAAATGGCCAAGATCTTTGTCTTAGCTCTCTTTGGGTTTGTGATCTTTCCTCATTGCAAAAATTCTATTGTTCCCTCAATTACTTGGGTGGTCAAACAAGTGTGTGTAGGCATGAATTTTGTCAATACCATTTTGGCCGAAACATTTCTTTCTCTCACCCGATACCAAGAAAATGGGGATAGGGTCTTACATACTTCTCCTGAGATGCTGCAAATTTGGTTCCTTTCTCATAAAAAACATGACTCGGATTATCACTATTCTGAATGGTTAGCCTTTATGAAAAATCCCGATCCTAATGATTTCTTTTGGCATGCTAAATGGTTCCGAATGGTTAGCCTTTATGAAAAATCCCTTTGTTGGGATTTACTGGTGTAATCGAGTATCATCCATCCAGAGTAATTCGTCAGTACCAAGTCGTGCAGGAGCTGCCCCTAGCATTAGAGGAAAATCCTATTTGGGCTGATTTTACCTATAAAGATCTAGACGAAGAAGACATGGTAAATTTTACCAAGTCAATGTGGGATATGTGCTCTCCTTCCAAACTGATATGGCCCGAAGAGGAGTTGAAAGGAAGGGAAAGAAGGTATTACGCTTTGATCAAATACATCGAGCAACACAAGATCCTTACGGAGCTGTTCCTAGAGATACCCAATGTACCTGTGAAGGTCACTAATCTTGTAAAGATCGAACGACTCATGTAACATCCTCGATTTAGGGCCATGATTAATAAAATGATTAAGGTGTCAAGACCTAAATAGTGAAGCGGGGTAATTAGCCCGCTAAAGCCTTTGGTGAGGACAATCAGGGGTCGACACGCATGATCATCTAGAGCACACGGCCTTGAGCAATTACTTTACCATAAGGATCGAGCAATAAGGTCTTGTACTAGCATATATTGTTACATGACAACTCAAAGAAGAGTTCAGTGGATAATTATTGCCAATTCACGAGTGGCGACAATTATTCTTGAACCAACTTTGGGATTATCTGTGCAATTATGTGATTAGAAAGACATCTTGCCGATTACATGACAATCGAGGAATAGTCTAAGGATCGGCAAGGCTCAACCCGGAATAACCGTGGGACTTGTGAGGCGACACCCTATTGATCATCATTTAGAAAGGACTATTTGAGATCACCGAAAGGTGACACTTAATAACAAAGTTATTAGATTTATTTTGGGCACTAAATTGAGAGAGATGGGCTCTAACCCCAATTAAGGAATTAGAGGTGGATTAACCTAAGAAGACTAGAGAAGTGGACCAAGAAGCATGGCCCAAGGTGGGCCAAGGCCATTCAGCCAAGGGAGGACCGAATAGAGAAATGGAGAGAAAAAGAAAGAAATGTAAAGTAGTTTTGACCTAAGGAATTATCAATTCAAGAGGTACTAGAGTATGATGATTCGAGTTGATATAAGCGTAGATTGCAACATCGAATATCTACTTGGAGGAAGCCACACGTGAGGAGAAAGAGGAAGCGTGGCCGGCGGCAATCCAAGGGCAAAAAGGGGAAAATAAAATAAAACAAGTCAATAATAAGGCTATCTTGAGATTAGAATTAGGCATGTGGCATAGTGAGCTTAAGGTGATGTAATCTTGATGATGTAATGTGCCTAGAGGTAGGATGAAGTCATCCTAAGAAGCTATTAGAAGAATAGGTAATTAAGAGTCTAATTCTAGGCTTCGTTCATTTCACGGAAAATATTCTTCCGGAAAATATTTTCAGGAAATTGTGGTGTTCGGGGGGCGGAAAATAAGACAGTCAATGAAAATATTTTCCACCAATGGAAGAAACACCTTCAAAAGTGGGAAAAATGTTTTCTTTTTTTATTTTGAAAGTGGAAAACATTTTCCATCTTATTTGCTTACCTTTAAATATCATAGCCTCTAATAGTATTTCTCAATATCCTCAAGGCCGTTGAGTCAGCGACATTTGACAAACGAACATCGGAAAATATTATCATTTTCCAGAAAAATGATTTCCTGGAAAATATTTTCCAAATCAGTATATTTTCCATGAAACGAACGAAGCCCTAATATAATCATGAGAATTAGAAATAACCACGTGAGCTATTGGGCATAGGATGATGTAAGCTTGGTGATGTAAGGTGCCTAGATGTAGGTTGATGTTATCCTAGAAGGCTATTAGAAGAATAGGCAATTAAGAGTCTAATTATAGTGTCATCATGAGAATTAGATATAGCCATGTGGGCTATTAGACATAGGGTGATACAATATTGATGATGTAATGCACCTAGATGTAGGATGAAATCATCCTAGAGAGATATTAGATGGATAGGAATTTAAGAAGCTAGTATAAGTTAAAAATTAGGCACATGGGCTATCATTTAAATATTGATATATAGGCCTAGTACCTAGTAGATAGAATAGTCTTATTAATAGTCACATGAGCTAAAGAAATAAGGGACAAAAGCATTAAATATTGAATAGTATACCTAAGTTAGTGACCATAGGCCATTAATGCATTAAATGTCCTATAAGCTTGCTCTACAAGTTTCTCTTATGGGTTTGCTCTACAAGTTTCTCCTTTAGCTTGGGCCCCAACCTTTCTTGCCTATAAATAGAGAGCCGTTCACTTCATTTGGACACACACCACAACCAAGAACACACAAATCTCTTCTACCATCTGCTGGAAATTCGTAGCTCAGCAAACCCAGCCACTATTCTTCCTTCAAACACCCACCAGCAGCCATTTTCTTCACCAAAACCCTCCACCACCCTCTTATATACTTCCATACCATCTCTCCTACAAAATTTCAGCCCCAACGGAGCTCTGGATCCTCCTGAACCAACTCTGGAAGTCACAGACCCCTGGACCGAAATACTGCACCATCAACCTTTTTGTTTTGCCCTGGTTGACTGATCAAACAACCTCCGAATCGAGTGAAATCATTTCCATTCTCTTCGTAAAATCCAGACCTTTCTAAAGCCACCAACCACGCTCTGAAACGTTGAGTATTCACTGCTGTAGGTCCCCTGGAAGTCGTCCGTACGGTTACCAAGCTGGACGACTGGTTGCTGTTCCCCTGCTTCGATTAGGTCCTGCTTCTGTTTCTTAACACCAGCCTATAAGTGGATTTTCTAACCTTCGGGTAGGTCGTGACGTTACGTAGTTAACTTGTGAAGTGGTTTTCTAAATTTATTCTCCACTTTGATCTTATTAGTTTTCCAGAAAATGTTTCTTTTCTTGTTATGATTTTTAGTTTGTTTCTTGAGTTCAAAAATCTATCTCTTGGTGAAGTGATGTCTTATTTTAGCTTTTAAAATTATCAGTGAGCTTTGGTCTTCCCAGTCTTGTTTAAAAAGATTGTTGTTTTGACCTCAAAGTTGCATCTTACTTCTTGAGTGAAAATTCCTTTCTTTTGCAAAATGATGTCTTTAATTTCAAGAGCAAGGTGAAAGAAATAATTTTCAAAATGGATGATCTTATTTGCAAAGAAAAGTGCTGGTTATAATCTCAAAGATAAAATGAAAGAAATGATATTTGGGAATGGGTGATCGTGTGTGACGCATGCTAAAAGACAAGACCCACCACTCGACCGAGGTCTTGTTGGCGATGATGAACCCAGAAGAATTCCGGAGGATGACCCTCCCCGTTGGATGGACTTCGAGGGAGAAGCGCTCTGCGGGGTGTGCTCGGCTTTTGAGTTGAATGGGCCGTACTAGATGGGGCTAGTGCGTTGCTTGGGCTGAGGTTCAAAAGGTCGGATCATTATGGAATTGGCAGCCGAGGAGGGCCAAAAGATTATAAAAGATAAATGCATGCAATGATGTGTGGAGTCATGTTGATTTTTGGGATTTATGGGTGATTTTTGGAAAACTTGGATATGGGGAGAAGATCACCAAAAGTGCCAAAAGTTATGCACGGCGCACACTTTGGTGCCAAATGTTCCAAATCGCTCATTGCAGTGCCAATTTCAGAAAAACCAGAACTTTTAAGTGCCAACAGCGAGAATTCCGGCCAAAAATTGACGTGGCATTTTATTTGCTTGGCATTATCTGACGTGGTAATTGTTAAGAATCCAAGTAGGCCCACTACACAACATCGCTGCTTCCACGTAGACCCTAAACGATGCCGCTGCTTCAATTGTAACCAATTCATCATATTAGGGTTAACTCCAAATTGGGGGTAGAGGTGAAATCGATGAAATTAGGGTTTCATCTTTCTATCTTCCGTCTTCAGCCATCTGCATGCCTCGACTGCAGCTTCAAGCGCCGGGAGGCTCGCTCGATGCTCGTAGGTTCCAACTTCAAATCTCTCTCTCTTTCTCTCTCCGTGCTCAGAAGTGTTGCTGCGTTTCGATGCAAAGCGAATGAGTAGTTGGCAAAAATCCTATCTTTGTTGCGTTGAGTGGCTAAATTATGGTGCTACCGCCTAATGAAAGTGTTAGGGATTTTGTTATTTCTTGTGTAGATTACTTATGGGTCGTCTCCGTGCATTAGAGTCAAAGATCAGCGACATGACGCAGAAGATCCACTGAGAGTCTAAACTCCTCAGATCCCATCTCTTTATAAAAAAGAATCCAAACAAACCTGGGTTTTGTAAAGCTGATGGAGACAACGAAGAAGAAGAAGAAGTAAAAGTAGGAGAGGTAGAGAAATAGCAGATAGAATAGACACGGAAAGCAAGTTATACTCAGCAAAGTGTGCTGGTGCAGCTTCCACATCTCTCCGGCAAACTATGATCTGGTGTGCAAAGAAATGCTGTGTCTCGTGGTTTTGCAACGGACGAATTTGTACCGCTGGTGAAGCTCCTGCTCTTCATTTGTGAGATGGATAAGCTGTCCATTGGGGCGATGGAGATTTAGGATTTGAAAGAGGATTTTTTCAATTTAAGGTTTGGCCAACGATTTGGGGTTCTTATTTCGGGACAATGGCCTACACGACGTCGTTTTGAGCATCTTTTGTTGACCTTACCTTCAGCGAGCCACATCGGCCTTAGAAATTAATAAACTATTGGCCACGTCAGATTTCCGGCAGGTATATCGGAGTTGGCACTTAAAAGTTCTGGTTTTTCTGAAATTGGCACTGAAGTAAGCGATTTGAAACTTTTGGCACCAAAGTGTGTGCCGTACACAACTTTTGGCACATCTGGTGATCTTCTCCCCCTGGATATGTGATATTTTCAAAGAAATGGCAAGGTTTTTGGAAATGATTTAATAACTCTTAAATTGTGGTTTTCAAACCTTTGCTTGTTGATTGCAAGGCCATCTCCTAGGCGAGGTTTAGAATTTCTACTTATTGAGATATCTCACCCCGTGGTTATTAACATTTTTAAGATCGTACCATGGTTAGCCGTGATTCATTTTGGTGTGCCAACGAGATGATCACCGAAGTAGGAGCAATTGACGGTGAATGTCTCCTCGCTCCCTTTTGTTGAAGATGTTAGGTTAGAGGAGCTAGGGATAACCAACCCCCGATCTTAGTCAACTCGTGATTAAAAGTGCTTTTGGTGCGTCTTGTTCTAATTATGTTACTTGTTGGGGATTATGTTCGATGGATGCTTGTTATGTTGATAATGATGGTTTGTGTTGATATGTAAATGATATATGAAGTAGATCTTTATGTCACATGTTGCTTAGTTTGCCTAATTAACTACCAAGTATTGTAGGGGGACTGCTTTCACTTGATGATTAAGTCGACAATGGATCCTGCGATAATAATGTTGCAAGTGATAAATGAATTAATGGCCATGTGGGGATTTGTCACGTGCCCAACGGACCAAGGCGTGATAAATCTGGTTGTGGCGAGCCCTTAAGCTTAATTAAAATAATTAACTTTGTTTTATCTATTAATTGGTGTTCGGGGCATCACAACTCAAGAGAAAGGCGGAACAATATCAAAAGCGTGCCACAAAGCTTGCTCGAGCAAATGAGCAGTTGCGAAAGAAAGTCGTTTCCCATGTGTATATAGAATAAGCTAGATGAAATAGCTTGAATCTTTTGTTTCCATTCTAGCATTATTATTTAGGAGTTTTGAGTTTTCAACGACTCTCATGTAAGGACAATTTCAATGGTTAAAGCAAGATAGTTTGCCTTTCGTCATGGACCACTTTTTCTGTCTCCTTTTTCGCGCACTATGCTTATCCTCGTCATTTTTCTTTCATTTAGGTGATCACGGGTTATCCTTGTTCTCCAATCCACACGCGATCTTTAGCTAAAACGGCTGACCAAAATGAACTCCGCGATCGTTTCGCCAATATATAAGATCAAATGAAGCAGTTTCTCACTGCTATGCAAGAGATGACAGCTAAGTTAAAAGCTGCTTGACTAAACCCGACCCTTGCACCTTTTCCTAGACTGAAGGACGACATTGTTGTGGAATTAGAGGAGGAAATGCCTACTTTGGAAGAAGATTTCATCGCTGCTTGTGGGGAAAAGACCATTGTTGATGACTCGCACAAAATTGAACAAGCAAAACCCCTCAAGAAGCTCGAGGAGAAGCTGAAACAACTGCAGGGCCTTCAAGACCCGTCCCTGACAAACCTTTCTGTTTATTATAAGGTGATGCCCAAGAAGCTCAAAATGTTGGAGTTCGAAAAGTATGATGGCAAGACTTGTCTAAGGGCCCATTTGCAAATGTACGTGGTGAAGATGACTCAATATGCTGATAATGCTCCTCTGATGATCCAGTCATTCCAAGCGAGCTTGACAAGTCCTGCTTTGAGATGGTACATCACAAAGGGCATAAACCTCTGCAAAACCTGGGAGGAGGTTTGCAAAGCTTTTCTGAAACAGAACAAATTCATAACAAACATACTCCTTCTCGAGACGATCTCGAGCGGGTCGAAAAGAAGAGAAGTGAGTCGTTCAAGCAGTATGCAATTCGGTGGAGGAATATGGCTGCTCAAGTTGATCCCAAACCTTTTGACATGGAGTTAAGGAAGATGTTCATCAAAACTCTTCCTTATGAGTACAGCATCCGAATGATGGCCACCACCGCTGACACATTTAATCAGCTTATTCTGGTAGGGGAGCAGATTGAGATTGGACTAAGAGATAGATGGTTTAATGAGCCAACCAAAAAGTTTACCACAAGAAGGGATAAGGAATAGGCTGCAGAAGTGAACCTAGCATACTCACAACCAACATATGGCAAACATTCAAATGTTCGTGCGTCTACAAATCGATAGGTTGGGGGCCGATCATTTGCGCATCGTCAGTTCAACAGGGGGCAATTCACTCTTCTTCCAAGGCCCTTATCTAGGGTTTTACCTATTCTTCAGAAGAAGGGTTTGCTTTCTCATAAGCTGAAGCGTCCAAATCCTAATAAATTCCATGGCTTCAACCCTTTAAAGAGGTGTGATTACCACATGGGGGAAGTAAGGCAATTGACTTATGATTGTGATTACAAAAGATCCAGAATCTTTTGGATACGAAGTTGTTCTCCTTCAGCGTTGCTCAACCGAATGTTGAAAAAAATCCTCTTCCGGAGCACGAGGGGGGCGTCAATGAAATTTTTGATGTTGACACTAGGAAGAAAAGGAAATGGAGGATAGATGTTAATGATATTTATCAAGGGTTGGTAGCGCCTGGTTACTACCCAGCTGAAGAGAGCCTTCCACTGCTTGTCATGAAAATGAGGGTCCAAGAGAGCGTTGAAGCTGGCATAATCGTGCATAGCGACCATGCTGGAGGGATGTCGATGGTTTCCCAAATTGTCATTGATTGGGAGAAAGAATCTACTACCGTGGATGCCGAGAATCAATCAGACCCCTTACTTGAAGACATGCTACCCTACGAGGATGTAGTTGATAATGAGGTAGAGGTACCTAAAATAGTGATTGAAATACATCAACCCCATGAGTACCGTAGTAATAGGGCAGCTCCTTCGTCGTATGATTTTGATGTGGACTTGGTAACAAGGTTAGGATTTACCTATGGGCAAAGTAATTCTACACCATCAAAGCATGTCACCGATGAAGAGGCTAAAGAATTCCTAACTATAATCAAAGCTAGTGAGTATGATGTGGTTGAACAGCTGCAGAAGACGCCCACGCAAATTTCTTAACTGGAGCTTTTGCAGACATCAGAGAAACATAAAAAATCGCTTATGAAAATCCTGAGTAAGATACATGTGACTGAGACGATCGATCAAGGTGAACTGAAGGGTTCATAGGCACACTACTTCTCAAGGATCTTATTTCTTTTTCTGATGAGGAATTTCCCACCGAAGGGAATGGACATACGAAGGCGTTATACATCTCTATTGGGTGCAAGGACTCACACGTTGCTCGAGTTCTTATTGATAATGGATCCACTCTGAATATTTGCCCATTGGCTACTTTGCATCGTCTCGGGATAGACACTTCCAGGATAAATACTGCTAAAACTTTCGTCCATGCTTTTGATGGAACAAAGAAATAGGTGATAGGCGAGATCCACCTAGATGTGCAAATCGGACCAATAATGTTCAATATTTTGTTTTAAGTAATGAACATATCCACTGCCTTTAATTTTTTGTTGGGTCGTCCCTGGATCCATATTGCCGGAGCTGTGCCTTCAAGTCTTCATCAATGCCTAAAGTTCGTGGTTGAAGGGAAGCTAGTCACTGTTCATGCTGAAGAAGACCATCAGATTTATCATGAGACCACCATTCCGTATGTAAAACCTGAAGATATCTTTGAGTCTAGTTATCAATCGTTCGAGCTTGTATCAATGATACATAGATCTTGAGGATCGCCTGCACCAATCCCCAAGTTGTCGAATGCTGTTATCACGGTGGGGAAGGCTATAACCCAAAATCATTTTGTTCCTAGGGAAGGACGTGGAAGAGAAGGTTAGGAGATCCAATACCCAATCCAACCTTCCCGAAGGCGTCACGTGGTTGGATTAGGATACCGTGGAAAAGATGAGCCTAGTAACGAATCTCAAAAGCGTGTGGAGAGTAAAACATTGCCTTCCTGTATTCAAGAAACATTCCCGGGTTCATCCAGGATGATGCATGAAGAGGCGATTTATGTTCTAAGAGGACCAAACAGGAGTTACAATTACCATGTAAGGTTCTCCTTTCCCTCGAGCTTCCATATTAACCCCCGAGACATTGTTTCGAACGAATGAGGAGGCATGGATGTTGCAATTCCCGAGAGCCAAACCAATCAGGTGAAAGACTCGATGGGATAGCGAATTTATTTGAAGATCTCTTCATAGGCGCCATTGAGAATGAGCCCCGGGAGGAAATGGGTGCAAGCCCACATGAGTAATTTATTTCTGCTTTACTCCCCTACGAGGGAATTCCTTTCATTTATTGCTTTCCTAGGATTTTTCGATCTTTCATTTGAATTCCGCAATTTCTTTACAATAAGTGTAATTCATTTGGAGTTATTCAATAAAATCACCATTTTTGAGGACATGATGAGGTACACCAAACCAGTCTAGTGATGATATCCAACAGTGAAAAAATACACCACCCAAGGAGAATTCTGAGGCCAGGACTTCCTCATGGCCTCTTTGTCCAAATCTTTCAAGAAAAATCGTTATAAAAAATTTAACCTTGTTTGTTTTACTAATTGATTTACTTTATGTTTCAAGAAGAATCCTGTGGAATACAATGAAAATCCAGATGATTTAGATGGAGATCCCATTGGAATCCAACGAAGTCTGGAGCAAGATGAAAAGCCGAAGTCCCTGACAGCCGAGCGTATTATCACAATCAACTTGAGCGACGTGGAGGACATTAAAGAAGTGAAAATTGGGGCAAATCTCCCCGAAGGAGAAGCCACGCGCCTTGTCGCCCTTTTGAAGGAATACCAAGATATCTTTGCTTGGTCTTATGCGGATATGTCGAGTCTTGACCCAATGATCGTAGAACACAATTTTCCAACGAATCCACACACGCCTCCTAAAAAGCAGAAGCTGCGAAGAACAAAGCCAGAACTATCAAAGAAAATTGAGAAGGAGATAATGAAACTCTTGAAGGTCGGATTCATAGAGGTCTCACAATACCCAGATTGGGTAGCCAATATAGTGCTAGTAATGAAGAAAGAAGGTTGAGTTAGAGTTTGCGTCGACTATTGCAATTTGATTAAGGCTAGCCCTAAGGATGAGTTTCCTTTGCCGCACATAGACGTTCTTGTGGATAGCATTGCGGGCTTTGAACTGTTCTCTTTCATGGACGGTTTTTTTTTTTTGTATAATCAGATCAGGATGAAGGAAAAGGATAAGGAGAAAACTGCATTCATCACCCCGTGGGAGACCTTTCACTACTGAGTAATGTCATTCGGTCTCAAGAATGTAGGGGCAACATACCAAAAGGCCATGGTCACGCTTTTCCATGACATGATGCATAAAGAAATCAAGGTCTATGTTAATGACATGATTGCCAAGACTAGGCAGGGAGAAAGTCACATTGACACTTTGAAAAAGTTATTTGACTGACTTCGGGAATTTAAGCTCCGACTTCACCTCGCAAAATGCACATTTGGGGTAACTTCGGGCAAATTACTCGGGTTCATGGTGAGTAATAAGGGAATTATCACATCCAAAGACCGCCAATGAGGTTCGAAGTCTCATGGGGAGATTAAAGAAGGATGCCTTGATTCGCTGGGATAATGATTGTCAAAAGACGTTTGACAAGCTAAAATCATACTTGTCATGTCCACCGGTCCTAGTTCCACTAGTAATGGGCCACCCTTTGATTCTCTATCTTACCATTAATAGTGAATCATTGGGTGCGATGTTGGCCGAAAAAAAGGCCCGAGGATGGGAAAGAGCGAACTGTTTACTACTTGAGTAAAAAGTTCATTGTATCAGAGCAGAATTATTCCGAGGTGGAGAAAACATGTGCTGCTTTGGTTTGGGTCCTGCATCGACTTCGATAGTACACATTGCACTGTTAGATATTTTTGGTGACTAAAAGTGATCCATCAAGTACTTACTTGACCGGGCTTTGATTGAAAAATTGGCCAAATGGAAAATTTTGATTTCTGAGTGTGACGTGCAGATCATGCCACAAAAGTCTATTAAAGGTCGAGTTATTGTTGACATACTTGCTGAAAATCCCAAGCATACTCAGGAGGAGGAGTGTTCTCCGGATGATCGCATCTTGTCCATTGATGAAGATAAGTAGACCATGTTTTTCGATGGGGTAGTCAATGCGTCTGGTTCAGGACTAGGGCAGTATTGATCTCTCCAACTGGACAGCACTATCCAATCGTAGCAAAATTAATGTTCCCATGCACTAATAATATCGCTGAGTACGAAGCATGCATTCTCGATCTTCAAGCTGCAATTGAGATGAAGATAGATAAACTTAATGTATTTGTGGATTCCGCGTTGATCATCCTTCAAACTGTTGGAGAATGGAAAACAAGGGATGCCAAATTGCTTCCATATCATAAGTATCTTGAGGAGTTAGTGGAGGAGTTTGACGAGATCACATTTGAATACTTGTCTTGGACTCATAATCAGTTCGCTGATACTTTGGCTATGTTGTCGTCCATGTTACAGGTCACTAATGGAATTGAGGTAGAGCCTTTAAAAATTGATGTTTTGACAAAGCCAGCCCTCTACATGATGATAACTGAAGAACCTGATGGTAAGCCATGGTATCATGATATCATGAATTATATAAGAAACCGAGAATTTCTTGATGAAAGTGGTCTGTTGATAGGAAGTGCATAATGAAGATGGCATTAAAATTTTTCACTCGTGGTGAAAGTTTATATAAGAGATCTCATGATTCAGTGTTGTTAAGGTGTGTGAATGCTGCTGAAACCACACAAATAATGCAGGAAATGCATGAAGGGATGTGTGGCCTGCACATGAATGGCCATATGCTGGCCAAAAAGATCATGAGATTGGGTTACTATTGGCTAACTTTGGAGAGTGACTGCATCAAGCATGTGCAGAGTTGTCATCAATGTCAGATTTATGGGGAAAAGATAAATGTTCCCCCAAATGAGCTGCATCAATTGTCTAAACCCTGGCCTTTCTCAATGTGGGGGATAGATGTTATCGACCCAATTAATCCGAAGGCATAAAATGGTCATCGATTCATCTTAGTTGCGATCAACTATTTTTCTAAATGGATCGAGGCGACTTCCTATGCAAATGTCACTGCTCAAAATGTAGTGAGGTTCATCCCACGTGACATCAATGCTCGTTATGGCGTTCTTGAGGCCATCATGACTGATAATAGGACCAATCTAAACAACAAGCTTGTTGATGGGTTGTTTAGTGAATTCAAGATTTGGCATTTGAACTCGTCTCCTTACTGTCCTAAAATGAATGGAGTAGTAGAGGCAGCCAACAAAAACATCAAAAAGATTTTGGTAAAAACTGTTGAAAATTACCGTGACTAGCATGAAAGGTTGCCTTTTGCACTAATGGCAGACCGAACTTCGATTCAAACCTCTGTGGGGGCGATGCCTTTCTCTCTTGTGTATGGCATGGAAGCAGTACTACTTGTTGAAGTGGATACAACAAAGGTTTGAGTAGTTGAACCTGATTGATGAGAAGCGACTTGAAGCCACTTGTCACGGTCAATGTTACCAAGTCATTCAACCGCAAGGTTCAACCAAGACATTTTGAAACAAATTATCTTGTTCTGCAGAAGATACTCCCCATTATTCCTGATCCTAGAGGTAAGTTTACTCCAAATTATAGCGGCTTGTATGTTATGAAGAAAGTGCTCCCTGGAGGCGCGTTGATCCTAGCTGAGATGGATGGTCGGGAATTCTCGAATCCCGTCAATGCAGATTCTCTCAAGAAATACTTTCTGTGATGTTTCCCTTCTTTTGTCAATGCTTTGGTTCAATTAATAAAGTGCTAAATGATGCAATTTCTCTCAAGAAATACTATCTGTGATGTTTCCCTTCTTTTGTCAATGCTTTGATTCAATTAATAAAGTGCTAAATGATGCAATTTCTTGATTTGACATTCCATGGTTGATTAAGTTTTTCAATGGGACATATCAAGATGATGAAAGGCAAGCCCTATCCACACACAGTCCCTTACTTATACAATTGTGAGATGAGCACACAAAGTTCCGTGTTTGCAAGGTAAAGAGTTCTCTCGCAAAATGTACAATAACCAAAATAATGAAGGGCAGTTCATTTCTCTACCTCAAACACTACAATGATCCATTGATTACCCATTTTGAGCCCAAAGACTTGTGAAGTTTCATTTTCATATTGCCCCTGTCAAGAACCACCCCACATCGGGGCATTTTGGAGGTACTTTGCATCATTGATATTACAAAGTGAAAAATGTATAGAAATTTTCTTGCTTTCACTTGCATCAGTCTTTGAATGTTGCTTTTACATGTGGAATCGAATGTTAAATCAAGTGCCTTAGGGATGACAAAGAGCATTCATTTCTATATCCTAAACACTCTCATCCTTTACTAGCCACTTGAGCCGATGATTTTGTTTTAAATTAAACCCACATTGGTGATGATCTCTTACATTGGGGCATGCAAAAATCAAGGTCATCAGAAATATCAGAGTGCAAGCGTCACATCATGGGACGTCAGCCCTTGTCTAGTCTAGTCCATATGAAAAAAAAATGTAAAAATGGGGCATGAAAAAAACAGTGTGCCTAGTAAAAGTAAGGCCAATGCCCAAATCCAAAAAAAAAAAAAGTGAAGAGCATAGGGGCAAGGAAAAAGTAGTGTGCCTAGTAAAAGCAAGGTCAATACCCATAGAAGTCAGAGCCAAAGGCTCAAATCTACCAAAAAAACAGTCGGTCTCAATGTGTTCAGGCACTAAAAAAAAGATGTTGAATGAAGCAATTTGTCAATTGTCCCCAGTGAATCATATCGCATCCCTAGTGAAGCAAAATTTGAGGCTCGAAAGTTGAGTCTGAGAAAAATTCCCAGTTTTTCATCCAACACTTTTGAGCTAACTCTACATTATATCCCTTTAAAGTATCTTCTAATTAGGGCAGTTGAATTAATGTGAGGTTTCTAATGTTTTAAGCTTAGCTCAAAGAAATGCGAGCAAGACTATTTCTATTGCATTTGTAAGGTTCTTGACTTGTAGACCTAGTGATATTCGTTGAAGACTTTCTTTCTAAGCCTTGACTCAATGAGTCCCCTTTGCTTAGCCGTTGACCAAGCCCAAATTATAGTCCTATTAAAGACCTCTCATATTGGTAAGATCATACCACTTGCGAGAATACTCGAGCCTTTGTCGACATGATGATAGTGACATCGAGTGATTCAACTATTCCCTCATTAATGATTGGGACAAAAGCCTTTCTAAACGAGAGTGAGTGAAAAGTCCTTCCTGACTAAATGCCTCTTGTTTGACATTTTCAAAAAAAAAAATCTCTCAAACATGAATTGCATTTTTTGTTAAAGCAAATGATTTGATGATTCTGAATGTGTGTACTTCAGCTTAAATGCCTGTGGCAATGTACAGGTACTTCAAGTGCCAATGGCGGTGTATCAGTATTTTATCTCGAGTTCCTATGGCGATGAACAGGTAACTCACTTTCAATACCGATGGCAATGTATTAGTGTCTTCTCTCGAGTTCATATGGCGATGTACAGGTGACTCACGTTCAATACCAATGGCGATGTATCAGTGTCTTCTCTTGAGTTCCTATGGCGATGTACAAGTAACTCGCTTTCAATACCGATGGTGATGTATCGCATCTCACTTCGTGAACCTGTGAAGATGTACAGGTCTCTCAGTTTAAGTCCATTTTGAGTCCCTATTGCGAAGTATAGGAACTTGACTTTAACCATGATGTCTTTGACTGACTTTCTTTTGTAACCGAAGTAAGAGTTCGGGCCAAAGAATGCAGTTCAAGTTCTTTCATCATTTGCCTCTATTGTGACCGAAGTAAGAGTTCGGGCCTCAAGCAAACAAATCAGATAATTTCACCATCCTTCTTTTGTGACCGAAGTAAGAGTTCGGGCCTCAAGCAAACAAATCAGATAATTTCATCATCCTTCTTTTGTGACCGAAGTAAGAGTTCGGGCCTAAGAATGCGATTCAAGTTCTTTCATCATTTGCCTTTGTTGTGACCGAAGTAAGAGTTCGGGCCTCAAGCAAACAAATCAAGTAATTTCACTGTCTTTCTTTTGTGACCAAATTAAGTGTTCGGGCTTAAGAAGACAGTTTCAAAGCTCATACATACCTTGATCTGCCATTTCAACCAGGTAAATAATTTCAGGTATGTTTCTTTTTCCCTTCATTTGCATTTCTTATGTCATAATCACATTTGAAAATGAGAGTTAATGAGATTTAATCTCAACAAAAATAACATGCATAGCATTTGCATAGTCAAAATTAGGTATCAATGGGTCTTTGAATGCAACCTTTACGACCTCACCTTCAAAGAGGGGCAGTTGTCGATACCTAATTTTTAACTTTAGCATATAGATTTAGTTGCACGAAAACTAAAAATAATGATTTATGTCCCTAAAATTATTATTGCATATAGTTGGAAGCATCTTGCAATTAGGAAAGATTGATGACAGCAACTTTGGGAGGGAAATTTTGGGCGAATTCGAGCATAATATAGTGAAGGAAATCTTGGTCAAATCTCACCAATTACTTCAATACCCTAGCCTGAAGGAGACGTCGAAGAGCAAAAAGAAGAAGGGATGCCTTTTTGTTAAGGAGAAATAACAAAAAGAAATGGAAAGATGATAAGTGGTTAAAAAAATGGGAATAAGAATATCTGGTCAAATCTCTAGAAGATTTCACCAAGATATTCTTTATCCCATCTTATAAGCCTCTAGGGGTGGCCGTACAGTGGGGAGACTTTTCTGAGCAAAAAGCAACACACACAAGCAGGAAGCTTCATTCGGCAAAAGCACATACACCAAGAGAGTTCCTGCGAGAGGGATAGATCGAGAGAGAGAGAGAGAACAAGCGAGGGAGTGGAAAACCGCGAGCAAAGTAGAGAGGGACGTCCATCCGAAGCTTGATCTGCGATGTCTCCACCTCTGTGGGTTTTACGTTTATTTTTTTAAGCTCTCCTGAGGATTGTGGCCAAGTAAAAATCCACATTTGAGCACCGCTTTGTTTTGAGTTTGCTTGAACGCGCGGGCTCATTGCGATTCTCAAGCCACGTAGGGAGACTTTGCTTTTTTCTCCTCCCTGTCACTCTTTCTTTCTTTTTGTTTTCTTTTTGCTGTGATCGTTCTTGGAGCCCGATTGATATGAGTTGGGAGTTGGTTGATTATTAGGTTTTTATATAGTTTGATTCTTGTTTTTGTCGTTGGTTTTGTTGGATTTTGGTGCATTATAAGGATAGATCTTGATTTCCTTTGACCTTTTGAACAAATATCCTTCACTGCATTGCATCTATTTGACAAATTGCTTGACTGTTGTTGCTGTGGTTTGGGGTTTGCTTTCTGTGTGAGTTTTGTCGCTATGTTAACACCGAGAATTCATCAGCGAGTTGGCCATGCTGCTGATCATGTCCGATTGTTGTAGAGAGGAGGAACGCCAGCGAGTTGTTCGCATTGCTGGTTGCAGGTCATCCATGGAATGACGCAAGGAAGAAAAAGATTTGCTGGTTCGTGAGCTGTGGTTGTCGCACGTGGATGGGATGGGCCGTGAGGTGAAGCTGGATCGCGAGCAGCTGGGCTGGCTGAAGCAGTGCAGGGCCTGTGAAGGAAAAGGCCAGAGGAGGAAAAAGGGCAGAAAAAATAAAGAAAGGAAGCTGGACTGGGCCCATCGCGAGCCCAGTCCAGCCCCTCCTTAGCCGCACGGGCCCTTTGCCGAGAGTTTGCACAGGTCGAGCCCGACCCATTTCCCTTTTTATTATTATTTTATTTTCGTTTTATAATATTAAAAAAAACATTTTTCTGTGATAAAAAGTTCTTACATCATGATGATTTGTTCCTTTCATGCCTTTTTTTAATTTGCTTGTTTTAGGTGATAGGCATTATCAATTGTGATTTTGTTTCCTTTTTCATAATGTGCATTGGTCAATAATTCGATCTCATGTTTGAGCCCGACTCGTGACCGCATATTAAATCAGCTGATCCGATCTCATGCCCGAGATATGATCCGTTGATTTAGTTGCATTTATTTATTTATTTATTCATAAAATACAAAAAAAAATTGAGTTCCATGTTTAGATTGCATGAATCTTTGCATCTTAGTTTGCATTATTAGGTTTTGCTTAACATTTAGATTAGGTATATAAAATCTAGTGTCATTTAGGAATTGCACAAAAATTCACATCATGGGAGAACATCACATTTAGAAACTTAGGAACCATGCTAGATTAGGTTTTTTTCATATTCTATTAGTTTATATAATTTCAAATTTTCATTTAAATAAATAATAAAATGCCAAAAAATACATTTTTGCATGTCATTACTTTAGTTAAATAGCATGTCACGTAGACTAGGTTAATTTTGGATTTGCAGATTTCAAAGCATGTTTGGTCGTGTCACATTTAGAGTTAGATTTTCCATGCATCACATATTAAAATAGTCTTTGCATTTTAGAATATTATCCGTAATTGAGATAAGATTTTAGTTTAAATTAGGGATTAACGTAGTTTAGTTCCTAGTTTAGATTATATGTTATTTAATTATAGATAATTATTTTCATTTAATAATTTCAAAATTCATAAAAATTGCATTTAGGATTGCATTAAGATAGTTGCATAAAGTTGCATATAGGATTAGTTTTCCATTACGTGCATTGCATATACATAAAAAAAAACTAAAAATAGATATTTTTGTTGATTTGTTTCATCTTTGTTTATTGCTTTGTTTATTGTTGTGTTTCTTTAAGCATTTACATTAATGTTTGCGCGCACATATGATCACCATCTATGTTAGGGAATAAAATTGAAATCAGTTCAAGCTACCTGCCAATTATTATTTTGAAATAAAAGAAAATGGTTCTCAAGTCCCCGAATTCATAAATCTCTAGTTCGTAGGGGTGAAATACAACTCCCGGTACTTTCCATGGGTTTCTAATCGACCCACCGTGAATAGATTAGTGGCGACTCCAATTGAAATCAATTTTGCATGTTAAAAATTGAAACGTAAGTCCTAGATTGGTATGAGTTTGGGAGAGTTCAAGCTAGTTAAGTTTAGCAATCCATTAGCCTAACTCTAGGTGGTGCACCTTTAGGAAAATCGTGACACTAAGTAAGACTTCTACCTAATTCAATAGTTGAAAGCCAGCTAGGCATATTAATGAGTAGAATAATTAAATAATTGAAATGCAGAATTAAGTAGTAAATTCATGATTGAATATATAAGGCTGTCCACAAGCAGACCAAGACCCCAATCAATCTCTCATCGATCCTCTAGATCATCTCCCAAAGGATGACTACACAGCTCTTCAAATATCATCTTCGCATCGTCTGAAGTAAGTCATGCCTCCCTTAAATGACTTATCTTGATTTCCGAATCCACCTCTCCATCGTCCAGTTGTCGAGTCACCCACGAATTTCCAAGTTCTCATCTGCACCCCTTAATCGTGCCATTTCCCTAATCACCTAGACTAATTGATTGACTAATTTTCCACATAATTTCGAATAATCAACTAATTTTCTACCTAATTTCTACTAAAGCAATAAAAGCACCTAATTAAGCGTTAGAGCTCACTCACTGGTGACAGACACAGAAAAGCGGCGTCGGCGGCGAAATTCCAAGGAGTCGCCGCTTTGGCGAGCCTCCAACGATAGCAATGGCGAGCTCTTCTGGCAAGACTCAAGCAGATCTGGTTCAGGCACACGGGTCACGAGTCGAGTGAGCGGGGGTTCTCGGGTTTCGGTGTCGTTCTCTGTCCTCCGGCCAAACAGAAGCTCAAGGTTGATTGGATCTTAAAGCTAGCTCGACGGCGAGTCGCGGTGATGGTGGCAAGGGCTGAGGTGGTTGGAGCTGAAAGAACTCCGGCCGTGAAGTTGACGCCTCAAAGCTAGGGTTTCCAAAAATAGGGGTTAGGATTTTCGAGCTTCAATCCGTGGATTTTGGACCTAATCGATCAAGGTGTAACGGCCAAACTTACTCACGAGGTAATTGCGAGTCCAACGGCACTAACGACGAGGAGCGGCAATGGCTGGAACGGCGGTGGTAGCGAGCTAGGGCTCCAGCGAGATGGGGTTTGGGGTCTCAAATCAAGCCAAACCCACATGATTCTAAACCAAATCGAACCAAACAAGAGTCAATCTAAGGTTTAGAGGCCCCTAGGAATCAATTGGAAGCATCGGTTTAAGCTCTAGTGCTCGAGATCATGAGAACTTATTGGTTGAATGTCGCGGGTTTTTCTAGAAAACCCATAAAACCTGAACCGTGGGGCCTCCTTTCGGGGGTTGGTGGCGGTTGCTCAAGCGAAACCGAGGATGACGGTTGGTGGTGTCCAAGAGAGGGAGTTGCAGGCTCTACAACGACACCAAAAGCGAGAGGGTATGAGGTATAAGCTGGAAATGGCGAGGTTCAAAAGTAGGGAGGGAGCTCAAATGGTGAGGTAGAGAGTGGGTGAAGTTCGAGCGGGTTTTTGGCTCGCCGGCACCACGCAATAGGTCCCCACTGGCTGCGAACCACTTCAGCCACCCCTCAAGGACAGGCAGTGGTTGATGGCAGTGGCAAGGTGACCATTGAGGCGATGGTTGCCCCAGTTGAACAGTGCATGCCAACTGCTTGGCAGAATGCCACAGAGGAGAGAGAGAGAGAGAGACATAAAGAGAGAGAGAGGCTCGCGTGCGTGTGAGCGGTTCGCAGGGGAAGAAGACTGGTCTAATCCGATCGGGCTGTCCATCTCGCGCGGGTCTAATGAGCTCATCCCTTGCCTCTCGGCCGGCAACCAACTTACCAAGAGAGCAAAAAGAGAAAATAAAAGAAAATTAAAATACTAAAAAAAGAATATCATAATTTCATAGTCTAAAAATGACTTGTTAATTGCATTTAAAATGATTTGAATTAGGTAACACATTTATGACCCAATTAAAACCCATTTAAGACCCATTAGGTTATTAAATGATCAATTTAAGACCCATTTAATCTTTTAAGCTAACCCATTTATGACCCCCATTATTCTATATGAGTTAAAATATGGGTTTTTGACCCATTTTGCCACCTCTAGCATAAAGCACTTGTACGGAATCTCCTTTCGATCTCCAACATGCAAAAAAATCATTCAAATGATAATCAAGCACCTAAAAGCATTAAGGATATGATATATAACTCATACATATGAGATTTGATATTGCATTAACAAGTCTTAATCAATCATAGTTAAGCTACATCATAGCTCTAACAAAAATTAGTCTAGAATATAATAAAATTTAATTTGTCTCCTTATTCTTCACTTGGCATATCACATTGAAAGGAAAATTTAAGCAAGACAAGATCTAATATGATGAAGACAGCTCTCCTTCTTCCATGTTCAATAGCCTTTATATAGGTCTCTCTTGCTTTCCAAGAGATCTTAATCACACTAGAATAATATTGCAATTAAAGATTCTTCTCGATTAGGATCCCTCCAATCATAAAATTCCTATTTAGCTTGGACTTTGAATTTCTCTCCAAAAAAGGCTTGATTCTTCTTAATTTCATATTTGCCTAGTCTTGATCTCCAATTTGGGGAGTTTCTACATGGTTAGGAAGCTCATATGTGCTTTTCCACACATTTTGTCCTCCTATGCCAACATATTACAAAATTAGTCCATAAGCTTCTTTTAATTACACATACCTAATCAATTAAATTAAATAAATAAAACTAAGCAGACATTAAGCCTAAAATAATATATAAATTCTATATAAAAATAGTATCAAATATCCCCAAACTCAACATTTTTTTTGTAAAGTAAGAGATGTATTGATCTTTAGAGCCAAATATACATAGTGGAGAGGCCTGGTACTACAAAAACCTTCACTTAACACTGCAAGTAGCACATGCTGAGTGAATGAGTACCATGGATCTCAATATCAAACGAACTATCTATAACCACAACAAAACAACACATTACAAGAAGATATCATTGTCAAAGCCCTAGTTGTGTAGTAATATTCTATTTCTTGGATTGTCAATGATACCGTGCAACGTCCTAGAATAGTCCTTGGTCATCTTGGAAAGTCTTATCTTCATTGCCAGGAGGAAGAGATCTGAGTTTTGAAATAAGATGTTGTTGCGAGTCTTCCATATGATGTAACACATGGCTCCTAAGGAGAACATCGCAATCTTCTGATAAAATTGGTTACATGAGATGTAAATTGTCGCCCATGAGATAGTTTGGCTCTAGCCTCCATTTGTCCAGTTAACGAGACAATTTTCCGCCCAAAACAATGCCAAGCGGAGTGTAACACGGCAAGCAAAGAACAAGTGGTCAATTAAATCAGGTCTGGAACGACAAAATGAACATGTAGCCTCAGAGATTCTGCCATAAGTTAAGAGGAAAATTTGGGTAGGCAATCTATTTCGGGTGATCAACCACAGCAAGAATTGATGTATAGGATTGTGTGTTTTGTCCCATATAAACCTATGCCATGGCACAGGTGGCTTCCTCGGTCTTAAGAGGTTCAAAGCTGAAGCTGTTGAAAAGTTACCAGAGGAACTACTAGTCCAAAAGAGACGATCTGGGGCATCTAACAACAAAGGAAGTACGTCCCCCTCCCCATTTAGTGTTTCAGTCAATATAGGAATGTTATCTCTCCTTAGCAAAAATTCTGCGAGCTTTGCTTCTCTAGGCAATTTTGATTAATAGATCTGGCGATTAGAGAAATGTCGATATAGAGCTCCACGTGTATGCCAGGAGTCGAACCACAAGGAAATTGATCAACCATTGCCTATCCTCCATCGATATAGATGTTCGAATTCCTTCCCCAAATCTATAAGTTTCTTCCAAGACCACGAACAAAAGGTGGGTTTACGTACCTCCTAAAGACTCCGCTTCTTGAGGAAGTCCGAATGGATCCAAAGACACCAGAGTGACTCCTTGTCTGTGAAGAGTGCCCAGATATGTCTAAGCATCATAGCTTTATTGTTTTCTTTGAGGCGCCTGATACCAAGTCCTCCTTCATCTTTTGGAAGGCATATATCACTCCAAGCAACTTTAGATCCCCTTGATCCCAAACCTGGACCCCTCCATAAAAATTGTCTAAGTATTTTCTCAATCTGCTCAATAACCGAGATCGGGAGAATAAACACCTGTGACTAATAAACTTGAATAGCATGTAATACCGATTTTATCAATTGGAGTTTGCCAGCAAATGATAGAAAGCGTTGAGTCCAGGATTGGGCTCTTTTGGTAATAACATTCAACAAGGAGACACATTCAGCCTTACCCAATCTTCCTGCTATCACGGGCACCCCTAAATAATGAAATGGTAAGGATCGAGTCTAAAGTCCAGCATCTCCACAATAGAATTGCGGATTTAACCAAATTCCCTAGTAAAAAATACTTCACTTTTGTTCTCATTCGGCACAAGACCAGGCCAATCCGAGAATGTGGAGATCACAGCTTTCAAACAGGCAATAGAGTTTAGATCAGCTTGGCAGAATAATAACACATCATCGGCGAAGAATAGATGTGTCAGTTTAGTTGTCTTACACCTCCAATAATAATTGAATTTTGGGCATCCCATTTGCATAGAAATAATTCCTGAAAACACTTCCATCACCAAGGTGAATAAATAAGGGGAAAGTGGATTACCTTGCCTAAGCCCCCTCGAATTAGAGAAAAAGCCATGCATTTCTCCATTAATAGAGATTAAAAATTTCGGGGTCTGAACACATGACATAATCAGACTAATCAACTGAGAAGGGAACCCAAAGGCACATAAGGTTGACTCTAAGAATGCCCAATCAACCCTGTCATACGCTTTCCTGAAATCCACTTTTATAGCACACTTTTGAGAGTATGACTCATGGTGAAAACCACAAAAGAGTTCCTGAGCCAACAAAATATTGTTTGAAATTTTCCGTCCTTTGACAAAAGTAGTCTGTGAGTTGCTAATTAATGAAGGCAAGACACTAGAAATTCTAATTGCCAACAGCTTCGTGATGCATTTATATATAATATTGCAGCAAGCTATGGGTCTAAACTCCTCCACCGAAAAGGCATTGAGGCTTTTGGGAACCAATGCAATTATTGTGGTGTTTAACTGTCTAAGCATGCAACCCGACTGTAGAAAATCCATGATTGCCGAGGTAACCAGAGGACCCACAATCCCCCAGGCTTTTTAAAAAAATTCAGCATTAAAACCATCTAGTCCAGGTGATTTACCCGTTGTTAATGAAAACATAGAGTTACGGATTTCAATTTCCATGAAAGGAGCTTATAGCAAATGCACTGGCCTTCATCTAGCCATCTTTCAAGTTGCTCAGAAATATCCAATGAAGATGGACATAATCTTTGTTCAGGGGGCATCAAAGAGTTTCTTGTAATAGGATACAAAGACATTCCCAATTTCATTTGAAGGGGATACCCGATTACCAGACTCATCAACCACCGATACGATTTTGTTATGAAGCTGCCTACTCTTAACCGAATGATGGAAGAATTTCGTGTTATGATCTCCTTCTTGTAGCCACTGAATTCTAGATTTCTGCTTATAGAAGAGTTCTTCCTACAATCTTAAGGTGGAGAAGGCCTTAGTAACAGACTTTTCCTCATGGACAAGTGCCACATTGAAAGGATCCAAATTAAGAGAATCCTGAACTCGAAGGAGTTGTTGCCTTGCACTTGCAGTCCTCTTCGAGATATCTGAATAAGAATTTAGGTTGAGCTGCTTCAATATGAATTTCAGCAATTTAAGTTTGGAGCAGAGTTGATACATAAGAGTCTCATCAATCGATTGGTTCCATATCTGAGTAACAAGAGGCATAAAACCCAGATCTGACATCCAAAAATTGAAAAATTTGAACGAACGCCTTACTTGAATTTGTGGTAAAATATGCACTACCATAGGGGAGTGATCCGAGATCCCGGGACTGAGAAAATTTGCTTTCGAGAAGGAGAAATCCATAATCCACTTGGGGTTCACGAGCACTCTATCAATCTTTCTCTGAATCCGATTGTCCCCTTTTGAGGTGGACCAAGTGAATCTTGAGCCAACATAAATGAGATCATCGAGTTCTGCTTCAATCAGACACTTGGAAAAGTCATCAAATGCTAGGATCCAATCTTGGGTGCCTCCTAAGCGGTCAGATGGGTGTCGAATTGCGTTGAAGTCACCTGCCACCACCCATGGCATTTCCCGATAGCCCATACTTCTTTCCAATAATTCTGTCCAAAGGGTATGCCTAGCTACAAGTGAGTGGCATGCATACACTATAGTCAAGGCAAATGAAATGGAAGCATCCACCTTATTCAAAGTACCGTGAATGGCTTGTGGTGACATCAAGGACATTTCAAAAGAAACTTGTAGGGGGTCCCATCCAATCTAGATCTGACCTAGCTGTGCATGATCATAATTTGCTCTCCAACACTAGCCAGATAATAAATTAACAGAGATTTCCTCAAAGCCTGCTAAGGAAGCCTTGGTCTCCAAGATGCCAATACACCAAAGATGATTAGTTCTAGCTAAATAGTGAACTTCTGCCTGTCTCACAGGGTTCATTATACCCCTAATATTCCATACACCAAAAAATATATTTACAAAACACAAGGGAGAGGAAGGCCTTCACCTTTTCCTGGCCTTACAGCCCTTCTTCTTGGGGATAATCTTTTGTTGCATATGAATTATGGATGTCGGATCCACTCCATTTTCTAGTTCAATAGATGAACTAGTATGCTTTGGGGATGCTGAGTTCTGTAGTGTGTTTTCTACTTGAAAAAGTTCATGTGAGGAGTCCACAGAAGAGATCTCATCTGAGCTATCGCATCCAATAACTTGATCCACAGGAAATTCCTCCGACGTAGAAGAGATTCTGATTCTACCAGCAGAAGAAGAGGTGGCTTTTGGTTGTTCCTTCCTTTCTGTAAAGGTCCCCTCACCAACAGATGACTTCTTGGATTGAGTCTGAGCACCTCTTTTCACTTTTGATTGCACTGTTACCCACTCTTGTTTAGAGGCGGAAGGATCCACAAGGGAAGGAGATGTCTTCCTAACCGGAGTCGTCTCTAATGATGCATTAACCTGATTCTCCTGTTGCTCATTCGGTTCTTTAGGCATAGTCTGGCTTGTCTCAACTCGGTCTAGACATTTATGTCTAAAAGTCTCACATTTCAGGCATAGTAAAGGCTTCCACTCATACTCCACCAAGACAATGATTTCTTCATCCTTATGGATAAGTGAAATATTATCATAGATCGGATTTTTTGCACTTATTTCAATGCTGACTCTAGCAAAAGAGATCATTCTCCAACTTTCAGTATGTTGGTCCACATACAAAAGTTTGCCAATGGTGCTCACTATTGAGTTGATGCCCTTAGGAGACCACGCAATATAAGGAAGATTTCTCAGCTTGACCCACACCGGGATCTTTTCACGTTTTTAAGACAAGTGTATGGCGCCATTGCTGCAGCATTAGGGGAATTCTAGCAACAGTAAGAGGGCTCCTCTCCAAGATTTTCCTTCTAAATTCAGCATTCGGGATATGGAAAAAATAGAAGCCATCAGCATTGGCTATCATATCCTCAAGGTGATGACCCCATAGGTGCTTAAGGGAAGCTTCAATGAGCTTGAAAGGGAGTTTCTTGCCAATAAAATAGCCCACTATAGACTCATGTCAAACCTTATCAGTATCTTCCAAGATATCTTCAGAGATGTGTACACATGGTTTACCATCCTTGAAGGAAGGGGGGATGTAGGTTAGATCATACCCAATAGCTACACTAGCTCTTGCTACATTGGCCAAGATTTAGGCTGGTTTGTGTGTACAGTAGCCTACTTCTGAATAACTTCCTGCTGACCATCTTTAGAAGCAGGAAAATTGGTTGTTAGTGGCACCATAGTTGGTTTCCTCATCGAACTTCTAGATCGTCTTTCCCTTCGGCGACTTCTTGATCTATTCCTTTGAGTATTAGAGGCAATATTATTTGCAGGCAACATTACAATTCCTTCTGTAGCTGGAGGCAACCTTTATGGGGCTACTATTTTAACTATAGTCACATTCTTCCCTTTTCTAGCGACAACTGGTAGAGGGACTTGAGAAGGTTGAACAACATCAACTTTGGAACTTTTAGGTCCCTCTTGATGTATAACATTCCCCATATCCTCAATTTCTAACTGAGTAACCTTGGCAGTTGTATCCAGAGTAGACAAATTATTAAAAGCCACCTGACTTCTACTACGACCTCTTCTTCCCATTTTCAGGGTTTGATTAGTTTCAACAAGATGAGCACCAGTGATGCTCTTACTAGCAGCATGACTAACATCCCCTTCAATAAGATGGGTCATAGGTTGCAGTTCAAAAGATTCACCATTCTTCATTGGAGAATTTGAATTAGACCAGCTGGATCTTCAACGCACCACCCAAGCTATCAAACAATAGGTCTCAACCATACGCATGTCCCTACTAGCCTTTGGATAGGCTACAGAAGCTTCTTCAAGGGAAGAACTCCAGAAAAAGTCAACACTTAAAACCCAGAATTAGACACTGTAGATGAAGATCTTCAATGTATAGTACCCAGCTTCAAGCTACAGTACACGACGAGCCCAAAAGTTCTATAGATTGAGCTCCTTAAGTGTAGAAGAAGTGTAGAGGAACAAGGTTCCTACTTAGATAGAACTTAGTCGGATCAAATTGAACGAGATCAGTTTCACCCGCCTGAAACCCAGAAACTCAACTCGACCTTCATAGAAACCACGTCCCATAGGAATCCTTTACCACGAATGCATATAATATAGAAGAGAAGGACCCATATCCTCGATTTATCCCATTCAAATAAGGAGAAGACCAGAAATCAGCGATAAATCACCTTTGGTTTCGCAGATTTATCACCAAACCCTAGTAGAATGCATCCATAACTTCTTGTAGGAACAATGAAATCGCTGGTCACTAGGAAGAGTTATAGATCGGTGCAAGAGGTAGCCATCCTCCAAAAATTAAGCAAATGGATCAACGTAGCTTCCTCAGCCATCAAATCCCGATCGGAACACGCATAGCTACAATACTCGGCTAGAGAGAAAACCGAGTGAACAGTACTCGTGTTTTAGAGAAATGGCCAAAAGATTCAAACTCAACATTTTGTTAGTTCTTGAGCAAAACAAAAACTAAAAACATTAATCCAAATTCAATTATAGTTGCTTGAGTACTCAACGAAAAACATTAGAATCAACACACAAGTTAAGTCTAGACCTAATTGTGTAATCCGCGTGTGTTTGAAATTTTTGTCTCCTCAACTTATGTGCAACTCAGATAAATCCGCATTGATATGCAAACCCCTAAACTCTAAATCCACTTAACCAAATCTCATAAGTTTGATATTCATCAATAGTTCTTTAATCTTGTAATATGGCTTGGCTAAGCGTTTGACAAAGGTATAGTTCAAGTTCAATCAATTCCCTAGCTCAATTTATATTTTGGATTCAACAATACCTTCTTTCTCTCAATGTATATATTCTTTTATTCATTGCTTTTTGTTCTATGCTTTACAGTGAAGTTCCTTCCTAAATAACTCTTTATATATTACAATTCCAACCCATTGAGTATCCAAAAGGCTCAATCAAGTTGAAAACAGGATATGGGGATCCATATATATAATACTGAAGAAGAAATATGTTCTAAACATACACATATTTCTATTTCGAACACTTTCTCTTTCTTTTTCATTTTCAACTTTTTTTTGAATATGTCAAGAATCCATAATCTATGATATCTCGAAGAATTAAACATATCCATAGGGTATAGGGAAAACTGATGTTAATAAGCTCAGGCTATATTATAAGGGTATTCAAAGAAATTTAGATAATATATGGCTCAATGGGGTGACTAAGAATGTCTAAATGAGGTTGGCTTAAAAGGCTCAAACAATCTAATGAATGCCCAAATCATTTTCTTAATTGAGTTTGGTCTGGAATTTTTCCTTGAGAGAAAATCAAACAAATTGTGAGATTTGGGTGAGTTCTAAGAGTATCACATACTTCACATAAATCTTCTCTAGGTACACATTACTAATAAAAACAAGGACTAGTGCTGAAAATATAGTCCATATGCTTAGGATCAAGACTAAGTCAAATATCAATCCCAATTTTAAACAATTTTTTAAATAAAAAATTACATCCGATTTTCAAATTAAACAGAGATTACACAAAAAAATTTCAGCAAAAAATTATTTCACAAAATATGCCCAAACTTAAAAGTAGTAATATCCTTGGAAAAACTCCCATGAATATGATGAACGCATGTTTTAGAGTACTTGGGGATAGAAAATTTGGAGAAAACTTGGAGAGGTCCCTACAATGATAAACCAAATAATTAGGGCAAACTATTATTAAAATGATTCTTTTTTTGCATAGACAAATAAAAAATAAAGCTAAAAGGCCAAAACTTAAAAAAATGCTTGGTTTGCCTCCCAAGAAATGCTTGCTTTATAGATTGCGCCAAACTTTTCCAACTCTCTAAGTAGGTGAAAAGCAGCGCAATTGTGGCTATTTATGAGTCGAAACCACCTCTCAAGTAGGGCTTGAGACATTGACCATTCATTTTAAAGGTTTTCTCATTATCATTAGTAACTTCAATTGTTCCATAAGGGAAGCCTTAGTAACCGTGAAAGGTCCAAACCATCTTGACTTCAATTTACCTGAAAAAAGATGAAGACATGACTTATGTAATAAAACTTGTTGTCCTATATGAAACTCCTTTCCTAAGATTTGTTTTGTCATGCCATCTCTCCGCCCTCTCCTTATAAATTTTGGTATTCTCATATGCTTCATTACAGAACTCATCCAACTCATTTAATAGCAACAATCTCTTCTCGATAGCTATTTGCATATCAAAGTTAAGAAAATGCAATGCCCAACATGCCTTATGCTCTAACTAAATAGACAAATGACATGATTTTCCATAAACAAGTCAAAAAGGTGACATACTTATAGGAGTTTATAAGCAATTCTATAAGCCCGCAATACATAATCAAGTTCAATTGTCCAATCATTCCTATTGGAATTCACTGTCTTTTCCAATATTTTCTTTGTTTCCCAATTATAAATCTCAACTTGACCACTCATTTGAGAGTGATAAGTAGTAGTTACTTCATGTGTCACACCATACTTATGCAAAAGTGATTCAAATTGCTTATTAAAAAGAGTGTGTGTTGATCACTTATAATAGCTCTAGGCGTGCGAAACCTAGTGAATATATTCCTTTTCAAAAATTTAATCACAACTCAAGCATTATTGGATAGCAAAGCTATGGCCTCCACTTATTTAGAAACATATTCCACAGCAACCAAGATATAAGTATTACCATATGAAGGTGGAAATGGTCCCCTGATATCCATACCCTAATATTAAGCTATTGTTTAAAGGCATTTGATGTCTCCTATATATATATATATATATTACATGTTCTTTGACACGTATCACATACAACAACATGAGCATATGCATCTTTAAATAGTGTGGGCCAATAAAAGTCAGACTATAAAACCTAAGTTGCAACCTTGGTGGCACCAAAGTGATGTAACGACCCGTATCCTAAGAATATTAACATATATTAAAATTATAAGAGTATAAGCCTAGCCCAGGAGTAGGCCGTTAGTACGAATGGGTCGCCACGCCTAAGTGCCAATAAACATCACATGAGGAATTTCTTCTGTCATCCCATACTTGGGAGTTAAGAGATTATCAAATCAAAGTTGCAGAAGCAGTTTTCTAAACTTTTTCCCCGTACTACTTCAACTTGTACTCTAACACTTGGAGCTATACACGAAAAAAGAAAACATGAACATGAAGAGGGCTTTTATTATTCCCAAGGGAAAAATACAACTACAACAACACAAGTAGAAGGAGATGGACTTCTGGAGTTCTTACAAAATTTCTCTTTCTACTCTACGGGAAGGAACAATTATTAAACACAAACCAAGCCATCCTAAAGATGAACCCTTGCAACTCCGCTGTAAACAAAAAAAAGCTAGCTAATCATCCCCCTTGGAAATGCTATCCACATCACTCCCGATCTCATCGACATAGAATGGAGGCAGGGGTCCTATCCAATGAGTCCTTTTTAGAATGAAGTAGGAGAAGAAGCGAAGACGTAAGTAACCCCTAAAGAAACTAGTGTTAATAGTAATATGAGTCTCTACTCTCTTAAAATGCTTCCCGGGATAACGGTATTGCATGAACTCGTCTTCATGTGTATCAAAATCTATGAGTGCTCCATAGCGCATTGGTGGTCGCAGCGGTGAAGTCATTATTTAGTTTGGAAAAATGTTAATCCACGGAGTAAGCAAATAGCTTAGCGAAGCAACACTCTAGCATATAAATTAGGATAATTACACAACCCATGCAAATGATCACTTATCATGTATCATGCCAATGCACACGCATGCAAGTTTATCAAATAAAACCTGCAAAAGCCACATCATGTGAAAACTCATATTTCTAGAAAGACATGCTCATCATATCTCTCCATCGACTATTTGGCGGTGGCCATCCTAACCCATCACAAGAAAGCTACCGGCACCACACCAAGAATCTTCACCCCCGAAGGCATCTAGATCGTAATCTAGGGAACCCGTCCAGAGGCATCACGCATTCTCTCTCCTAGAGATCCGACCCTCGTTCATCCGAGGCATCCCCTTACTCCAAGGAGGAACTCTTGACATCGTCTGACATCAGATATCGGAGGCTAGTCCATTCTTTTCACCTTTAGGCAATGAGAAGCAATCCGACCTATCACGAGGGAGCTATCTGATCTCACTATCCAAGCATTTTTACTCCGAAGGCATCATGTCTTACCATGACAATCCGTCCAGCTAGCATTGGTGACACCTTGCTGTTCCAACCTACCATCATTCGAAGCATCCCAACTCTAGAGGCGATAATCAATCACAAGCATCACATTCGCATTTTCAAGAAAACTAGCGAGATTAAATGTCCGACCTTGCTGTATACGTCCCATACCATGCCAATGCGGCTAAGCATAAGATTAATGCAACCTAGATATTTTGAAACCTGGTGTATATTCATGTCTAAACCATACACATCCCATACCATGTACGATCGAGGCATGCATTGAACGAACGCAACACTTATAGTCTTTCAAATGACTACATGGCCCTAAAATGCATGAGATCACACCACAATAGATGCATGCTCATCTAATCAAAACACAATCTATTAGTCACATTTGCAAAGCAAACAAAAAGCCCTAATGAGACGAGGACTCCTAACTTAAGAATTAGAGGTCACTTGCCTAAACCAGTGAGAGTTCAACGCAAGAAAATGAGGTAGCTATGCACGGTGGCTCGGTGGACTCAACAAATAGCAATGGACAGCAAACGAACGGTAGAGACAGCTCGATTTAGCGACTTCCAACAACTCACGCGCAAGAGAAGAGATGAAGAAGAATAAGAAGAAGAAGTAGAAGAAGAAGAAGAAGAAGAAAAAGAATAATTGCTGGACTGCTAGAACGAACGGAGGAATACGTCGCTCGGCTTGGATAGTGAATGGCAAGAATGATGTATGGCAGCAACTTCCTTGGCTCTCCCTCGGTGTTCCACGGCTCTGCAAGCGTAAGAAATGAAGGTGTAATGAAGTGAAGTGTGGATGGGTGAAGGAAATGGTGATGGATGGTGTTTGAGGGCGTTGGAGGCAGCAGTGGTGTGGGTGAATGGCAGCAACTCTCACGGCTTCTTCCTCTTCTCTCAATAATTTGAGTGGCTTGAAGAACAAGATCAAGAGGAGAAGAGAAATGGAAGAGAGGAAAGGTCTTATAGTCACCATTGCGGCCTTCATTGGTTGCACCAATGGTTGTGGCCCCATGCATGACCACCGATTAGAGGCGGAGGGAGGCGGAGCATGTCCACCAACTGGCTGAAATGCAGCCTCCAAGGTCTGCAAAAGTGATCCCCATGATGGCTTAAGATTCTTCATAATCCTAGGAAAATGATTTTCCTAGAAAGAAAAGATCTTCTCCTTGTGCATGAGTTGACGGAAGAGATCCAAAAGCTTCTCCTTCCCTCATTGGTTGAAGAAAGAGACAAACATGGAAGACAACAACAAGAAGACGAAAAAGAATTAGAGGAAGAAGAGAGAGATTGGCGGATGGAGGAAGGAGGAGAGGTTGGCGTGTGCATGTTCGCCACATGGCAAAAAGGAAACCATCAAATCTTGAAAAGAAATTCAACATCATGGTGAGTCTAGGATCCTAAAATCTAGGCTAATGATAACCCTTAAAAGGCAAGATTTTCCTTTTTGTGCATGGATGCCAAGTGTCAAAAAGCTTCTCTTGCCCCAATTGGCTAAGATTGGTGGCTAAGAAGACAAAAGAGAAGGAAAGAGAGAGATGGGCGACGGAGGGGAGGGACGGCATCGCCGTCGGCGAGCTGGCTGGTCGACGGCTTGACTAGTGGTGGTTGGCCTCCCATCACGTCTTGAGTACTCCTTCAATCGACAAATACTCCTCCACGCGACTCCGGAATTAATAAAAAAAATTGTGTCGCCTCAAGGAAATTCAGAAATCAATTCTAAATGATAGAATTTCGCACTCACCTATTTCCTAGAAAATTATCCTTGAGGAAATAATCTAGAAAGTCTTACCGGGGTATCGAAATCTATGGTGTAAAGAGATGGGTGGACGGAGCTCGGGGCGGTGGCGGTCACGACGGGTTCTTCTTGTTTTCTTTGCCTCAACTGTTTCTTTCAAACCTTCCCCTTTGGTTTGTTCCAATTGTCTATTTCATGGCTTGCTCAAGTCAATCACTTCTTTATTTCCTTGTCTTGGCACCACGTGAGAGAACCCAAATTTGAGGATGTCACAAGTGATCACCTACATGTCCATCATGAAAATGAAAATGAATGTTATATATTTCTTCATTGAGAACACATCGCCTGATAATTAGATCACATGAATCTTAAACAAAAAAGGATCCTCCCAAAAATAGTGTTTAACATCATAAAAGAACTTATTCCTTTGATTGATAAGTTAATTCTGGAGGAAGAACCTTACTTACATAATCAACATATCGGGGAGTTTCGGTCTTGATAGAGAAGAGTGTCTCATCAGGAAATTCATCCAGGATTGTTTTTCAACCGTAGGGATATTTGATAATTTGGAAAGATGGTCAACATTAAGTTTTTAACCTCTTTCTTGTCTTTGATTTTCAAGTCGAAATCTTGCAGCAATAAGATTCACCTAATCAAATATAGGTTTTAAATCTTTCTTTTCAAGCAAATACTTAATAACAAAATGATTAGTGTAAACAATGACTTTTGAACCAATCAAATAAGAGCGGAATTTATCAAAAGTAAATACTACCACCGTAATCTCCTTTTCAGTTGTGGTTCAGTTCTAGATGGAGTGCAACTTGCATAGTATATATTCGAAAAATTTCATCATTTCTTTGTCCAAGTACAACTCCAACAACCGAGTCATTAGCATCACACATCAGCTCGCAAGGTAAATCCAAATTAGGCCCAGTCATGATGGGGGCCGAAAATTGACTTCTCCTTTGATATGTTGAATGCCTGCCAACAATTGTTAGAGAAGTCAAATTTAGCATCTGTCTCCAACAATTCAGAGAGGGATCTAGCAATCTTTAAAAAAATCTTTAATGAGATGCTTATAAAATATTGCATGTCTAAAAAATCCTAAAGCAAGCTTCACAGAGGTAGCAGGCGACAGTTTTGAGATAACTTAGATCTTCACTCTATCCATCTCAATCCCTCTCAAAGAAATTTTATGGCCTAGCATAATCCACTCTTGCGACATAAAGTGACACTCCTCTCAATTCAAGACAAGGTAATCTCCTCACACCTTTGTGATACCAAAGGTAAATTATTCAAGCATGAATAAAAACGAGCCAAAAAAATCATCCATAAATATCTGAATATATTTTTCCATCAAGTTAGAAAAGATAGCCATCATGCATCTTTGAAAAGTAGCATCTGCATTACATAGATTAAAAGACATCCTCCTATAGGCAAAAATGCTATAGGGACAACTAAAAGTAATTTTTTCTTGATCTTCAAGTGCAATAAGGATTTGATTATTACTAGAATATCCATCTAAAAAGCAGTAAAATTCATGCCATGCAGTCTCTCCAACATTTGATCAAAAAAAGGCAAAGGAAAGTGAACTTTATGGGTGTCATCATTCAATTTTCTATAATCCATGCAAACACGTCATTCAGTAATTGTTCTAGTAGGAGTGAATTTATTATCATTATTAAGTTGAACAATCATACCTCTTTAACAAGTGTCACAAGACTTACCCAAGCACCATTGGAGATAGGATAGATGATTCCTGCATCAAGTAGCTTAATTACCTCGGCTTTTACCACTTCTTGCATTTTTGGATTGATTTCCTTTAAGGTTGGATGACCAATCTAACTTGCTCCTCTATCAATAATTTATGCATGCATATTGAGGGACTCATTCCTTTAATATCTGCAAAAATCTATCCTATGCAAAAATCTATCCTATTGCTCCTTTATAGTCTCTAGCTTTTCCTCCATACACTTGTCAAAGAAGAAGAAATAATTACTCGAATAGAAGAAATTCCATCAAGAAAAGCATATATACGATAAGATGGTAATTGTGTAAGTTTTAGAATTGGTAATTCTTCATTGGAGGGTTTCTTTTTCTTCAAATTTGATTCAAATTATTCGAATTTTGATGGTTTTGAATCTCGAAAGAAGTGGATTTGCTTCCAAAAGTTTCATGTACTACTAAACCTCTTCAACTTAGACTTCTCCCTTGTTTGACCGAACCAAGCCTGCCTCTAATGAGTTTTTCATTGTGGCTTTATTAAAAATCAATCCACAAGTTTATCAACCGCATCGACTCTCAAACATTTATAAGGCTCAACAATATATTTTATGGCTTTGAACACATCGAAGGTGACTTGGTCATCTTGAACTCTAAGAATTGATTTTCCTTGTTGCACATCAATTAGGGCTCTCACTATTGCTAGAAAAAGGTTAGCCTAGGATGATCGAAACCTCAAAATCCTCCTCCATCTCTAAGACAATGAAATCGACAAGGAAACAAACTTGTCAACCTTAACTAGAACATCCTCCACTATGCTTCTCGAGTATTTGATTAGTACTTGCACCTAAATCACACAATATCTTTGGTGATAACTTATCCTGCAAAATAGCTAAACACTCCTCATTAATTTTAATAGTCTCATAATTTTCCAATTTCCACTTTTTTGCCAAAATCTCCTTAATTTTTTTTGTTGCATAACTAGGCATCTCCAAAAGGAGTAGTAGTGTATAATTTTTTAAAAACATAAGGGAATTAAGAGACTTGCTTATCTATTTTGTGTTGTTGAAGTCTTTCTAGGTATGGAACTGACATCACATATGGCTTTGGGTTGTCTGGAAGTAACTTACTTCGAGGTGGATCAACTTTGGAAGGTTCAATTTTGGTTGTGTTAGCTTCAAGTAGATCAGTTTCCTTCCTCTTTTCTGCTACTTCATTAGATAAATTTCTACTAATTTATTTTCCACTCTTTAAGGTGATGGCTAAAAACCCTCTCACAAGAGAGCTCTCTCTGCCATCATGGCAGCTATCCAATCCAAAACCCCCTCCAAAAACCCTAGCCCTAACCCATCTCCATAGACAACATCCCCAAATTTCCTCAATTGAAGTTACCCTAACCTATTCCCCATTAATCCCACAAAACCCACCCCACAAATCAGCCTAATGTTACCCTAAATCCCCTCAACTTTTCCTAAAAAAAAGTTATTTCCACGGCAAGATGTTTGGTGACAATGGAGCTTAGTCATTGGCCTTACTGTGCTTAAGTTTTGTTAGTAAGAGGCGCCATGGAAGAATCTGAAGAGAAAGCTACTCGTCTTACGGCTTCGTGTAGAAAGTTGGGAGGACTATGGTCGCTAAGGAAGATAATAACTGTGGATGAGAAAATACCTGCAGAAAAGATAAATAAGTGTAAGCTTTCTCTCATTGGCCAACTGTATCAAAACCCTAAAATCAATATCAAGGCTTTCCAAAACACAATGAGAAAGGCATGGAGAATGGAAAATGTGGAGATTTCCTTAATAGCCTTAGGTAACTTCGAGTTTAAATTCAGGTCTGGTAATGATAAAGCCAAAGTGCTGGAACAGGACCCTGGTCATTTGCTAGCCATCTATTGTTGCTTGAGGCTTAGGAACCAAATACTCCCCTAGTGTGCTACGATTTTAATGTATATGAGTTCTCGGTCTAGATTTATGACCTACCAATTGAATGGATAACAGATAATGTGATATCCAAGGTGGCAAATGAAATAGGATGGGTTTTAGCTACTAAAATTGAATTTCGAGGTTATTTAGCCTATAAAATAGGCAAGGCAAGAGTAGTGCTGGATATCTCAATTCCTCTACTTCAAGGCTCAATTTTCAACAATAAATAGAAGAAATTATTGCTGGAGTTTAAATATGAAAGACTCCCCCACTATTGTTACTCATGTGGGAAAGTTGGGCATTATGCACAATACTATGAAGCTAACCCATGCAGTGACGACTTACTTGAAAGCATGAAAAATTTCCTAGACAATAGAAAAGATTCAGCCCCTATTGAGACTTGTTCTATGGAAGGAAAATATAAAAGATTATGGAGGAAGAGGCGGTACTTGAATTAACTAGACAGTCAGGCAGCTAGTGTTGTGAGAACATTCCCGAAAGAAAAGCAGTAACAGTACAACTGTAGAAAAAAGGGAAAGCAATTTAGCTGGGCAACCACACAGAAGAGCTCCATGAGAAGATGTGGCTAGATCCTCACTGTGTTTTGGGTTGTGGTAAAGGAATATGTATTGCAAATGAAGTTGATGAGCACCAGGTAACTAAAAGAAGCAAAAGCCCAAAAACAAAAGTCAGTAAGAAGAAGAAGATGTTTTCGCCTTATGAAATCTAGATGACTAGCAAAGAGGTGCTAGACAAAACTCTATTACTGGAAACACAAATCCTAACAACAGAAGAAATATGCAGTAGGGCTTTGGTGGCTAGCCCTAATAAGCCACTAGGATACAAATGAAGTTCTTATGTTGGAATTGTTAGGGTTTGGGTTCATTCTTAACAATTCAAGCACTTCAAACCCTAGTTGCTCAAGAAAAACCTGTCGTATTCTGTCTATTGGAAACAAGAATAGGGAAGAAGTTATAAGGAGAATGCAAAGAAGACTAGGCTTCCATGAGTGTTACAATGTTAACCCTAATGGTCTAGCTGTCGTATTCTATGGAATGATCATGTATCTCTTCACATTGTATCTAACTCCAAACATGCAGTTGATGTGCTTGTGTGTTAAGGGAGTCAAAACAACACATGCGTATAACTTTTATTCATGCACCTACTGATTTCCAGCAATGAATGAGGTTATGGGATCATATCCAATATACTTCACAACATAACCATGACCCTTGGCTTTATATAGGGGATTTTAATGAAGTCTTGTATCGATGGGAAAAATAGGGTAGAGAATTGTGAAAAATTATACCTTTCAGAATTTTCTAAATGCTTGTGAAGAAATGGATATAGAAAGCAAGGGTTGTTTGTTTACCTGGTCAAACAATCGTGAAAGGGATGCATTGGTGAAAGAACATCTGGACAAGGTTGTATGTAACTTATGTTGGCAACTTTCTTTCTCAACTACTATAACATTAGCTTTACTTGCCATTGGATCATATCACAGTCTATTACTATTAGATTTGTTCCTAGTGGAAAATAAAAGAAGGAAATACTTTATATATGAAGCTTTTTGGCCAAAGGATGAGGAGTATGCTAAGGTCTCTTGTAACTCTTGGCTTTCTGTTAAGTTTCAGACCTTTCAACAAAATTATTGAAGGTCACAGAGAGTGTACATGCCTGGAGTAGAAAGAGATTTACAAATGGAGACAAACAAATTGCTAGTTTAAAAAGGGAGATACAAGAGTTAAGAAATTTCCAGAGTTTACAAGGAAGAAAGAATATACTCGAATGGCTGAAAAGGGAGGTGGAGAGATTATGGAGGCAAGAGGAAATGTATTGGGGGATGCATTCACGAATTCAATGGCTGAGATGGAGCGAAAAAAATACTAAATATTTCCACGCGATAGTGTTGCAAAGAAGGCAAAGGAATAAAATAGTAATGTTGAAGAATGATAATGATGGATGGAGTAGACATCCATACCTTAAGGGGGTGGTTGATCAATTCTTCTAGGATCTTTATAAAACCATAGCAACCATAAACTTCATGCCAGTCCTGGCACAAATTCCTTGTAGGGTTAGTGAGGAAATGAACATAGCTCTAACAAGAGAAGTAATTATGGAGGAAGTATCCCAAGCTACTTTTTAGTTGAGAACTTTAAAAGCCCCTAGACCGGACGGCCTTAATGGTAAGTTTTTCCAGCATCATTGGAAGGATATCAAAGACGAAGTGTTTCAGGAAGTGCAAAATTTTTTTAGATCGGGATATCTAAATCCTAAGATGAATCAAACCTCGATTATCCTGGTTCCTATAGTGCCTAGCTCAAAGAAATTGGATCAATATTGTCCCATCAACTTATGTAACTTCATTTATAAAATTATCTTTAAGGTCATAGCCAATAGACTTAAAATATGGCTAGCTAACCTAATAGAGGAAGAGCAAAGTGCTTTTGTAAGTGGATGACAAATCCAAGACAATATTCTTATAGTTTAGGAAGTACTTTAGCATCTACGAATCAAGAAAAGGAGGAGGAAATTTCAGGGAGTACTGAAAGTAGACATGAAAAAAGTATATGATCGTGTGGTCTAAGACTTTCTAAAAGCAAGCATGTTGAAAATGGGGTTTAGTGAAGTATGGGTGTCATGGATAATGGAATGTATATCAATAGTATTATACAACATTAAACTAAATTGGGAATCTCTACCTTTGTTCTAGCCTACTCGTGGGATTAGACAAGGCGACCTGCTCTCCCCATACTTATTCATATCATGGCAAATACTTTATCAGTCTTATTGAAACAAGAAGTGGTGAATGGTAGCAATGAAAGGATTCAACTCAACCTAACATGCCCAGTTTTATCGCACTAACTCTTTGTTGACGATCTCATTATTTTCCTCGACGGGAAGATTAAGGAATGCTACAATGTGGCTGGAGTATTGAACCAATATTGCATGGCTTCTGGTCAAATAGTAAACTTAAACAAGTTAGGTATTTTCTTTAACAAAGACTCTAAAAATGTTGCGTAGGAATATAACATATGAGATGTGCATTCCAGAGATTAAGAAAATGGGAAATATCTAGGTATTCCATATGATTGGGGAGAATCAAAGAAGTAAATGTTTTCATGGATCCTAGATAGAGTTAACAGGAAGCTTGAGGGGTGGAAGAAAAACTTACTATCCAAAGCGGGTAAAGAAATTCTTCTAAAAACAGTAGTCCAAGCTCTAGCCCAATAAGCTATGTCCATTTTCAAAATCTCTATTTATATTTGTCGTGCCATTAAAAGAAAAGTTGTTGATTTCTAGTGGATAAAAAATAACGAGTCTCAAAAGGGTTTGCATTGGAAAAACTGGACAACTCTTAAAAAGCAAAATGATGTTGGAGATTTGGGTTTTAGGGACCTCATCGATTTTAATCAAGTCGTGTTAAGAAAACAGGCGTGGAAACTACTGTAGAATAATAATTCTCTTTGGGGTAAAATTTTAAGGGATTATACTTCCCTGATTCTGGCTTCTTACATATACAGAAAGGATGTAGACCATCATGGGGTTGGCAAAGCTTACATTATGGCCAGCAAGTGATATGTGACTCGTCTCGTTAGCTGGTAGGTAATAATAAAAAGATCACCATTCATGAAGACAAATGGTTCTAGAGAGGGATAATCAGTGGCCCTGCAAATAAAGAAGATCCAACCTATGTGTTAGGTCTCATGGTGGGAGAGGAACCTAAATGGGATGAAACAAGTGACATATTATCAATTGAAGAAGGCACATCAAGTGACATATTATCAAATTCATCTCAACCCCCAAAATCAAGAAGACAGATTGATCTGGGAAGGCACTAAAATAGGGAAGTTTACTATGAAGAATGCATATAAACAAATCAGGGCAAGCCAAAAGCTCAAGTCAAGCAAACAAGCCTCTACTTCCTACCAAATCCCAAAGGAACTATGGCTACGTATATGGTCTACTAATGTTTTCCCAAAGTTCGATTCTTCCTACGGCAAATTAGCAACAACGCAATAGCCACAAAGGAAAACCTATTTCGCAGAGGAATATCACCTGATAGCACTTGTCCAGTTTGTCGACGGGCATTGGAAACCATTGAACATCTCCTTCTTATATCTCCATGCTGGCAAACACCAACAACCAATCTCGATGTGCATAAGTGCAACGTGAATCGAATGGAAGAATGGTTGGTAAACATCTCACAAACCTCTTTTGACTTTGATTTCCTTGCTTTGTTACTCAAGAATATATGGAAGGCTAGGACTCATATAGTATTTCAAGCCACAATAGCAAATCCCTAGCAGGTTATAGATCTAGCTAGAGCAGAAGAGGCAAATAACAAGAGATGGCCACATAACACAAAAAACAAGAAGAAAGCTAAAAAAACAGCATCTTCGGGATGGTTACCTCCTCTGCCTGGAATGCTCAAAGTGAACGCGGACGGCTCCAATGACCCAGAAACAGTGGAAGCTACAATGCCTTGTGTTTGTCATGATAGCAGGGGGATCATTCTCGATGAATTTGCTTGCTCCCTGAGGGCTTCATCACATATCCAAGTAGAAGCGGAAGCGGTGCTGGAAACCCTAAAGCACTTCGCCAGACTGCATGAACAAAAACTTATCTTGGAGATAGATTGCATAGATCTAGTGTGTATGATCTGTTCGAGTGTAGATCATATCTACTGGGAGGCTTTTGCGGCTATCTTTGAGGCCCAAGAACATTTCAAGGCATTCTCCTAACTCCAAATAGTCCGTTGCCCGAGAGAATGCAACAAAGTTGCTGATTGGGCTACGGCAGCCCAACGATTGAAGCGACTATCGAAGTCTTGGTTTTCGTACCCCTTCCCAGTCTATTAGAGTTACTTGTTGCTGAATGTTTTCCAGTGTCTTCCCAAACTCTTGTTGAAGGAAGTATATAATAGTATGTCATTCTAACAAAAAAAAAAGGTGACTACTTTTACATTCTCATCTGGATTCTTCTTAATGTTACTTGAAATAGTAGCAGACGATCTTTTAGATAAATGGTTAGCTAACTGGCCAACCTACTTCTCTAGATTTCAAATGGATGCCTCCTGATTTTGAAACCTCACATGAGCACCTCTAATGAAGTCTTGAGTTGTTTGAGCTAGTTTAGTAGCCATCTCCTTAAAATTGTTGTATTGTTTCTCCTCCGTTGGCCTAAATGACAATGGTGCTGGTCTGGGCCCTTACTGATTTTGGTTGCTCCAAGAAAAATTTGAGTGACTTCATCATCTAGAATAATAGATGTTTGATTATGGATTGTTCTAGAGAGGCTTCCTAAAATTTTCAATAAAAATGATGCTTTCAGGGGGTTGTGTAAAAGGATTACCTACTTGAAATTTGGTGCTATCATGGGTTCCATTGCAAAATTCACAATTTTAACATTGAATCTTCAAAACTGAGTTGATCTTTTTGTTTAAAGTAGCAAAGTGTGAGGTAATGGCAATATTGACATCAATTTCATGAACTCTACTCAGCTTTCTAATAGGTAGCTTCTCAGTTGACCATTGACAGTTATTAGATGCCATCTCCTCCAAAAGATTAAATACTTCCTCAAGTGATTTGTTGTTCAACGTCCCTCCAGCTACGGTATCCATAGTTAACCTTAAATTTGGTATCACTCCATTATAGGATGTATGCATTTACATCCAAACTAGTAAACCATGATACATACTATGCATTAATGATTCTTTAAACCTCTCCCACGCTTTACACAAAGATTCACCATTCATCTGCATAAAAAAGATAATATTGTTACGCATCTTAGCAAATTGAGCAAGAGGAAACTACTTATTGAGGAACTTTTTAGCCATATTATCCCAAGTTGTGATAGATCCCGCAGGAAGAGAAGTTAACCATATCTTAACTTTATCACACAAGGAAAAAGGGAATAACCTCAATCTAATAGTGTCATTAGTAACACCATTATATTTTGTGGTGTCACAAATTTCAAGAGAAGTATCTAAATAAATATTGGAATCATCATTTAGCAATTCACTAAATTGGACTACATTTTGAAGCATCAAAATTATGGAAGGCTTTATTTTGAAATTGTTTGCATGTATGGTTGGCCTCCTAATTTTGGATGTTGATCCTTGAATTGTAGGTGCATCATAACCCTTTTTGAGTCCTTTGATTTCCGGTTCCCTCTTGATTTTCGGCCATGGTGTTGTTAATTTTCTCTTGTCGTCGCCTTAGAAAAGTGCTCTCAACTTGAGAATCAAGCTTCGAGTCATGCAATATCCCACTCAATTCTTATAGAGCCAAATTCCCCCACGTTGTGCCTTTCAAGAAATGGGCCGCGACTATTGGTGTAGTCTTTGCAGTCGAAATCAAACCCTTATTCTCTTTCTTTCTTTACTTTTATTTTATCTTCTGCAAAATTAAATAAATAAGATTAAAATAAAATAAAATAAAGTTAGTCTAATTCAAGAACTATTTGGTATTTTGTAATTGTTAATTATCGAATCAATCCCTTGCAATGGTGCCAAAAACTTGTTATCAAAAGTAGCAACGCAAGTGTACGTATTAAACAAGTAAAAAATTGATAAATTAAATTAATATTCCAATAGGGATCGTAGATAAATCAATCAAATTACTTACTAAAAAGTGAACAATTCTCAAATTTCGCTAACTAGTTAAATCAACTAAATTAACTTATTAAGAGTGAAATTTCTAAAATTAAATCAACCAAAAGAATACAAAATTAGCTAAGATAACAAAAATCTGAATTAACCTCATAACTTTTTAAAGCTAAATTAACCAAGACAGGAAGCAAAATCAAAAATAGAAATTCACAAACTAAACCTAAAAACTTCAAAAATAAAGAAGCAATGAACAAATGATTTTTTTTCAAGAATTAAAAATGTTAAAACATCTGATTTCACTATTAATCTCCTCAAGCAATTTAACTGAAATCGTAGTGAGATGGTAGAATTTCTTAATTAAATCACTATCTTTGGTCCAATATCGCAATCTTACTTAGATTTATCAACTCACACTGTCCATGTGAATTTAAGGAAACCTAAGCACATTAAGATTTATGAATATTCCCTAATTCAATAAATTATCTTTGCTTTATCGACTACCGAAACCACATAAACAACCTAGTATATCTCTATCTAAGTTAAATTTAAGGTCATACATAAAGCACTTGTAGGGAATCTCCTTTCTATCTCAAACATGCAACAAAAATCATTCAAGTGGTAATCAAGCACTTAAAAGCATTAAAGGATATGATATATAACTCACCCATATGAGTTCTGGAGTTGCATAAATAAGTCTGAAAATTAATCAATCACTGTTAAGTTACATCTTAGCTCTAACAACAAGTAGTCTATAACATAATAAAAATTAAACTAAACATGATGATGAACTAGATCAAATTCACCAAGAATAACAAGGATTGATTGTAATTTGCCTCTTTCTTCGTCACTTGGCATATTACATTGAAAGGAAAAACTAAGGAATAAAATCAAAATCCTAAATCTAATATGATGAAGATAGCTCTCCTTCACGTGAATAGCCTTTATATGGGCCTCATCTTGCTTTCTAAGAAATTTTAATCAAACTAGAATAGGATTGCAATTAAAGATTCTCAACTATGATTCATCCCAATCGTAAAATTCTTAATTTAGCTTGGACTTTCAATTTTCCTTCAAAATAGGCTTGATTCTTCTTAATTTCAGATTTGCCTAGCCTTGATCTCTAATTTGGGAAGCTTCTACATGGTTTATAGAAGCTCATATGCTCTTTTCCACACATTTTTGTCTTCCTATGCTAGCAAATTACAGAATTAGTCCATGAGCTCCTTTTTTTAGGTAAGGTAAGTATGTATTGACTTTTACCAAAAGTTTTCTACAAGACAAGATGGCTTGGTACCACAAAACTAACACTCAAGATGTCATGAGTGGAAGGGTGCCATGGTATCCAATTCAACACTATAAAAGCCTAAACAAAGGCCTGCATATAAGAAAAATATATAGACCAAAATTGAATTACAAGAAGATACTAGAGTCAATGCCCCAGCTCTGTTGCATTCTTCTGTTCCTAGGGGAATCAACAACATGAGAGAAGGTCACCGCCTTATCTTTCACCATCTTCTCCAACATTATCTTCATAGCCGGAACATAAAAAGTACAATTTTGGAACAAGGCATTGTTCCTCACCTTCCAAATAATATGACATAATGCTCCCAAGGAGAACCGGGCTATGCACCGGTGAAAATCGTCTCCAGAAATACATTTAATAGCTCATTGAAGTGTTTGAAGCCACGATCCACTACGCCATAGTAGATTACACCTCCCCGCCCAAAACTGTGTTAGTTGATTCGTGACTTGACATCCAAAAAATAAGTGGTTGACCGAATCTGGCCTAAGGTTACAAAAAGTGCAGATGGCATCTGGTATTTAGAACAAGACATGAGAAATACCTAGGTAGGGAGCCTGTTCCGAGTCATCAACCAGAGGTGGAACTGGTGTCGAGGGATAATCATCCTATCCCATATAAATGAATGCCACATTACCACTTGTCCTCTTGGCCTGACAATATTCCAAGCCGAAAGAGGCATAGAAAGTACCTGAGGAATTTCCAAGCCATCGGAAGCTGTCCAGGTCATTGCGTAAGAAGGGAAGAGGCTCCCCTCATGTTGCCAATGTGTCGAAAAGATGAGATGGTCGACTAATAGACTGGCATAAATCAGCCACCTTTGCTTCCCTGGAGAAACCAGACTGGTATATTTCACGATCAGAGAAAAACAAGTTTAGTGGTCCTCTCGGATGCTAATGATCAAACCATAGTGATATCGTTTTCCCATCTCCAACTTGCCACCTAAAAAGATGCCAAAATTCCTTACGTAGGTTGAATATTTTTTTCCATGACCATGAATAGGATTTTGGCCGTTTGACCATCCAAAAACTATTATGCTTTATGTTGGAGTGAATCCACTTGCACCATAGGGACTCCTTGTTAGTAAATGAAATCCATATGTGCTTTAACATCGCAGCCTTGTTGCTTTCTTTTAACCGTTGAATACCTAGCCCCCTCTCCTCCTAAGGGAGACATACATCGGTCCAAGCAACTTTGGCCTCTCTTGGTCCGAGCTATGGACCTCTCCATAGGAATTGCCTGAGGACTCGTTCAATATCTTCTAGAACTGAAATAGGCAACATAAATATTCCAACCCAGTAGACCTGAATAGCATGAAGTACTGACCTGATCAGTTGTAGACAGCTCGCAAAGGGTAAGAACCTTTGCATCAAGGATTGAGCTATCTTGGTAATGGCATTCACCAGAGCTAAACAGTCAACCTTTCCAAGCCTAGATGCCACGACGGGAACCCCCAAGTATCGAAAGGTTAGAATCCCAACTCGGAATCCCAGCATCTCCCGGATGGGTATTTGCAATGTTTGAGAACCACCAGAAAAGTACACCTCACTTTTATTCAAGTTTGGTTCTAGGCCAGACCACTCGAAAAAGTAGTAATAGCCGATTTGACAAGAGCTATGGACTCTACACTTGCTTCACTAAAGAGGATAACATTATCAGCGAAGAATAAATGTGAGAGTCTTGTTTCCTTGCACCTCCAGAAGAATCTAAATCCAAGTTTACTTGTCTGAATGGCCATAATACCAAAAAAGACCTCCATAACCAGGGTGAGTAAATATGGCGATAAAGGGTCCCTTTGTCGAAAACCCCTGGAACTAGCAAAAAATCCATGTAGCTCTCCATTAATGGCAATTGAGAATTTTGGCGTGCGAATACAAGTCATAATCAGGTCAACCAACTTAACAGGAAATCCAAATGCCAATAAAGTCGCCTCCAGAAACTCCCATTCCACAATATCATAAGCTTTTCTAAAGTCCACCTTCATCGCACACTTAGGCAGGTACAAGTCATGATGAAATCCACTAAATAGCTCCTGAGCTAATAGAATATTGTCACTGATACGACTGCCTTTGACAAGTGCATTCTGGGTTCCACTGATAAGGGTGGATAAAACAGAAGCCAATCTATTCGCCATTAACTTAGTGATACACTTGTAAATTGTATTGTAGCATGCAATAGGTCTATAGTCATCCACTGATGAGGCATTGGGTATTTTAGGAACCAAAGATATGACAGTGGCATTAATCTGGCGAAGAAGTTTCCCTGATTTAAAGAAATCCATCACCGCCAAGATGACTAAAGGGCCAACTATGTCCTAGGAATATTTAAAGAATTCCACATTGAATCCATTCGGGCTCGGGGCTTTGCCTTGAGCTAAAGAGAAGAAGGTATTTCGTATTTCAACCTCCGTGATAGGACTAGAAAGTAGTCGTACCTGGTTGTCACTCGAGGTGTGTTGTATAGGAGCACGGATCTCCTGCATGGATGGGTGAGCCCGATTGCCCGTTGAGGCAAAAAGTTGTTCAAAGTGCAAGACAAGAAGTCCCTTGATCTCATCTTGGTTTGACAGTCGAGTCCCCGAACTATCCTCCATTGACATAATCATGTTCCTTAACTGTCTATACCTGACCGTCTAGTAAAAGAATTTTGTATTCAAGTCACTTTCCTTTAGCCATTTGATCCTAGACTTTTGTCTAAAGAAATACTCTTCCTGTAGCCTCAAAGTTGAGAAGGTTTCCCTAAGATTTCTTTCCTCTTCAGCTGACATGGTGTTGAATGGATCTTGTTGAAGTCGGTCCTGGACAGATAGGAGTTCCATCCGTGCCTCCCCCATGCGAATGGATATGTCCGTAAAGGATTCCTTGTTTAGTTGCTTCAGGCGGCCTTTGAGAAGCTTGAGTTTGGTACATAACATGAACATAGGACTACCCACAATGTGAATGTCCCAAACTTGGTTGACCATCTTAGAGAATCCAGGGTGCGTCATCCTAAAATTAAAGAATTTGAATGGCCTACGTGCATATATATGAGGCATAACACGGACAATCATTGGGGAATGATCAGAGATACTTGAATTTAGGAATGACACTTCAGAATAAGAGAAGAGTACACTCCACCGCAAGTTTACCAGAACCCTGTAAATTTTCCTTTGAATCCGATGTTCACTAGATGAGGACACCCATGTATATCTACACCCCACGTACGGGAGGTCATCTAGTTTCGCCGCATAGAGACAGTCATTGAATTCATCAAAAGACGGAAGCCAATCATCAGAGCCTCCAATTCTGTCCGAGGCATCTCGGATGGCGTTAAAGTCCCTTGCTACTAACCAAGGGGTATCTTGCAATTCTCTGCTCATCTGGGTAAGCTCAGCCCAAAGCGGTCACCTTGAAACAAAAGTATGTTCAGCATAAACAACAGTCAATGCAAACTTTACAGAATTCAAGCATCTCAAAGACCCATGAATGGCTTGCCTTGTCACCTTAGACTCTTCAAACAAGACGAGCTCAGGATTCCACCCAATCCAGATTCTGCCCCTTGGTGAATGTTCATAATTCGATCTCCATACCCAACCTGGAAGAAGGTTACTAGAAGTCAAATCAAACAAAGATTCATGGACTTTGGTTTCTAATATGCCAATACAACTTAAATTGTTGGTTCTCACCAAATTCCTGATTTCAGCATGCTTAATAGGACGTCTGACACCCCTTATATTCCATATGACTATATACATATTTACAAAAGGGATAAGAGACTACCGTTTCTTGGTCGGGTGCCCTTTCTTTCTCGAGGCAACCTTAGGAACAAGCCTACCTCTTGAAGAAGATTTTGGGAGAGGGTCCAGCATCAAGGGAGGGGCCATCCCACGAGTCGAGTCGATGTCACCTTCCTGAGTTGAAGTATTGGGTCCTTGAACCAGATCACATGAATACGAGATCGGTACATCCAGCATCATTAGGGGAGGGGCCATCCCACGAGTTGAGTCAAACATGTCGCCTCCTTGAGTTGAAGTATCGGATCCCTATTCTAGGATCTTTGTCTGAACCAGATCCCGTGAATATGAGATCGGTACACTATCATCCTCCGAGCTACTTAGAAGATCATCTTGGTCAAGAGTGCCCTCAGATATTGAAGAAGAGACTATAGCCGATCGCATGGATGTACCAAGAGTATGAGAAGTTGAAGCAAACGGAGGTGATGTTCCTTCGCTTTGCTTACCTTGTTCTTGTGCCTTATTCTCTGGTGCCATTCTATTGTTCGTGCGTCTAGCATCCGACACCGCTTCCTTTGCCTGCAACTGACGCTGACTCCTCAGTCGCAGTGGTACCATCTCCCATTCTAGAGAATTGGTTTGAAGTATGGTAGCCCGCTTAGGTGATTTCTCCTGGGCAGTGATCGGCAAGGGATCAGGTGAAGTAGCCATAGGCTTAGCAAGGGGTTTGCTTGGTTGGGTAGGAGGGGGTTCATCCATCCTATCCAGACACCTATGGCCAAAAGTACCACAACGGAGGCATAAGCTCGGTCTCCATTCATATTTGACCACAACCGAGGTGGACTCGTCATCCAAATCAACTGAAACCACATCACGAAGCGGCTGTTTTGCATCAATCTCAATGCATACCCTAGCGTAAGAAATCATTTTCATCTTCTCTATTTGGCTGTCCACATGGAGTGGCTTGCCAACAACACTTGCAACTGCACTGATACCCTTTGCTGACCACATTTCATATGGGATATTACGAAAGCGTACCCAAATTGGCACTGTCTCGTGGCTGCCTTTCTTTAGCTTCATCATCGGTCTCCATTGTTGAAGTATTAGAGGCACTCTAGCCATCGTGAGAGCCCCCCCCTTCTAGCACCTTTCTCCGAAATTCTGAATCAGGTATATGGAAGAAGTAAAATCCTTCATCATTGGCCATGACTTCCTGCAGCCTATTCCCCCAAACATGCTTAAGGGCGGATTCTGTGAGTTTAAACGGGAGTTTCTTGCCAATGTAATAGCCCACGAGACATTCCTGCCATTTCGAGTCAACAGCCTGCAGAATGTCTTCAGAGATATGGACTACTAGATTGTTATCAACCATAGATGGAGGGATATATGAGAGTTCATATCCTTTTTCAGCAGATTTTGCCACATTTGCCCAAGATCTAGGAGGTCGTTGGTTCATTGCTGAAGCTTTCCCCTTGGTCGGCCCCTTAGAGAACTTCCTTCCACGGCTCATGCTTCTATCTTTCCGTGGGAGACCAGACGGAGCAGAAGGACCAGCAACATAACTTGGCAGACCATCATTTTGTCGAGAATTCATCACCTCATCAGATTGGCGAACACCCGAGGTGCTAATATGAAAATTCGGCGGGCATACCTTTGAGCGAGCACTTGATGGCCCGTCTTTGGCTTTCCCTTTGCCAACATAGCCAGCATCCAATGCCGAATCTATAGCCATAGAATAGTCACTCTCACTCTCCTTAATAGTTAGGGTCTTCCTATTCAGACTTCGACCTCTCCTTCCTCCACGAGAAGATCGATCCACATTTTCCTTCACGGAACTTTTGTCAAACAGTGCGTCTGCATTAACAGTCACAGTAGCTAGGACATTGCACGCCTGATTCACAACTCCAGAACGCATTTCTTCAGGCTCTAACAGAGTATCACTAGTTGGGAGAACATTCTTTGCCATGGTGACAGGCCGCAAGCCTCGACGCACCAGTAGAACCCTAATTTGAGAGGAACATTACATCCAAGACAGGGCAACCCACCTTAAACAACTCAATGAAAATGCAGGTGTTGCGGGAGTTCCTGCACCGAATTGCTGGAGACACCGTTCGTAAATCTGAACAGCCCGAGATCGCTTCACCAGATGGATGAAATCAAAGGGCCGCCTAAGAGAACGATGAACAGTAGAAGTCTTCTCATTGGTAAAAGTCTTGTCCATCACTCCTTTTAACTTCAATTACCTACAAAATCAATTAAAATAAATAAAGCGGACATCAGATTAAATTAAAACTAAGCAAACATTACATCTAGAATAATAAATAAGCTCTATATAAAATGGAGCTCTCAATGATCCTTAACTTTGTCGGTGGCTGGAGGTCAATACGGGATTAGTATCTTGCGATCATTAGGGTGGAATCTCTGTCAGAGTTGTACACATCAATATCGTGCCACCGCGTTTTTGCAACCAAGAGAGGGTCTATAGCGATCAACTTCTGTTGCGGGACACCAAAAGCGAAAATTCAGAGAACTGGTCTTGAGAGTTTCATTCATTGTCCCTTGTTGTGATGGAGAGTTAGGGTCGCCCTCGAGTAATACTATCTTGAAGAGATCAAAGGATGGTGCATTGGATGATTTTTTGGGGTCAAGATTGAATTATGGAGCAGTGGTTTTAGTATAGTGAAAGCATGGGAAAGTATCGTGCGGATGAATATTGTGGATTGCCTTAATATCCTTGCCTGACGTATTAGATGAAATTTACGACTATGTCATTCATGGGTCTACTATTCAAGTGAATTCTCATTGTTGATAGGGCTAGTGAAAATTGTACAAAAAATCATAAATTTGTTATACGGCGGCTAATTCAGTCATAAACTTTTCAATTTGACCAATTTAATCCTATTTTTTTACAATTAGTTAACGTAGTCATGTCCAATTTTGGCTAAAAACTGTAGATGCAGTAGTCTAGTTAGCACCAACTGTCTACATGGCTTGGGCGGCATTGACATGAATGATTTTTATAATTTATTTTAATTTCCCTTTCCCCTTTTTTCTTTCTCTTTTATTTTTTATTATTTTTGTTTGAAAAGTATAAGAGGATATACATGGTCGCAAATTGCTGGCCATCACCAAGAACCCGGCGAACCCCCCTGGCTCTTTTAGGAAAAAAAATTGAAAGAAAAAGAAATAAAAGAAATAAAATATAATCAGTAAATTAAAAAAAATCAAAATTGTCTATATCAATGCTGGCTATGCTAGTAGGATGGTTGTCATCTGCATCGGTGATTTCCGTAAAGGCTATATTAGAAAATCGTCAAAATATTTTTGTCTAACTTTTTCAAATGGAAAAAATATATGATTAAATTGGTCGTCATACAATAGATTTAAAACTTTTTGAATAACTATCATTAGGGGCCATAAAGAGGAAATAGAAAAACTTGATAATAGCAAGACCATATGGGTATATGACAATCTATTACGTTTTTTTGCCCTCTCTTTGTGCTAATCTATGATTTCGCATTTATGCTGGTTTGATTTGACAAAAATAGAGGAACAAAAATCGTGATCTGATTTATTATCTTATAGGTCATGGATTTAGAATTACGATCCTGAGCAGAAAATAATCATCGTTTTAGAGAATTGTTGGATAGCTTTTAGTTGGGAAAGCTTGAATCGAAATTAATAGTCAGAAAAGTATTTTTTGCAGGAGATACGTAAATTTAACGGTGAAATAAATGATTTTTTTATAAAAACGGACGTGATTTTCAGTTCAGTAACTATGATTTTACTAGTATTGAATAATGAACTCACCAAATCTTCAAAAGATCTACATGTAATGGCATTTTCGGTCATTTACTATCATGTCCATACACAATAAATGCTACAAAAACACTTCATGAACTTAAGGAATATCCTTCTTCTTCTTTTCCTTCTTTTTAGTGTGAATTTTAAATCAAAACCTCTTTCTATTTGTTCACTTTCCAGAGGAGCACGACGTAAAACTTATAAAGTGCAGCAATTTGATATTTACAAGGATGTTCCACCTTTGAAAAAAGAAGCACTATTTTCTCATAATGTCACGAATTACATAGAAGATTGTATTTTATTGATCCTAAACATGAAGATAAAACCTAAGTTATATGAGCTAAGATATATTCAATGCTGGATGAAGATATCGGCACAACTTGATTGATGAAAAATAATCCTCTCCCGTATCAAAATAATTGCTTGTCCACTCTCTTGATGTGCCTTCTTCACCAAGTATTCTGCATCATGCGGAGCCAATAACGTCTGGATCATGTTGCAGGATTAGCTTTTGCAATCTTCATGGAGGATCAAGGTGCAAGTTAGTCTCACCAAAAAAGGCATAAGAAGGCCATTATCTGTGAAAGCATGCCAGAAAGGATGGAATGTGGTCTCTTTAAACTACCATCTCAAAAGTTCCAGCTAATTTTTCTTTTCACGAGAAATTATTCAATAAACGTGAACATATATTAAAATGAAATTGAACTGTCAGAATCTTGTGAAACTCACACAAGAACTCACCATTTTAGCAGTTCATATTCGATTTTTCATTTTATACATTCATCTAAATAGTTTTTCCTTATTTACCCAAACATTTTTAATTTCTTACATTCATTGTACTTGCTTTGTCTTCGTTGACCAATTTCTTCCAATTGGAGTCTCCAATTTAGTTTTCATGATTATTTCCTACGAAAATTTTCCTTTCTTTTTTCCATTTTAAGGGAAACAAACATAGAGACTTCCAACGAGGTTGTTCATTTTCTCAATATTTTTTTATATCTTCACATAACTTAAATCAGGATGCTGGGAGTCCTTCACATACCTGTATAAGAAACCGGAACCGGATCCGGCCATTTATATTCGTAATTTTCCAAATTAATAATCATTTACGTTTTCATATCATTTCCAATTGGATGTCATTTCTCTTTTATCATAAGTTTTATGGGTCCTGCCATTTAGAATATTGCACGACACAGTATTTAGCCACAGTAGTGAATTTATATTTCTATTATCAGTAAATTGGCTAATGAATTGTAACTTTTCTTCTGCATATCTATTGTCTTCACTAATAATAAATTATACATCAAAAGATTAGTGTATTTTCCTTTGATGGTTGTAAGTTTTTGAGTCCTATGGTTCGCAATATTCTACGAAATAATAATCTACCTAAATCTATAGTGTATTTTTGTGTGTTATTCTTAGTTTAATGTCTAATAGATCATAACTTTAGTTTACACTCATGAAGTTTTACAATCTATGTGTTACTAATTTTTCTCACTTATTGTGACTTTTCTTAATCACAAGTAAGTTCGATTATTCTTTTAATCTCTGTAAGCTATGGATGAAAAATCAATATATAAAGTAGATCTGACGGACCACATTTTTTTATCCTTTTTTATAGAACAGTCTATATCGAAACGGGACTCATAATATTAAAAAAAAAACATTCAGCGGACAGTAGGAAGTCCTCAGGATGCCGACTTGGTACCTGTTTCGGTCCGCTTTCGTTTGCTGCTCTATCACTGTCCTCAGATTGCAGATTAGCTTCCAAAATGTTTCGGCATCTGTATGAACTTCTTCTTCCTGACCAAGAAAGCACCAACAAAAGAACAAAACAGATCCTTCAGAACTGGAATTCTTGAAAAGACGAAAACATAAATGGGAGAAGCAAAATTAAAATACTTACGACCGCATCGTTCTGCATCCAGTTGGGAAATTTTTCTGAGAGAAGATTGATGTATTCCTCCATGGCAACCTCCGGACTGATGTTCCCAAGCCGCTGCCAAGCATTCCTTGCTCACAACCCGCAAACTTGTAATCGTTATTTCTTTTATTATTACTATTGCTAGAATTTAGATAAGGCTGGAAGACATTGTTGAATCTCTACAATAGAGAGATAAAGAGGGTCTTGCAAATATATACAAAACGATCATTCTTCTTGGATTTGATTTTTCTTAGAGAGGTGATGCATGATCAAATTTTCATAGTGATACATGTGTAAGACAAACATAATGGTTAATACAGTTGTCAATGAGGCATTTACCACTAACTAATTTTCATCTTACAAACAATTTCAAATTGGTAACATATCTCAAATCTACTCTTGTAAGCATCTCCTCCAATATGCCATTAAAATGTAGATACAAGTGCCAAAATGATACGACGTTGACATGAATATCTAATGACATGAATGCATTTTAATGGTATGCCCAACAAAGAGTAAATTCAGGCCTGATAGATTTTATGAGATGAAATGAGTGTGGTGAATTCATCATATCAGTTTAAGAATTTTGATGATGTTAACCCTGAATATAATTAATTACTTACCTATCTTGCAAGGAAAACGGTGCTAAATAGGAACTTAGAATATTTTGAGAAAAAAAATGATTATGGTCCTTTAAGAGTAGGTGATAGGTTTTGCTTACATGTAATTAGTAAAAATAATTTTAAGATCAATACAGAAGATATAGGTTGCTTCTAAATAGCTATAGTGTCGCTTCTTAAATGAATTTGAGTTATATAAATCACTTTGCTTAATTTAGAACAAACAGAATAATGAGGCCAATGCCAAATTTTTTGAGGAGAATGTATAATCTTCTCCACCGAAACGAATTACAAAGAAGAAAGATAGAGGAATTATCTAAAAATCTAAATCCACTACGAATTCGAAAAGAAAGAGAATATAGAGAAAATCATTAAAGTCAAACAGATAATCAGAAGAGATATTGATGAAGTTTCACCAACCACTTGGCTCGAGCCGAGACTTTGAACGCCATCGGTTGGTGCTCGCGGCACGGCCCCTCGAGAGCGACCTTGTGGAGTCCGTACAGCTTCGCCGTCGACTCGCCGTGGATTCCCGAAATCAAACCGGCATTGCGCGCAGAGCATGCGAATCGTACAGCCCGACTGAAAAGCCTCGCCGACTCGCTTCTCTCTACTCCCTCCCAGTCATCGTCGTCGGCGTCCAATCCTCCTCGGTCGGTTTCATCGCACTCTTTCCTCCACAATCCCATCCCGCTTCCGGCACAAGCTCCATTCGGTTCCTCGGAACCAGCGATCCCAACTTCTCTCGCCATTCGATCGTCGCTTGCAAGCTCTCGACCAGCTGAGCCGTCGAAATCCGATCCGGCATCCCGTTTCGCGGCTCTCCCCTTGGACACAAGGCGTTGGCCAGTGGTCGCAGCGACGCACTTGCTTCGAGACGCGATGGATCTGTCGTTCGAGTCCTCACATGATCTGAGCCGTGAGGGCGGAGCCTGATCGACGGTTCGTATCTCGACCATGTCGCGGAGTTTGGCCATGACGGCACAGAGCAGGAGGAGGCTCGCGAGGATCATGAAGTACGCGAATTCTAAGGAAAGCACCATGGCTTTTTCAACTCGCTCGCGCCGGCGGAGAGACTCTATTGCAGTCGAGTGTTACGATAGCTTGAAAGTTCGCAGCCAGAGAGAGAGAGAGAGAAGGGAGGAGAATTTTGCAGAGCAGGGGAAGGTGTATTTTTGCTCTCGCATGCATGGGCGGAGTAGGTCCCGCTTCTTTTGTGGACCGGAGAGAACATATAGAATTCCACGTGAGAGTACTAGTAATAATCGGTAGTTTATTTTGCGTATTCCTTATTTGCGATTTATACCCAACATAAAGCAAAATATTGAAGTCTCGACCTTTTTGTTTTTGGTGGATTGTAATTGTTCTCTCTCGACAATTAGGCTTAGGAGTAGGAATATGGTTGGGTGCGCCCATGCTTCATTTGTTTGATGAAAAAAAACTTTTAAAAACATGTTCTCAATTTTCCAGCATTTGTTTCACTAAAAGTTGACTAATATAGGAAAATCTTTTTCATCAATAAAAAAACAATTTTAAAAATGGAGAAAATACAAAGCACAAAACATATTCCATTCTCGTTCATTTACCCCGATCAAGCAACTCTCCTTTATGCACTCCTTTTTATTATTATATTTCTTTACTTAAGTTTTTAATTTTTCACTTAATTTATTTATTTTTCCTTTTTCTTCTTCCTTGACCGGTGGCCAGCCACGAGAACCGTTGATGACTGGCCAAAGGTGAGGAATGAGCTCAAAAGCCTTCGGCGAGGTTAAGGTCAAGGCATGAGCCCCACTGGTCTACCAAGCCTCGAGCTCGCCTATGGCTGATCACCAATTGTCTCTATGGTTGGCCACTGGCTAAGGAAAATAGAAAAGGAAAAAAGAGTAAAGGAAAAAGAAAAAGAAAAGAAATTTTATTTAATAAAGAATAAATTTTGTTTTATAAAAAATAAAAGAATAAATCAATCCATATATTTTTTATATAAAATGGTGAAAATATTTTCTAGTTTATTTTCAAGTTTCAGACAAATAATGAAAAAGTGGGAAAATGACTTTCTAAAAAGTATCTTTCAGAAATGTTATTTTTTTTTACAAAGTGTGTAAAATAAATATTAATTAATTATCCTTACCAAAAAAAAATATTAATTAATTATGACAAGCATATTTGAAAGCTAATGATATATGATCTACTTGCTTCATAGAAAACTCAAATTTTGTAAATCGTTTCCAGAAATTGAGTGGCTATATCACTTAGAAAATTAGTTAGCGGAAAATGTTTTCATCATTGAATATAAGTTATGCCTAATTATTTTTGTAAGTGATGAAAAGATTATGCAATTATTCATTTATGCAAGTAATACATGCCCTTTTTTGTAAACTTTTTTTCCAAAATTTTAATTTTACATGAAACAAACACACCTATCGAATTTCTACATGTCATCTATTTAAACAATATTCTGGTATTGGGAAGCAAAGTTAAAGTATATTTATTTAGTCTCGTTGGTATTAAAAACTAGGTACAAAACTTTTCTATAGAGAAACTCAAACCTAGGGAAAATTGTCTGAAAAATGTTAAACCTAGAATCAATTTCTAATTTGCCGATGTAGTATTAAATCTTTTAACAATTTTCTAATATAGTTCATCAGGCTAATTTAGGCTAAAAATAGTTGATGTAGCGACTCGGTCAGTGCCGGCCATCTCACGTGACTCTACTTAAAACAGCATTATTTGGAGAGATTTGATTTTGCAATTTTATTGTCTTTTCTTTTTTCCTTTTTCCTTTTTCATCACTGTTCATCTTCTTGAGAAAGAGCCAATGAGGGTAGCTTAGGGCCTTGGTGATTGTGTTGGAAACCTTAGGCTTGCATGCCCTCACCTATAGCCAATGAGGGTCGTCAGCCATTGCCAAGGTACAATCCTCGTCAACTTTATATGGGAAGATGAATAATGAGGAAAATACAAGTAGAGAAAAGACAGAAAGAAAAGAATTTTTTTAAAATTTTGAAAGCACGGTGAATAAATGATAACTGATAAACGTACAAGCCAAATCTACTTTCAATCCAAGTTATCCTCTAAATCTTATCTTAAAAAATATTTGAAGGTATATCCTAAAATAATTGCTTATGTCTCTGATGTTTACTTTTTTTTTATATTCACATTTAACATGGCATGGTCCACCAAATATACAGCTATAATTTGGCTACTATGACCCTTCAAACAAATCCAAAAACCCGTAAGAATTCTGCTTAAAGACGAGAAATGTTTTACATAACATTCAAGAAATTACAAAAGTTTCAATTCAAAGTATTCATAATTAAATAAAGATAGTTCTTCATCCTGATACTTTAGTTAAATAAGAGATTGTAACTGCATAATTAGTTATGGTAGTTCAAAGAATGCTCACGTTTATATATCTCTTCTTTCTTATTTATCATTTTTATCTTTTTTCCCTTTATCACTTTTCCTGTTTTCAGTTTCCACATCAACTAAGACATGAGTAGTCGAATACATGTAGAATGATAAGTCGCATCTTTAATGGTATTATTGGACGGTAGTTTGATGAGAGCCAAATATGGATTATGACTATAGGAGCCAATATGCTTTTTAATGAGATAAAAAAAAAGTTAGGACTAGAAATTAAAACCGGACTTAAAATTAGTGCTTTTTAGGGGACTGTGCACCTTTCGTATGAATTCTACATTTTTTTAAGTAAGGTTGAACTTTTATCTATTTCTTTCAGCAGGCAAGACTGATGTATAGATTGACATATTAAGTAAAATAAAGATAGACAAAATTCTTGTTAAGTCGTCTCTCTACAGATTTCTGATCTGTATACGTGTGGGATTCACAAAAATGTGGGCAGGTAATCTTCCGCTTTGAGTAGCTTCTTGCGTTTGTCCAACACCTTGATGATCTCTCTCTCTATATATATAAAGCCAACAGGACATCTCCGGACTTCACTCAAAGTCAATAGACACCCGTCGTTAGGTCCTTGAAAGCAGGTATCTTAACTATCCTTTAATCTCTCTGTCTATGGCTGTTAGCGCTCTTGGTGGTAAGTCATTTTCTTACAATACCTTCCACTATTTATTTTCGGGGAATTGTAAATTACCCTGGTAGACAATTTTTTAGCCTAATTTCCTTCAGTTACTTAAATTTGCATCCTAAATATCTTTCTTCCTGGTGGTACACAAAAACTTTCACACGAAGTCCTTTGAACCACTAATACAAGAGAATGCATGATTATCATCTTCAATTCAATGATTTGCTTACACTGATCTTGCATCCTCTATTTTTCTTTCACGTATTTCCCAGTCTTTTTTATTTTTCTATAGTCGCTAAGTTTGGCTAACAATTGATCTTAAACTGAGGATAGTAGATGAAGTACTCTTAACACTTCCCTTAATGATTTTTTTGGGTCAAAAAATTATCATTCATTTCTTAGAAAAATACATGAGAGGTATATAGAAATCTTTCAAGTCTAACAAATCTGAAAAAAAAATATAAAAAACAAAGCATAGTTTGCAACTAGCACACTCTTATTCCTCAAAAATATATCTACCCACATAAAGTTTTGGCGGCCACTCACTAGACTCAGTGATAAGCAATTGAGCACATGCCTAAATTTCCCCCTATAGTTGCAACGGCTTGCGGTGTCTTTAGGTTCAACACCCCCATCACCATCACCGTGCAGAAACACCAATACTAATTTATTATAAGAATGCAGATCAAGTTTTGTAAGGAACTTTTGGATTTATATTTAGATCTAGTTTGGGAGGACATAATCCCTAGATCTAAGTCGAGAAAAAAGAGCTCATCTTGGAGCGTTTGCGAAACCACGCCCTAATCATCTTACTTGATAGCTATCAACTTGATGAAGGATCAAACTAAACCCCACAATCACATGAGATCAATTGCAGAACTTTATTCAAACGGAAAAAAAAAAAACAGATCATACAAGAAAAGATAAAATAATCAAAATAGTAAAAAGATAAAATTTTGCTCGTAATTTTTCATTGAGATTTTCAGTAAATTCTTCCCTAAGGTTAAGATATAAATAAAGATGACAGGGTGATGATGCCACAACCGGCAAGGGTGTCCCAGGATTCGTTTTGAAGCTATAGTTAGAAGAGAGACAGCTTACATAAGAAATTAGAAGAAGATGAGTGGCCTCACCTAATCATAGTGACTTTTGACTGTTCGAACTAGAATAGTTAAGCATTTTGTTTTCGGTTTCCGAAGGATTTCAAAAACTTGGTGATCTTTTGACCTTATCCTTAACCTTTGGGAGGGTTTCGCTAATTCCCTTTTCACCAGTAGACTTGTCACCTATGATCAGGTCGGGTTAAGGTTGTATCTTAAATGATTCAATATAAATTGATCCATTTAATATGTTTATAACCCATTATAGCAATGTAAATTTCTCGATCCATATTAGACCCGATCCATTTTATTGAAATACTTTCATATTTAATTCAATTCATGAAAAGTTATTTTTATAAAAAAAATTGAAAAATTCATTCTAAAAACATTATAGATAAATTTTTTATATTTTCTAAACCTATTTTTAATTAATTTTACTTCTTACTTTTTCTTTTCTTTCCTTTCTTTTCCTTTTCCATTCTTCTTCGACCAGTGATTGGCTACATTCGAGGAAACAAGCCTTGCCCTTGGCCGGCAAGGTTCGAAGCTTGTTGGATCTAGTCAGCTTGTGCCTCATCGGCTTTGGGCAAGGCTCATTCCTCTCTCATGGTTGGTCATCAGTCACGACAACCGGCAAAAAACAAGGAAAAATAAAAATAAATTAAAAGATATAAAATAAAATAAAACATTGTAAAAATCAGAAAATTTAAAAATTGATGTTTATTATGACTTACTTAAGATAGTTAAGTAACTCATTTATGACTCATTTAAAATCAATTAACTTGGTATGTAATCTACTTGTAATTTAAGGCCACTCATTTATGAGTCATACTATTAAATATAAATTAAAATACGGACTCTAGACCCATTTTACTATCTTTATTCACCAGTTCATTGGGATCCATCCCTACTTTTTCTCAAGGTTTCTATTTGAAATTCTTGAAATAAGAAAAGATTGATCCTAAAGAAAATAAATCAACACCCACTTTGTGAGAAATTTGGAAGTGCCCTCTCGAAAAAGCAAGCTTGATTGGCAGTCCATTTGATATTTTTAATGAAGGTATCTTCCAAGGAAAAGCACTTTTGCTATCCTCTATGGGCATAATGTCTTCAATATACATATTTGATTTTGTTAAATCCCTTTGCTAGGTCTTAAATGAACTCTGTTACGGATCTTGGGTCAAACTACTAAGAAAGAAAATCTGAATAAGACTCACAAAGGAAGTCTCGCCACTAGGTTGGTAAAGGCTCATAGGCTATGGTTCCCACTTTCACTTAATCACTAGTATTTGTAAGCTAGGTGCCCTTAAATGACAAAAGGGGAAGAGTTCCAGTATCACATGGGGTATGTGTCTTTCTCTAGGCCCCTTTAGAAGGAATATAGAAAGAAGCTCAATCCTAACCTTTTTAATTTAGCAAAATAGTACTAAACATTTTGACGATGTACCAATATAGTCATTTTGACTAGTTTTAGATAGTAATTGTTCACGCATATTAGTATAATGATCCAACCTTTAGTCAAAAAAATCAAACCCCCAACTATATAACAATACTAACGGGATCACGTACATGTTCCAAAACTATCTAACACTTTAATTAAACCGGATTAGAATTGAATCATTACAATTTAGGCAATTGAATATTCAGATCGAGTATAGTCTCGGAGGTTACCTTAATGGGATTTCAATTTGAATGACGATTGATAATGAGGGGATCACAATGACGACCACCAAGGAGAACATGACGGCAGGTGGCGTAAGAAAGAGTTGGATGCACATCAAGAATGTTGGAAAGATCCCTCGTGGTATTTTGAAAATGACAAAATAATCAAAAGCTACTATTGTATATTGGTTGAGTAGTACCTGGTGATATATACGCAAGTTATGTAGTTGATGTCATAATCAGCACCATGTGAGCTGATATAAGGAGTGCTCTACCACTATTGAGAATGCTCTAGCCCTATCGAGTGATTGTTGCTGATATTATGGGGGAATAAGGTATTGGACATCGGAATGTCTACAAGTTGTAATGACCTTAAGACAAGGTGAACATCTAGAAGGGCCTTGATTGCGGATGAACAAGTCTAAACGAATGAGGATGTTTGTGATGACTTGTAGTTACCAAGCTCTAGTGAATAATTAGAACGAGGATCTTCAATAAGGCTTAGAAGGATCATAGAAAGTGAAAAGCTTGATAGAGTCATTATGCCAATATGCATGGAGGCCAAAGATAGAAGGTTTAATATCGAGAGTAGCAGATTATTGGCAGCAGTAGTTGCCAGTATTAGATGAGGTGAAAGATTATAGTGATATCGATGACCTGTGTGAGTTTAGTGAAGACTAATGAAGATATCAACAAGAAGAGAACAAATCTGAAATCATGAGAAATTTAATGAAGACTTGGAGGTACTATGGTCAATCTTTTATCACTAATAAACCTATTGAAAAAAAAGAACAGGTCTAATATGATGCGGATCTCATGAAGACTTGGAAGTATCATGGTCAACCAGAAGTCTTTGGAAGCTGACATACTCAGAAGGATCATTGGATAATTGATCAGAAATCATTTTATTCAATTTGTCTGTGGACAATACCAACAAATTGATGATGATGAGCATGTCCTGGCTGTGGGCAATGGATAGCATTTATATATCTTGAAAGGTGTTAGTCACTCGCTCATCTTAATAAATGTATATCACAATGAAAATAGCTATTGACAACTCGAAGGGGTACCAGAGTTGATTAGGAGCAATTTTAACAATTATGAGCAGGGGACGGATTAAACTGCGATTGTCATAGAAATGTTTTGACAATTTTAAGTGTTAGAGAGACGTTTCAATGGTGATAACGATAGAACCAATGGCTATTTGATAGAGTTGAGCAGGAAATGGTCATGTAAGGTTAGGTTACTATATATATATATATATATATTTAATTTAAGAGAAATAGTGAGTTGGGTGGAAACGAACAAAACTAACCTATTGCTTTGAGTGTTTTTCTTTGCTTTTTCTTTTTTTCGTCGATAGTAACCTGGGTGTCATTGATCTCAATGAGGTGATGCTGAGTTGTAATCTTGATAAAGTAGGATCAATAGTTGCCGACCGTAACTTCCTTTGAAGATTGCTAGTAAATTTCAGGCTTGTTGTGACTACTTAGCCGTAAAGAGTGGATGTAGCCTTGGTTATAAGCAGGATGACTATAAATCTCCATGCATTATCTTTTACTTGTTTTTTATCATCTCTACTTTGCTAATGGCACCACACAAAATTATCATTATCTACATTGGTTGATTTCCAAGTGTTGACACCCGATATTTATCTATCTATTCTAGTCAGCCATATCTTCCATCTCTTCACTATTAGCATTTTATTATCAATACTTGTTCATTAGAAGCACATGCATCCGGTATATATAATTGTGCTTCTGTTGCTGTTGAAGTTTAGCTTGTTATTTTTCATAAAATTTGTCTGAGTTATCAAATAACCTACTCACCCCTAGGTTTGTAATGTTAGCCGAACAAGGAGCCTACCGTCTAGATCTCGCTAGGACCGTCATGGCTTTTAGGAAATTGCTGTTTCTAGAGGTGGCATGCTAGTAAGGACTAGGGATGAACAAGATAGACTGACTAAACCGGAGATCACCCGAATGAGACTAAATCGGCCGGTTTAGTCTAGTTTCTGGAAGTGCCGGTCCAATTTCAAAAGTTCTGGTTTGCTCTCTGATTCCTCAAAGTGGAACCGGTGTCTGGACAGTCCAGCACTCAATTTCGAGGGGCCGTACCTAACCGTATTGCTTAAATCATACCGATAAAATTTTAATGTTTAGTTGAAGAAAAAGTACATAGAAAGAAAAAAAAACCCCTAATTCTGACTTTTGTAACTCTTCTAGTCAATCTTGACTACCACTTCTTTGAATTTTAAAAATAAAACCATCAGCTAACTTTACCAAAATAAACCTCACTCCCATCATCCTTTTTATCGAGCTCGAGTCTAAACTCTGATTCCAAAACCATTCATCGATCACCAAGATTCAAAATAATATTCACAAGATTTGTCTCTTTCACACTATATTTTCCATGTCTGGCCGTCTTACTTCATATTTATATTTTAATTTTTTTGTTTTAATTTTTTCCGGTCCCATTGGAGTGCCTGGCAACCGGACTGGACCGAATTGGACTTGACCAAACCGGACCTATCTCACCAGTTGTTCTGGTTCCCGAGTTGGTCAGGTTCCTAATTCTAGAGACTGAGGAACTAGTCTCACTATTCTGAGAAAAATTCGGACCGTCCAGAGAACCGGCCACACCTTTTAATGACCGGTTTGGAGCGTCAGGAGGGCTGGTGACGCACGGAGGAGAATGATCTGGTGACTCTGAGAAGACGTGAAGAAATCTGGAAACTTAACGGGAAGATGTCGGGAAACTGGAGGCTCGCAAGGGAGTTCAGTGCAATTCTCATCTTCTTTTCCCACAATATTTGCTGAAACTTCAACCTCTCGATCTTGTTTCTCTAAAATTTGCACCGACTGTTTAATATATTTCTTTTCAAAAGACAACCCAACTCGACGTTCCTTTCCACTCCCCAAAATTTTCCCGAATGCTCAACTGAAAATTATCAACCCGATCTCCGGGTATATGCCCGCCGTCCTCTTTTCTAAATTTTTAACCTCTCGATCGTCAACCTATCCTTAACTTTGCAAGAAAACATCTCCATATAGGCTTAGAATTAAGGCTTTTCTTGAGATATCCCTTTCCTAAATTCAATCAAGAATATATGTGATGTATTTTAGACAAAAAGAAAAAAAAACCATATCTCTTTATATCCCTTTTCAATAATCGAAGTTTTGAGCTTAATATGCTTTATTGTTCTTTAAAGAACACAACCTTTCCTACTTTGACAACTCTCACGCGCATCCCGTTTGCAAAAATTTTATTAAGCTTAGAATCTCCTCGCACAGATCCATTAGCTCCGGTCCAACTACAATACAGTTTATGTGGCTTAATGCTATTAAATGGAAAATTATCATAATAAGCAAAAAAAGCAATAATATTTTTGTTCGAGCTCGGGATCAATCTCTAATTTTTATGCACTACTGACTAAATAGATCACCAAAACTTAGGTATCACAAACATGCCGCGGGAGTTATGTGTGTTGGGTGGTCAGTGGCAAACGGTGACAAGCGTGAGAGACAATCAGGAAATCGCAACAAGAAAGGAAACTCAAAGGTACTTGACCCATACTATATCATCAAATCCTAAATAAAGTTTTATCCAATTAACTTTGCATAACTTACATATCTTTATAGATCGTAAACAATTAAGTTTTCTTTTTCCCTTCTAAATGCATTTGCCCATGTCCTCTCTCTCCACTTGCAGCTGCTAGCAAAAATCGTTTGAAGAAGAAGAAATTGGTTTGATTTGCAGTCGAAGGTTATAGGGAAAATAAAAATGTGAGAACCATTGCGCAAGGAAAAATCGAGATTTAGACGAAAAAAACTAAAACTGATTTTCAGTTTTTAATTGTTGAAGTTGTTTTCCTTATTTTTAAGCTTGGATTTTCTGTCCTTCCAAAAAAAAAAAGACTTGGGTTTTCTGATTTACTATTTTTTTATCAACTTATTTTCCCACCAAACATTACAAAATGTTAAAAAAATGTTTTCTGCTGTCAACATTTTCCTCCAAAAGAACATAACATAGTGATTTTTGGTGACCGATCTTTGCAAATATGTTCATGAGAATTTTCGCTTCCAGCAACAAATTAGTATACATTTCTTGCCAGATATTTGGCTTGAGGAATGGTGGTGCCCTTGGCGATCGGGTGTAGGCATTTTCTCTCAATCTTCTGGTCGCAGCAACTTCCCGCGACCTCGCCCGTACAACCAAAAAAGGGTCAGGTGGCTTTGGTGTCATGTGGCAGGAGAAGAGTATTGCACGCTAAAGCTTATATAAGGAGAGGAAATAGGACTGTTGATGAAGTGTGATAGTTGAAGCAATGGTTGGCCGGTCAAAAAGGTGAGGAGCAAAACCCGGTAAAGAAAAAAAGGCCACGGCCTCAGTTAAAAGAGACACGACCGAGAATAATCGTAAGAGAGAAAGGTCATAGGCAAAACCAAAGGAAAAGAGAGAACAAATAAAAAAGAAAAAAAAATTGACGCGTCTATGTTGTGGACATCCCGAGAAGCCGGGTTAACTTTATTCCACAATGACTTTGTAAGGACTGAAGTCCTTAGTCCATCAATTGAGGCATAAATTTGAAGATACGTGAATTTTGAACTGCAGGGTTCCATTTGGGAGTTGTTAAGCTATAAAGCAATGTGTAAATGATATGCAGGGCATTGCAGAGCCATGAGGTTTGACGAAATTGATTTCAAGTTAAGGCTTGATCAAGAAGAATTATTGTTTAATTTTGTGTGCAAGCTTCACATAGCAAACAACAACGATTATCAATTTTGGTGAGCGTTTTGTCAGCGCATGAAGTCTTTTTGTCAACAAATAAGCTTAGTTTAATTTATAGCTAAGATAGTGTTCTACTTGATTTTACAATTGTTTTATGCTAATTTAATAGGAGTTCAACTTCGTTGGCTTAAGATAACTTTCTTCTTTTGTTTTAGACTTTCCTAGGCAAATGGTGTTTCTCTCCTTTTTGATATAAACTAATGTCTTGAAAGTGATAGAGATTTGATATATTATGAATTATTAAAGCATGTCTGTTGCATATAAATCCGGATCAATCATTTACTGCTCTTTAATTATTTGTGATGGTTTGAGAAACATATTATAAAAGGCATTGTGAAAAATTATATGTATTACTTTGTGAAGTGATTAGAAATGAATGATTTAAGAAATGTTTTATGAAAGGCATTTTGGCAAAAATAATATATGTTTTGGTTTGTGAAATGTATGCTAAAATATGATATGGATTCTGGACTTAAATTTTGGTATTGGAGAATGACGATTTGATGTTCATTAGTCTTTTGAAGCCAGTTAGTGGTTTCTAGATATGCATATTGGTTTTGAAATATCATTATAGGCTGAGTCATTGGCTAATAATAGATAGGGACCTTACCAAGGGATATCTTAGTCGCATTGTCACCATACAATATGTCTTGACCACGGTTATATATTGAGCATGATATTGACCAATAGATTGAACCATTGATATTTGTTGACATATTATCAATTAAAGAAATATTTTATATGTTTATATGATTATGTTGAAGTGTTATAATTCATCTTGATCTTTTATGCATTATACATTGTTTAGGGATAAGTGAGTTTTGATATTGTTCTATAAGTTTGCATAATGGATACTTGATATGCTTAGTAGAGATTTGTATTTCTCATTGAGTTATGTTGCTATTATCTTTTATCTTTATTCAGGTTCTTTAGTTAGCGAATTAAAATAAGAGTGTTATTGAGGAGAACTTTTTGGTAGTTGGGATTTGAGTAAGATTTGAGATAGTTGTATATATGTCTCTGTTGGATTTAGCTTAATTATGATATATATATATATATATGTATATATATTCTTTTTGTGGATTATAGAAGTTTCTATGCTGTAACTAACTTTATGTTTTTTCATTAGCAGGTTTTATAGTGATTTCTATTTAAAATTGCATCTTTCCACTAGAAGAACGGCCGTCCCATTCCCTTTTGCTTGTAAAAGTCGGGATATGACAAGACGAGAGTATTATCGTTGCCTTCCAATAATGAATTCTTGACCCTCAAATGGATAAGAACTTGGGCACTATTTATAGATGTAGATAGTATGGCTAGTGAGGGAGATCTTTCTATATGACAATTTCATTATAAAGTGATAAAAACAAATGGTACACCGTATGGTTTTGTGATCTAATAATCTACGGTGATATCAATATTGTGAAGCGCGGAAGTTACAAATTCAAAATGAATCTTGGGACTCGCATTGTAGTCAGAAGAGAGACAGCTTAGAGAAGAAATTGGCAGAAGATAGAATGGCCTCCACCATCATCATGACTTTTTGACTGTTTGAACCAGAATAGTTGAGCATTTTGCTTTTTTCTTTCAACCTAATCCTTAATTTTTGGAAGGGTTTTGCTAGTTCCCTTTATGGATTACCAGTGCATTATAATCCCTATAAGCGAGTCAGATTGCAACTCGCAACTTCAGCCATTTCCGCTCAGTGAGTAGATTTGTTTCAATTTGATTTCTCAGTATAGGTCTTTTTTTTTTTTTTTGGTCGTGAAATTCATATAGCATTCATGTGATAGGAGTAGGACATGAAAGTTTGGACATATCACGAGCTTCAGCACAAATTAAATCTAGCAAAGTGGCCGGGGGATGGTTTAGCCACGAATGATGGAGTTTGTTTAGTCTTTGGGCCCTTGCAGCCCAGTCCGCCACTTTGTTGCAATCCCTTGAACATAAGACTGGGCTTACGTTGGTGAGGCCTTTCAGTTGGACCTGGGCTTCGAGAATCAGCGAGTGAGCGTCCCATGGAACTTGATCTGCAGGAGTCCTTATCAGGTGTATTAGATTCGCACAATCCATCTCAAGAATAACCGGAAGATGCTGAAAGTGTACTTGCACGAACTTGAGGGCTTCGAGCGCTGCTAGGGTTTCCGTCTGGAGCGGCGAGGAGGCGGTGACTGTTTGGGCGAAACCGTCAAAGAGAATTCCTCGATGATCTCTGCAAACGCCGGCAATGGAACTGGAGCTAGACGCCGGATCAAAGGAGCCGTCTACGTTGATTTTGATTGTTCCCTGAGGAGGCGGAGTCCATCTAGACGATGAGAAGGTATGAGCCCTAGTTTCCTTTTGCATGTTCGTAGACCATCGACTGAAATTTTCTGCTTCTGCTAAGGCTGAATCGACGGTTTGTTGAGGGTTGACTGGAAGGTTCTTGAAGACTGCTCCGTTTCTCATTTTCCAGATTTGCCACAGGACCTCGGCTAAGAGTTCAAAAGTGATTGAGGTATTGGAAAAATTAGCAATCCATTCGTCCATTCTGCTGGTATTGTTGCCGTGAACGATGATGTTGATATTGGGATTGTTCCATATTTGCTTGGTCCAGGGACATAAAAGGAACAAATGCTCTACTGTTTCTGGAGCTTGGTTGCATATTGGACATGCATTATCAGGTATAAGCCTTCTTTTCCACAGGTTTTCTTTTGTAGCAATGGCATTTTGACTGATTTGCCACAAGAAGAATTGAATTTTTGGTGTGACTTTGGTGGTCCAAATCTGTTTCCATACATTTTTTGGAGTCGAATAGGATGTAGATGCTTGTAGTCTGAGATGGTTTCCATGGCTTTCCCTGAGATAATTGTATGCACTTTTGACTGTGTGCTGTCCAGACTTTGTATGATCCCATTTCAGTAGGTCTTCTGGGGAGTGGGGGGTGATTCGTAAGGAGAGAATTTCTTGAACAATATTGTTATCAAAAAGTTCTTCCACTCTTGCAGCATTCCAGTTTGTATTTCCTTCTTCCAGCAATTCTGAGACCCAAATTGGATCGTTTCTGTTAGCTGGACCCCCTATAATGCCCTTAGAAATCCATTTGTCCTCTCGAATATTTATTTTCCTGCCATTTCCAACAGTCCATCGTGTGGAGTTCTTTAAAACATCACGTCCAGCCAACAAGCTTAACCAACCCCAAGAGGGACGGGAGCCTTTAGCAGCGTGTAAGAAGTGGGTGTTGGGAAAGTAAAGACCTTTCAGGATTTTCTCCCATAAAGCATTAGTATTCTGGGTAATTCTCCATGCTTGCCGACTTAGTAGTGCATGGTTGAAGTCGATTAAGTCTCGAAAACCTAGCCCTCCTGCGTCTTTTTTCTTTTTCAGTGTCTCCCAATTCTTCCAGTGTAACCCTTTTTGTGTAGCACTATTCTTCCACCAAAAGTCAGCAATTTTCCTTTCGATGGCTCTACAGATGGAGATGGGAATCTTGAGTATAGACATGGCGTACTGAGGGAGTGCCTGAACCACAGTTTTCAATAGTATATCTTTGCCAGCTTTTGACAAAAAGTTTTCCTTCCAGCCCTCTAGTTTTTTGTTGACTCTGTCTGTGATCCATGAAAACATTTGTTTCTTGGAATCTCCCCAGTCTGAAGGAATTCCAAGATATTTCCCTGTTTTTTGTATCTCTGGCATTCTCAGTTCGTACACCATGTTTCTCTTTAATGCTTCTGGACAGCCTTTGCTGAATAGGACTCCTGACTTGTTTAAATTGATTGTTTGTCCAGTTGCCACACAATATTGGTTCAACACCTCAGCGATGTTTTGACATTCTGCTATTCTACCATCAAGAAAGAGTATTAGGTCGTCTGCGAACATCAGGTGAGATAGCACTGGGCAAGCTGAGTTGAGTTTTATGCCTTTTATGCTGCCATTGTCTACCCTTTGTTTTAGTAGTGTAGAAAGCACATTTGCTATGATGATGAAAAGGTAGGGAGAGAGAGGATCTCCCTGCCTGATTCCTCTGGTTGGCTGGAAAAAAGGTGAGGGTTCTCCATTCATCCTAACACTGTATGAGACTGTGGAAATACACGTCATGATTCTTGAAACCCACGTGTCACAAAAACCCATTTTCAGCATGCATTCCTTAAGAAAGTCCCATTCTACCCTGTCGTATGCTTTCCTCATGTCAACTTTTGCAACAGCACCGAATTTTTTCTTTCTTTTTCTGGTTCTGAGTTGGTGCAGGACCTCTTGCACAATGAAGATATTGTCCTGTATTTGGCGTCCACTGACATAGGCGCTCTGCTCTTCTGCTATTATCCCCGGCAGCCATTGTTTCAGCCTATTAGCCAACACTTTAGAGATGATTTTGTAAGTGAAGTTACATAGGCTAATAGGTCTGAATTGATCTAACTTTTCTGGATCAGGCACTTTTGGAATGAGAGTAATGTAAGTTTTGTTCAATTCAGGTTGTAGGTGCCCTGTTCTGAAAAAATGTTGGACTTCTTGAAAAACCTCAGATTTGATGTCTTCCCAATGAGTGTGAAAGAATTTGCCATTAAAACCATCTGGCCCTGGTGCCTTAAGTGCGCCCATTTGGAAGGTTGCTTTTGAGACCTCTTCCATGGAAACCTCCATAATCAAGCTTGTATTGATTTCATCGTTAATGGTACAAGGAATTTGGTCTAGGACAGGAATGAGGTATCTGCTGCCAGAGGATTTGAATAGCTCTTTGAAATAATTGGTGCTCATCCTCTTTAGCTGGGTCGGTTCTCTGACCCATGTATCACTTTCTGTTTTCAGCATGGCAATTCGATTTCTATACCTTCTTTGCAAAGTAGTTGCGTGAAAAAACTTCGTATTTTTGTCCCCCCATTTTAGCCATTGTATACGAGACCTCATTCCCCAATACATCTCCTCTTGTCGCCACAGATTTTCTATTTCAGTTTTAAGTCGATTGACTCTGCTTTTCTGGCCTGGGGAAATGGGTGCATTTGTGATTTCCTGTAATTCTTTCTTCAAACTGCATAATTGTGAGTGCCCGTTCTTATAATTCTTTCTACTCCAAGTGAATAATTTGCCAGCCACAGTAGATAATCTATCTGCAATAGTAGGAGGATGATTTTGGGGGGCTTGCCATGCTGATTTGACAATGTCCTTGTATTCCTCATTTTCTGACCAATAAGCTTCATATCTGAATTCCTGTCTTTTTTTCTTGCTTTCAGGGGACAAGTGTAAGAGTAGAGGGCTGTGATCCGAGCCTATAGCTGGTAGGGCATAAACTACGGCATTAGGGAATGTGGATCTCCAATCGACTGTGCATAGGGCTCTATCGAGCTTTTCTTTCACCAGCTCGTTATCTTCCCGGTTATTGGCCCAGGTAAAGGCGCATCCCTTGTTTTCCATTTCTATGAATTTGCATGCATTTAGAAAGTCTTGGAAGGCTTTGATTCTATGCTGCTCAGCCGCTCTTTTTCCTTGTTTTTCCCAGTAATGTAGCACTTCATTAAAGTCCCCAATACATAACCAGGGATCATTGTTGGAAAACTTGGACTGCCATATTAGTTGCCATAATTGCATTCTTTGTTGAAACTCATTGGGTGCATGAACCACTGTGATTCTCATCTGCTGTCTGGTTTCTTTGATTGTGCATGAAGCGTCAATGACAAAGGGAGAACTGAAATTAACACTTAGAATGAGCTGTTCGTTCCATAATAACGCCAATCCCCCTGCTCGTCCTATAGGATTAACAGTGTATACATTCTGAAAGTTGAGTCTCCTTTGTATTCTTCTAACAAAAACTTCCTTGTTCTTTGTCTCCATTAAACAGAGGAAGAAGGGTTTTTCTTGAACCACTAGGGTTCGAAGGGTTTGAATTGTCAAGGGAGACCCCAGCCCTTGACAATTCCAGCAGATTAGCTTCATTGATAACCCGGAGGCTTATTAGGGCTAGCCACCAAAGCCCGATCTTGTGCTTCCTCCATAGACAGAACTTGAGTCTCCATTAGTTGAGTTTCATCCAGGATTCCTTTAGTTAGAACTTGAGCCTCATAAGGAATGTTTCTCCTTTTCTTCTTTAATCCTGCTAAATTGGGACTTCTGTTCTTTTTAATTCCTCCTGTCCCTTTGAGATTCTGCAAGTTGCTTCTAATGCCAGGTCCAGAGTTCCTAGTTAAGTTGGCTGGGTTCTCAATAAGTGAGTTGTCAGTAAGGTCTCCCGAATCATACCCTAACTGGATGGCTTTTCCTTTTACAGCAGCCAGTTCTCTTGCATCTTCCTTATTAGGTTTTCCATACAATATGATTTGCCCTGAATGCACAGGTGACTCAGGCACTATTTCATCCTCCGTAGATTCTTCTGTCTTTTCACCATAGAAAATTTCCCAGTAGGGACTGGTTTCATTGGTTTCAGCTTTCATCCATGAACCGTATGGCATGTTAACTAGCATGTCGATTTTGTCGTCTGGGCATTGAACATTTTCGCAGTGTTGTGCATAGTGCCCTATTTTGCCACATACATAGCAATAGTGAGGGAGACGCTCGTATTTGAAATCCAACCAGACCTTTTTTCCTTTGTTGCTGAATATTGACCCGGGGATTAGAGGGGATGAGATGTTTAAGGCAACTCGAGCTCTGCCTACTTTACAGGCCGTGTAACCCCTAGCTTCTATTTTAACAGCAACAACTTTTCCCACTTCGCTGGCCACTTTGGAAATAACGCTTTCTGAAATCCATTCTATAGGTAGCCCGTGAATCTGAACCCAGAAGGCACATTCTGTAAAATTGTAACATGCTGGTGGCAAATTGGGGGTCCACTCCTTTAACAGTAGTAGATGGTTAGCGAAGGACCAAGGTCCTTGCTCAAGTATTTTTGCTCTGTCTGATGCCGATACAAACTTGAATTCGAAAATACCTGGAGAAATTAGTGTGATATCGACATTTTCCATTCTCCAGGCTTTGCGCATTGTGTTCTGGAAGGCTTGGATGTTGATTTTGGGATTTTGGTGAAGCTGACCCACTAACGAGAGTCTGCATTCCTTGATTCTTTCTGCAGAGATATCATCGTCGATTGCTATGATCTTCTTTTGGGCCCAGAGACCTCCAAGCCTTTTGCACAGGGCAGCTAGGCGAAGATCGGCTTCTGCGTTGTCTTCCATGGTTGCTGAGGATGGCGTAATGGTGGTGGTAGTGTATGGGAGAGGGTCTTTGGGGTTTAAACTGTAGTGCTCGGTCAGGTTAATGTATACGATGGAAAATGTATAGCAAGGGGAATGACGAGAGGGCGATGGGTTGCAGCTGAGAATAATATACTAAGTGACGAAAGTGGGGGGAGGTTGGTGAGGGGGAGGTTGGCGTGTGTGGAGGTTTTAGTGGATGTCCGGCGCCGGTCGCCGGAGAGGGGTTAGGGTTTTAGATTTGTATGCTGCCCTAGGGCAGAGGGAGCTCTCCATAGAGAGATACACAGTATAGGTCTTAAGATCGCACAAATTTAGGATTAAATACCATATGGCTTATTAGATATTTTTTAAATAAGAAGAGATTGGTTGTAAGCATTATAATCCCTATAAGCGAGTCAGATTGCAACTCACAACTTCAGCCATTTCCGCTCGGTGAGTAGATTTGTTTCAATTTGATTTCTCAGTATAGGTCATAAGATCGCACAAATTTAGGATTAAATACCATATGGCTTATTAGATATTTTTTAAATAAGAAGAGATTGGTTGTAAGCATTATAAGTCAACACCCACCTTTTATCAAGAGATGCAAAGGAGGTTTTGAAAAGTAAGGAATAGGTCAAATTCGTTCAACCGCATGAGACGGGTGCGAACTTCTTCCATTTCCTTAACAGGCTCCATCTGATGGTCGAGACTAGAGCCTTCATAGGTGATTGAAAGAAGGTATGTTTTTTTTTCCTTTTGCTTTGGTCGTGGATTAATTGGCCAAGTTCGCCCGCCTATCAAATTTAGTAATGGACCATCAAAAGAGATACTACGGCCAGAGTTCGACTCCTTTTCATGGTACGCTTGCAATTAAGGATTATGGCCCTCATTACAAGCATGTGCTCAAATTCTCTGGTGCAATATAGTCATCCTGCACTCGAACGTCTCCTGGATTAGCCGCTCCGCGATCAAGCAGCATATAAATTAGCAGACTAGCTCTTACTTGGTAGAGCCCCAAACCATTGCTCACCATGTAACTGATGTTTTATGAGACTGAAAGTTAATAACCCTAATCAATACCAAAAGGGATAGGAAAAATATAATTGGTGGAAGAAGGAGAGCGTCAAGCGAACCTTTTTGGTAGAAAGCAAGGTAAGAAATGAACCTGTGAGGTCTACAAAGTCAAACGAAAGAGATGCATCGGTATGATTTACATCAAGCCATTGACTTGAATTGTAGGAATTCCAGTTTGAAAACATCCCAACCGAAGTAAGAAAGTAAAGATGCAATTACGAAGTGCAGGTTGAAAAGGAAACGCAGTCCCATACTCCGAGACAAACCAAGTTTAACTAGATACAAATGCAACCAATTCCGTCAATTCGGTCCTGTCTCAACTACTCCTAAATCGAATTCAATTCTATGGCCAATTCCACGTAAACAGCCATGTCTCGTGTCTCGACAAATTAGCATTTTTTCACTATTTTTATCTCTTTGGCATACCTGCCGATTGCCTTTGTCCTCAGGACAACTCTCAAACAGATAATTCTTGGTCAAGTATAGCAGAATGCAATAACATTGATCACCATAACTACTGATACAAAATCCTCTGCAAAATCCAGAAACCATTGAAAGAGAAGAAAAATTCCCCACAAAATCCATCTAATGTCAATTGATACAAAACACAGAAAAAGCATGTCAGACCAAATATCTTACATTACTTACTTTCATTCCTTCCTTCCCCACAAACTCAACTGAAACTCTCAGGGAAGCATATTCCTCCAAAACACCCCTACCACCTTCCCGCTCTCTTCCCTCCCACCTCCCCCCCTCCCCCTCTCCCCCTTCCCCCCAAAAACCAACCACCAAAAAGAAGAAAAAAGGAAGACCCGAAAGAATTACTTGTGCCTATGTTATTCTCTTGCCCCATGTATTCATTGTAGGGTCACAAATCTCATCTCAAGAAAAAAAAAAAATCAAATGCAAGAGGGCAACAAGGAGTAAATAATTAAAAGACCCTATAATGCTCAAACTCTCAAAGCTCTACTGCTGCCTCTAGGATTGCACAGCCAGCCTCTGAAGGTGTTCGATAAAAACTTGAAGGCTCACATCATCGGTGAAAATCACATCTGACCCAGCAGTCATCTCGTGGGCGTTATTGTATGTAGCTGATGGGTTCAACTTTGCCAACAAGAACCTTGCCTGCTCGTAATGCATGAAATAATAGAAACTGAGTTCTCTAAAAAAGTAATGATAGCATTTAACACGTAATCTCATGGCAGCCCACTGCAATCAATGAAGCATATGGAATTTTGTGGCACGTCAGGAGGACAAGCATAGTAGATAAGGTATCTAAACACCAAATCAGTAGTTTCTGGGACAATTAAGAGATAACAATATGGCACAGTGCAAGCTATTAATTTGCAGATATGCAGGGAACTGAGGCAACAACAAGGAATGTACGTTGAGCCAAAGACTTTGTACGAAGGCTGAATGTCCTCATGCAAATTATAAATAGAAAAAAAGACTGTTCGGAACAAACACTAAGCTCACATGCAGTTTCGAAATAAGCTTCTAAAAAAGTACTTTTAATAAATAGTGTCTTTGGCTTGACAGAGAGCAAGACACCCATAATGTCAAAACATTGAGACGACAATTTTTTATCTTAAGACATAAGAATAAGCACATGAAACAAAATGAAATGATTTCGAATGAGGGACCATATTAAGGCAACAAAGGAAGTAGATAAAAGTGCGAACCTGTGATCCATGCTGATCACATACAACCAGTCTGGGAACAGGAAAACGTTCACGAATAATCATTTGCGCATCATCATGAGGAGCTTTCAATAGTTGCGCAAATGCCTACAATTAGAAAAACAGTCAGATGGAACATCTAGAGCCAAAGGCAGCATGCTGTCCGGAAAGGATTTGTGAACTTTCGCCTAGACACCAACAGATCAGTTACTATATATTTCTAGTGTAAAGTTACACAGAGGCAGCAGAAAAGAGCAAGAGCTCTCAATCAATGTCACGATATATCTTAACAATGTAGTTTATGTCTTGAATAATGTATGTGCTCAACAACAAGCATTTTAGGGTCAGTATATACTAGAACCACACACAGTTGAGCAGCATTATATCAGATTCCAGCAGCACCACTTGTAAAAGAATTACACAAACATAAACGGCAAGCAAACAAATTTTATCCAAACTTTCGCCAATACATAAGTCCATAAGTCTTCCCATGTGGATCCCCTATTTGATCAAATCAGGAACAAGACCGAATCAGGAAGTCATTGTCTTAGTTTGAAATCCAATATGAGACACATTCACTAATAGAGCCATTTGAATACGTCTCCCCACCACATAAGCTATTCCCGGGTAAATAAATAAACAAGAAAAAGCCCATACTTTGGTGTTACTTTCGATTCCAGCACATCTTATCAAAAGCATTGACCGGATTAGTACATGAAAAGTAGTCTGCTTCAGTCTGTCGTTACCATTTTCACGCATTAGCTAAAAATCAACACTATCTATGCAGTGACATGGCAAATCAATGGAAGGCAATTCAGTCGATGATGTTTCCATCAATTGTATCCTAAATAAGATTAATCAAGTCGGTTAACATAAAACAAAGCTTGGTCAAGTTGAGAAAATTGGCAAACCAGGGTAATTAAGTTCCCATTATGAAAACATCGCTGACATTTCTAGAAATATTTGTATTACAGAGTTCAATTGAGGCAATCAATCTGCCAGAATGCAAAAGCTAAACTGGAAGTGCTGTATTTATTTTGGTACATGCACCATCTTGATAAATTAAACAGTGGGTTAGACTAGAAACAAAGGCTTAAGAATGGGACTATGTACTAATTTACCTTTATTATTGTCCTGTAATATGCATTTTTGAGTGATAAAGCGAAGACAAATTAGACAAAAGTTTCACCTAGAATGATCGCTTTTCTAAAAAAGCATTATACTCCTCCTTGAAGATTTATGATATAAAATTCTCTAAATACAGTTTCAAGCTTAGCTCTAGATATTTAAAAGAAGATTGTCACTAGAGCTCGTTCATGCTAGGAACAAAAAAAATTTAACCAGGAATAGCAGTGAGCTTACAGAAAAATAGTAATGCGCTTCTCTAATGGCCCAAGTCTTGGGATCAGTAGTCAGAAAAGGATAAACAAATCAAATTTGCACAAGCACAGGGAGGGCAGCTGGAATTATACGTAAACTCATTGGAGATTAAACATAAAGTGTCAGCATTATACATTACTGCAGCAAATCATCAATGACTATGAATTGCACCAAAAGCAAGATGCCCTAATAGCATTACTTGGCATTTTTTACACTAAACTGAATACTTACCTTAAAATTAACACAATGCTTAAAAAAGAGAAATCCGTTTAGGTGTAGAATTAACTTAAGTCTGTTTTATTGAGAACACAGGCATACAGGAAAACTAGTCCCAGGAGCTCTAACCCAATCCACCCAGATCAAAACTGGAAAAGTACAGCGGTAGTCTTCTTAACCAAGCCTATATTTCCTATCTGACTTACCCAAAATGGCTGCTGAAGAAGCCAGTACCATATATAATCTAGCTTTTACGAAATTTAGGGGAACAGAAACCAGTTTAGCTTTGTATACAAGCACTCCAATACCCATTTAAATCCATGGGAATTCAGAGGACAAACCTGGTGCTCTGGTTGATTCTGGTATCCCATGTTACGCCATTGAGCTATTGTCATTCCATGGAAAACGACAACGCTAAAATATGAGTCTAGCAATAGAATACGATCAGCTGCTATGGAAGCTACATCCAGCAAAGCTGGCGCTGGTAATGAATTGAATGAATATGATATAAGCGACGGTTGAATCATGACCGCAGCATTAGCAATATTTTCACGGTTTAATAGCATCCGAAAGTAGGCAGTCTCATCTGGACTATTGTTGAAAACCTGCCAACCACACAAAGGCCTCCTTAATAAGATATGTCAAACCAAAATCTTTCACTAAGAGACCCACCAAGATTACCTGTACAAACTGTGACCGCCGGAGATTGAACATAAATTGAGGAAACAACGAGAAACAAGGATTTAATGTAAAGGATGCGGGATCATCCTTTCGGTAGTCACCAAACTTGGAACATACACGAATAAGTTTCCTATCCAACCACCGAGTAGCATCAAATCCTTCCTGCTTTGATGAAAGGAAAAATTAGGAAAAGGACGACCAGAGATCAGGCAACAAGGAGCAGTTAGAAAAAGGATACTCGGCAAATAAATTAAGAAATTAGGGTCATGCAAGCCAATTCTCCAGCTGACAAGAAACAAGGAAAGGATAACCACCAAATCAGATTCTCATCACTTCTTCCCTAATTTTTGCTCTATGATCTCATCATAACATACATGATATGTTTTTAATTCAGACAAAAACAGGAAACAAACTTTGACGAGATTAAACACTTAAAGAGGCACATGACTTTGTTTACCTCCATCTCCATTTTGAATGAAGCTATTCTTGCCATTACCACAGCAGCCGTCTCCTGATCAAAGCCTTGTACCAGGTCCTGGTAGCAGATGGTTTTGCAGTTAAAAGAGGACAATATCCAAACAGTCAACTCCGGCAACTAGACAAGACTAGTAGGAGATCCGCACAGAGCTGAAAGAATAGAATACACTCTACATCTATTGTCATTAGTTCTTATACAGTCAGCAAAAAATATCTGAGAATTCAGGCTACCAAATCATGTCAGCAGTCCGAATGCAGTTTCAATCAACATGAAAGTCAATTTTGTTCTCTCTTGCAATAAAAGCCAATGACGAAAGAGTCGGATAGAAAATGAGTAGATGGCCATTGCTCAAGACCTTACAGAAACACCAGCATCACACAGTTGAGACCAGGAAAGAAAATTAGGTGACAATGGCACTTCCATAATGTAAGTTTGAAGTGGACAAATAGTACGATGAATGTGAACGTCCTCCAATTTCCACATTTAGAAAACTGAGAGAAGTATGGAGTAGTATACATGAACAAAAGAGAAAATGGAGATGCATAATGTTTGTAGATGTGGAAGCTAGTGCAAGTAGTCACCATAGGCAAAATAGATCACTTGATTGGTCAATCAACTATAAAAACAAAATCTACCAGCAAAAGATCAAAGGACTAATGGGTAATTTCATCAACAAAAATGATTAACAAAAATGTCACCTTTGGCTTCCAACATATTCTTATTAAGTATGAGCACGCACCTCAGAGCTGACAGAACTGTCTATCCATGTTCGAGTGACTGTTGTAACTCTAAGCATTAACTGACCTTCAGGGTTCTGATAACTACAATTGATACATCATTACAAGTCCATCAATTGAATGGAAGTTGCAAAATCATATAAGGAGCAGAAACATTCAAGTTTCTCATCAAAATGAATCACTCGTAATACCTAGTGAGGAACTGCAGATACAATTGTGGGTTTACAGTTCCAGGGGCAGCAGATCGTTCACTGGATGAAAGATCAAACAAGACAGTAAAGCAAGTACTCTTGTCAAGGCCACACATTTTCCATGCTGTAGTGCCGCCCTCCCCAGTGACTGTGTCTGCAACAGCTGGTCCTTTCTGCAACGCAAATAGATCACCTCTCATTCTAATCAAACCTCATCCACAAAATATAATAAACAACTTGGGAGGCATCCTACCTTCTCCAAGGATGTGCAAGGTCCAAGGATACCCTCTATTTTGATGTCCTTGGAGCAGTTTATCTCAAGTGTGCCACTGCAAAGTAAAAGAAAATGAACTTCAAATTTCATTGTCGCATCTTGGCAATTCACATGGTTAATCAATGGGACCATGGCATCATATTTTTCAGAACCAACACAAGATGGGAAATAATGTCCTGGCCACAAGGCTACACGTGCCCCAATCAGATGTTCAGATGAAGAACGGGCTACAATCACAAAAACATTAGACACTCCAAAAGATTTCTCATAGAAGGTATTAGGTATAATGTGAAGATGATATAGCCAGGGCCTGGATCTAGCTGCCATGACATGTCCGTTTTATGAGCTTAGACTAACACCCCATAATTGCAACAAAACAAAAAAACACTTTGCAAAAGCTACAAAGATTCATACATGTCATATACTAAAGGTACAGAGATGGCACCTTCAATTAATTGTCTGAGCCAAGTGTGATACCAAAACTCAGCAGCTGACAAGGACAGAGCAACACATAAAGGAGTAGGGGCAATTGACCTCTCATTTTACAAAAGTAACTGTGTAATTTCATTTTTAGAAATTCTTTAATCAACACCCCAACTAAAGATGGTGATTAGTGCAAATTATTACTATTACTGAAGTTTGCACAACCGAAGAGCACAAAATCAATAGTTGTAAAATTATGAGAATTCAGTGGTTCCGCACAAAAAGAATTTGCTTCTTATTATGCTTACCTAACTTTTTAGCATAAGAACATAAGTAATTATAATTGTTAAAATTCAATCAAGGGAATCAATGGTAAGTTAGCATGGCGTTTGGCCCATTGAAAAAATATCTGAATCTGTTCCTAATAGTTTTATTTCCTCTGATTCCTACTCGGCAACGGAAGGAACGCATTGCCTTTGACTTGGAACCAGTAAAGTGACTAAGTCTTAACATAATGGTTCTGCTTAAATATAAACAAATAAAAGAAATCGAGGGAAGAAGCATACAACAAGACATCATAAATAAGCTAGAAAGTTGAGTATACGGTTGAACTCCTAAAACTCACAAACTACACTATCATATCTAGCTAGAGAGAACATATCATCTCCAAATGCACAAAGATTGCTCAAGGAATTGCAACAAACTTAGCTTGCACCAAATCTCAAACAGGAAGCAACCACCATTAAAACGGAACAAAGAAGAGGGATCAAAGAAACATACTTGAAGCAAAGTCCAAGAGATTGTTCCCCATCTTCAAATACACGTTTGAAAGAGTCCTTAAATACAGAATGACCAAAACTTTCTGCCAAAACAACCAGACCACCGGTTCTTTCAACAGCAACTTTCATTTCTGCAACCCCAACCTAACAAAAGCAGCAAAATCGAAGCCATCAGACTAAGAAGAAAAGTCAAGAATAAAATGTGATACTAGTGAGAAGCTGCTGGAAATTTTTTTTAAAAATTCGATGCCTGAAAGGCATCTGGCACCTTAATGGCAGTGCCCTCATTTTAGACAATATCCAGAGATATGCATACGTTCACAACCGCAATATCGCAATCTCAGAAAAAACAATGCAATAAGCATTCTGAGAAGAATAACCACAACCAATACAAATGCTAATATGCCAATGTACAACGTCGTTCCAGTTGTCAATCACACTGCCTCTGTTCAGTCTCAAGGGAATTAAAGCAAAGACAAAACCAAAAAAATAATTCTTCTTGACAGATATTATAACACAATTAAGTACGCAATATCATTAACTAAGGGGTGAGAAAACAATTAGTAATGCAACACTGGCTGCTGAAATACTGCCCAGCCTCCACAAATCCCTATTTGGCCACCGTTCTATCCATAATTTCAGTTCACAACACTTTTTTTTTTTGTAATCCAATATCATGGGTTGTGAACCAATTTGATATCCCAATCTAGAAAAAGAAAAAGGAAAAGAGAAACTGAAATTTCCAAGTGATCTATCATGGAGACGGAGGGTGGGGCCAAAGCCAACCTGACCAGATAGCAAGTTCCCTTTTCATCAGCTAGGTTTTTTTACTTATTATATTATTATTATGTTCTTTTTTCCCGCGGGGGGAGAAGGGGTTGGAGGGTTTGGGGTGTTCTATCTATGGTGTGCAAAAAACTATGACATAGGGTATAACTAGTGTAAAGTTCAAGTACACCGTTTTATGTGTCCATTTTACTGTTATAAATCATCACTTCACAACAGGTGTGATGCAAAAGGAATGCACAAGCAAGAGAGATGATGGTTCACCACTATTTCCACAGTGACCACCAATAACATTCTCCTGCACATAATGGAGAAAATCTCACCTGCATAATCAGTTTGATACTGTCATCTACTAGTATGTACGATCAAAAGCACAATCTCTACCTCCAATCAAATTTCTAGTTTTATTTTGGTGATGTTCATCATCCATTCTATCAAATTCTCTGAGGTGAAGCAAACCCAAAATCTTCTCTTGAAGTTGCTCAGTTTTGAATTCGCCTAAATCAACCCTTGCAGGGAAATTTAGGACACAATAAATCTCTTATTTTCAAGAGTAAAGCCAATCTACATGCACTTCGCATCTACTTGTGACTTTTACTTAGGTTGACAACAATAGTAGTGTATTTACACATAAGATGCACACATGTTATTTCTAAGCAGTAAATTTCTTAAAAGGATGAAAAAACTTGCATCTTAGCTGGATTTCATGATATGGTCCTACACAACTAATCACAGTTCATGATTAATGGACTTTTTATTGCTGGTCTTTGGAGTGTATACTAAACCAAGGTTTTATACATCTTGAACTTATGCATGGAGACATGTTCTCTGAAGAGGCTTGTGTGACCTATTTAACTTTATGGCAGGTCCTTGGTAATCCACAGAAATATTCAGAACTACACTTCAGATCAAGTGTCTGCGCCATCAGATTTGCATACCTGAGTTTGGCAGCCCATACGTGTATTAAAGATCATCATTACACTTATCCCATGTAATCATTGTTTTATTAACAGTGTATATTAGTATGTATAATTGAAAATGTACATTAAACCAAGCGTATCTGGATGCTGAACTTGCCAACCTACTTATATTTTCAGACAGGTTCCATGTAACTTACACAGTTATATAGCAAGCCTAGAGTGCTGGAAATACAGAATAGAGAGACAGCATATTGCAAGTTGAATTTCTGGACTGATTCAAGTTGTCCAGTGGCCTCCACAAGGTCCACTAGTCTATGGTAATGTCTATACATATGGCAGACCATGCAAGGTTTGCCTCATAGACTCATCCAAGTTTTACAGCAAGGAGCATATAATCCAACTTTGTTATGTCCACTGCAAAAATTCTTTATGAACAGAAATCATAATACGTTTTTAACCAATTGATTCCTCTATTTTGTAAGTATGATGGGTGTGGCAGAGACTGCAGAGAAAACTGAATCATCCAACTAATTGGAAGTACAATATGAGGTTTAAAGAGTAGAGTCAATAATAAGATTGAACGTGCAGTACATGCTTAAAGAGCCAATATAATGCATCCAGCAACAAGGCTGACTGATATACCTGATCAAGGGCTGATGCGAAAAGATCTAAAACATGGCCCTGGCCGACCAGCTGTTTAGCAATACTATCATAAAATTTGACTGCTTTCTTGAAATATGGTGCAGCATCTTTGTCAAGATCTTTATGTGAACGTACAGGATCTGATAAGTCTTTGGATACAATCTGTAAAATCAAGCATGATTAAACTATTGGATTCACTACACGCATAATGCGAAAGTAAATACCAATTTTGAGGAAAAAAAACGCAGAAATAATCATCCTCCTCTCCAATAATTCCCCACCCCCATTTAAAAATAAAATCAACATACGAGGAAATTCTCGTCACAGCAGAGAACATGCCATTGGATCTATTAATAACAAACAAAATATACTGTTGATGCTCACAGGAGACTGAAATACATATTTGGCAAAAGCAATTAGACCAATTGATGAAGTATCGGAACAGAGCACTAATACAATCATAAACAGATTAAATACAAGGATGAATCAAATAAGTCTGATTATCAATCACGGACATCATACAAGCTCAAAAGAATATAGGAAAGAGTAATGAGAGCAACATGAGAATCATCTAAACCATCAAGTCTCCAGAAAACAAAGGAGTTCCACCCATCCCCAGACTCCAATAAACTCAAGTAAGTCTGGCTCTTATTTTCATCTGCAAATACTGACCAACAGAACTCAACTTTCTTTTCTATAACCCTCACCTAAACATGTACTGAGAAATAGGGTTAAATTGACTTTGTTCTAATCACTCAACAAAGATATACTACAACCTCAAAATACCTTGAAGTAGAGACAAAAAGTGCTGGGGAAAAACAAAGCTGAATGAACTCACCGTGCCCGGTCCTTCAGTGCATGGTCCTCCAACCAAAGCAACTATCCGAGCTCCTGTCCCAGGCAGACAAGCCCCAACTAATCCGGCCGCAACACTCAATGCAACTCCCGTGCAGCGTGCTGCTCGGTTACCTGGCGCAACAGGCCACTGATCCGTCTGCAATTCATCCAACAACTGCAAAACAAGCACCAAGCTCAATCAATCAATAAATGATTCACTTATAATTCCAATGGCTAAAGCACGAAGATCGCACCGAATTGAGCGTGTACTCGCACTCGGATGCAGGCAACAAGAACCGGGTAACACCAGAACCTCCTGGGTAGCCATTTTGCACCATCCCCTTCTGGAAACCGGCGCCCCCCACCCGACTACGCGCAGAAACGCTCAGACCCAGCTGCTCCAATACCTGCTCTTTTGCGATCTCCTTACTACCTCGAAAGACATAAACTTTAGACATCTCAGAGAACCCCAACTCGTGAACTTGGACCTGCGTCCCGAAGGAGACGAACCCGACCAGGGCGTTGTCTGGCAACAACCCGATCGCCTGCTTGAGGGCTGACTTGGCGAAGCCCAATTCCTCCTCGATCATGCAGGTGTCGAGGACGAAGATGAAGACGGGGGAGGCATGGGATTGCGGATCGTTGGGGTTGTTAGGGTTCATGGAGGGGAGAGAGTACTGAATTGTGGTGTACTGGGGGTAGAGCTCGCCGGGGAGGTTGGTGTCGGAGATGGCGGCGTAGTGGGGAGGGAAGTGGTTGCGCTGGTAACAGAAGGGGCAGATCCAGATCTTGGCAGTGAAGTCGACGCGGGAGAAGGGGTTAAGGACGGCCGAGCAGGTCTTGCACCGGAGCGGCGCGTAGGGGAGCGTGGGGATGTCGGGGTGGTAGCGGAGCGGGGCGATGCAGGCGGCGAGCGGGATCACGCACTTGCTGGCCTCGACCTTCGTGCGCGGCCACACGTTCCAGCTCATGCGGACGCCGTCGATGCCTTCGGGATCCATGTTCGACATCTCCGAAGACATGGTTTCGAGGTTTCGGATTCCGATATCAAATCGAATGCGGTCGAATTGATCTCTACGTCAATCCCGATCTCGTAGGTGACGAAGATGATCTCGGTCTCCGTGGGAGCGGGTGGGAGGTTTTCGCTGATTTTACTGAGCGATTTCGGTTTGGAGAGAAGAAAATATGCCAATGAGGCTCCGACGACTGGGCGTAGTCCGGAGGAAGAAGAAGAGAGAACACGCCGGGTTGGCTTCGGCTATTTGTGAATTGCCAAATCTGCCTTCCGCTTATTGATATTTACAAGATTACCATGCTCGCGGCAGCTGCAGGTTTGCGGTAAAACATAAAAGAACTATAGATCAAAAAAGTAATATCACATTTTGGATTTTATTGAATTAATGTAATCAAGTTATTTTAACTAACAGAATTTATTTAAATTAGATTAAAAATAAAAACATTTCAAAATTTTATTTAAAAAAGTAAGCTAAAAAAAAGAACCACAAGACCTTATCAATGAGGCAATTATGCTGCCCATTGCCAGCCTTGGTTAGTGTGGTCGGCCCTCACATAGGGTCGACGAGGCCTCCTCTCGAGTTAGTGAGAGCTAGCCACCCTTGCTTGAGGCTTGCTATTGGGAAAATCTCTTATAATGTTTTGTAGATGAAAAAAAAATCAAAAGTTACTAACGTGGTACCAGCTCTTATGCAAATTTTATCCTAACTAGACATCTAAAGGTGTTGAGTTTTCTATTAATGGTGAATTATGCATTAGGTGTAGAGTTTTCTATAAGCTAGAGTTACCTGAGTATAAGATGAACAAGTCTAAAATGAGAAGTTCAATAAAACTTAGAAAGTATCATGTACATATGGATAGAGTAGTAAAGCCCTCATTGCTAGGGGTGTGCAATCGAACCTAGTAAACTCGGTTCGCGAACTGGCCCATTTGGAAAACAAGGTATGTAATAGGGTCCAAGGCAAATAGGATTGAGTATAGGGTAAGAAAAAAGGAACCGGTTATAACAGGGTCGGGTACAAGGTCCAGGTCTAGAACCTACCCACCCTAAACCCTGAACCCGATCATTGGATAATAAATTTCATTTAGTGGAAACTCCGTAAATAGACTTTATTAAATCACAACTTTTGCATATGTCTATAGAGCATGATTCTTGTTGATTTTTTTTATATATGAATTTTAGGTTTTTGTCAGAAATTTTGTACGACGTGGATCGACTCGCCTGATTTCACTTTGGATGATGCATTATGTTCATTTCACTTTTTGAGGAATTATGCTGGTGCCAAAGATTTGTTAACCATTTTAGACAAATGAAAAGTTTTATGTAGTATTGTGGAAATAAGACTAATATTATATTCATGTTTATTGCTAATGTATATGTAATATTAGGTTTTTTGCTTTACTTTATGATTTTGTTTATGATAATTTGCCTTGTGGATCATTAGTTTTTTGTTTAGTCAAAAAGTTTATTCACTTATTAATTGCAAGTGCCTAATGTTTCAATATAAATTAGAATAATCATGTTGTTTTCTCGCATATTAATATAAAATTCAAAGTCGTATAGGATAGTCGATTGCAAAATAGGTTCCAATATAAATAGGATTAACCTTGGAATTGAACCAGAAAAATAGGGTGGGTCAGGTATAGGGTCTAATGCAAACATGGTCGAGTATATGGTCCAAAAAAAGGGAATTGATGCAAACATGGTCGGGTACAGGCAATGTAGCACCAACACGAACGCGCGACACGCGACATGCGACACGACACGCAACACGACACAACACGCCGACACTTCATTTCTAAAAAAAATAGAGAATTCCAACACGTTCCGACACGTTATATATAAATCCATAAATAACTAAATGAAAATAAAAAGACCCTATAATTAATCTACACTAAAAACATTAATCCTATATTTGTTAATATCATTCATTGTTTTAATTTGACAAATTCAACTACATTTCATTGTAATAATCCATAAAACTTGATGGAAAAAATAAGTAATCCACATTCTACTATTAAATGTAATATTTAACAATAAGAAAAAAAAGTCAACATTCTATCATCAAATATAACAAAAAGTCATCTATCCAAATGTAGGGTCCAGGAGAGTGTCGAAGTGTCAGACACGACATGAAAGGTGTTGGAAACAACAAAGAAGGGTTCCGAAGAGTGTCGATGCTTCTTAGGGTATAGGATCCAAGTTAAGAACCTACCCACCCTAGACCCGATCACCCCTACTAATTGCCAATATAATTGGGAGGATCATAACAGAAAAGCTAGAGTTGAGTTGATATACCTTTGTCAATATCAAAGCTATTCAAAGTATATTGTGAAAAACTGACAACAATTGGATAGACCTTTTTATGAAGGTGATAAGAAATGAAAAACAAATAGTTAATGGAGACTTGGAGGTGTCAGACAAGGTGACCAATCTATACAGTCTTGGATCACCGAGATACTAAGGAAAAACTAATGAATCATAGTTCATAAGAAGTGCCTAATATTACCAAAAAACCAAATATAACCAAACTAATATCACTACGAAGGCAAATATAATCGGGAAACTTGATATAATTGGGTAGCTTGATATTACTGGGAAGCCTGATATAATCAAGAATCAAATATAAGTGGGAACTATTGACACTAGCGGAGGGTTTACATTATTTGCGCACAACTACTTGTCAGAAGCTTATGAAGATCTGAATAAGAAGTATCCCATGACGATTTTCATCTATATATTTTTAAAAGCTAGTCACAAGTTTGACAAATCAAAAGGTTATTCGAAGAAGAATCAAATCATTATCAATCATTTAGAGAGGGAGTTTTTCCTAACATGGTGACTCTATTCATCAAAGCAACGAGATTACTAGAAGATCTAATTATATGAACAATGAAATCTAAGGTAATGTGTTTGCTTATCTTCAATGGCTAAATTGATCTTCTTAAAAATTATCCAACGGCTAGTTTGGAGATAAAAGACTCTATAAGAAGATTGACCCACATCTAAGAAGACTCCTATAAAGTAGAGGACGCTAAATACACTTACATACTATTATTGAGTGATTAAGCAAGAGTTCATTTACTAAGAGTGCTTATCACTAACTGTAATGTGAGTGAGGAGTGTACTAGTGTTGTGAGTTATACAGTAATCTATCAACTTTGTGTATAAGCAACACTAGTTTCGAGTAGAAACAATACATAATATTGTTTAACTACTCAAAAGATTACTAGCTTGTCATTGACTATTAGTCTAGGAAAGTGGATGTAGGTTTTCACAAAGCCGTATATCATTCTCTGTCTTTCTGCTCATATTTATTATTATTTAATAGAAGCATGCAATAATAAATAATATTACTATTTATCAGTTACTATGCTAATGTCGAATTTGACACTTATAATTTTTCAATATTTTATCAAGTTTCTTAAAATCACATATTCACCCCTCTCTAAGTAAAGTTGTTAAGTAAGATCAATTGATAGCAGAGTCTAGTGCTCATTATTATCAAAGAGTTAATTAATTTCTTGAGTTAATGATCTATCATAACGAGCATGCTTGAACCAAATATTATTGATGAACAAAATAAAACCAGACCTCCATACTTTGACAGGACAAATTATGATATCTATAAGGACATAATTAAAGCCTTTCTTAAATTTACAAATCTCTTGAAGTGGAAAGTTGTCCAAAATGGAGTGGATGCTCCAACACCTAGTGGAACTTCAATTGCAAAATGTGATTGATATGTTGTAAGACTCAAATAAAAGAAGATTACTGCCTAGCCAATCATCACTCCTAAAAATCTCGTCAATTTTGGTTGCTAAAGCTTTATATTCACTTTATCATGCTTTATCTCATACTAAATATAATTATTTTTCTTGTGAAATAGCTTGTTGACACTTAAGTTTTAGTCAAAGCATCATATAAAGATAGAAACTTGAGATTAGGGTTTTTAATCACGACAAAGCTTGTTTCTCATCAAAAGAAGTCATTGTAATGTTTTTAAAGTTAATTTCAATCTTCCGATACTATTATCAAGATAGGCCATCATTTTCATCCTAATCCGACGAGTTCTTTAGAGTTGGTCTTTTAGTCAACCCCTCAAGTCAACTAGAGATCTAAATGTTCCAAAAAAAATCTAAAAATTGGAAAAATCTCTAAATCGACTCATTTTTACTCCAATTTAACTCTTGCATCATCAATTTCACAAAAATCTATGAAAAATTTATTTTTCCCTAATTTGGCATAATTTGGAATTTTGATGACTAATTGGTCAAGACCAAAGTTAGCTCATTTGTTATACATTTTTTTTCAAATAATTTATGTTACGAAATTTGATCTATAGGATATCTTACATCCAATTGCCAAGTCAACTTTTAGATTACTATACATCACCAAATTTCCCCAATTTTTGGCTTCAATAAGAGATTCCAATTGATTCTTCATAGGTTGCAAAATTTTTACACAATTGAGTTCAATTTATTAAAGAGAACTCAATTTCAAAATCAAATTTGTTAAAATCATACAACTTAGACTCAATTTGCTAGGTTAGAGCAATCCGTGATTGAAGAAATCATGAACATTTGATCCAATTATCACAATTCAAGTTGACCCAATTTAGACTAGTATCCAATTTATTTAAGTAATCTTCAATTTGGCCAATTAAAGTTCAATTATATTAATCGATTTAGTCTATGATGCCATTTTAGTTAGAATTAGGGAAAATTAGATATTTTATGTCCAATTATTAAGTCAATTCAATTTGATCAGATTACATCCATTTTTAACCAATTCATTTATTTGTAATTCAGCCTAATTGAGCTAAATTAAGGAAATTACACAAATTAGCCCATGGAGACTAGTCAAGGTTCAGATCAACTCAATCCAACACCAGTCTAACCGGTGGACTACCCTTTACAAATTTTTTTGGTTGTTTTTCTAACAGTAGGTGATGTCTCTGACAAGCCAACGCTATGGATGAACACCCTCTCGCCCTATGTAGAAAGTTACAAAAAATGCCCTTTGAAATTGCATAATTGCCCCAAAAGTCTAACAAATAGGAATATTCCTTAATGATTAAGTAATTAATTCAACCATTCATTTAACTTTAGATGGTATTCGTTGAAGGTGACACTTCATCAATCCATATGACTAAATCTCAGCCAATCAAAAGAAAAGAAAATGTTCCAAGGAAAATTATTTACCGTAAGAGCCTTAATCATAACCCTTGGTAGGACTCAAGCTTGAAGAGGCATACAAACATTTTTCCTTCCAAAATAGAGGGAACTCTCACATTTTCAAAAACTCTCTCTCTCTCTCACACACATACACACATTTTCAAGGGATTTAGACACATGTTGACACTTTTGGAAAACTTCATGTTGATAGACTTGGATACTTCAGGAAGGATCCCCCACGATCAATAATTTGAGCTAGATAAAAAGAAGCCATTATCTCCGCTAATCCAAGAAACATTTTCTAGCCCTACAAAGATGATGTCTGACAAAGAAGGAGCAATCTATGCATCAATTTTTACCTTCCTGGCAGATCTGGATGAGTTCATCGAGATCTCTAATATGTTCGATGGCAAGTGCTCAAGATGGATGAGCAACCACTTGAGAAACATGAAGTAGCATCTACCCTCTAGTTTCCTTTCTTTTAGTTGTCAAGCATTGAAAGTTTACTTTGTTTTCCCAAGAGTGTTGTTTAGGGCTAGGTTTGTAGTTTGAATTCTACAACTTTCATTTTTATAAATGTAATTCATCTTTGTTCAACTATAATTACAGAAGAATTTCGAGGATATGTTGAGGTATACCAAATCAACCCAATGAGAATATTCAACAATAAAAAGACATACGTCATCTGTGGAGAATGTTTAGGCCCGGTCTTCCTCATGTTCTATTGTATCAATCTCTTTCTAAAAAAATTTTGAAATTTAAAATTTTTTTGAGAAAATGCAAAATGCATGTCAAATTGGTCTTGTGTATCTTTATGATAACTTTACTTAATGCCCTATAAATCCAATCATAAGATTTGTCATAATAATAAAACATGACATATTTGAGTCATACTTATGGAAAATGAAAGGGCTAGAGCAAATGAGCATCATTAATAAAAGTGCACCAAGGGGTTGTGTCACAGCCAATTCTGTTTAATAGCTCAATCATTCGACCATAAGGTAGGACCTAGGCACTTTGAAGAAGGTAACCTAGCTTTGAAGAAGGTCGTGCCATTGTGCCCTAAGCCAAGGGACAAATTTGTCCTGAATTACAAGGGCTCCTAGTGAAGAAAGCTCTTCCTCGAGGCGACCTCATCCTAGTTGAAATGGAAAATCCCATATTTAACTCTAATTCTATGGAGAAATATTACCGTTGAATATATTAGTCCTTTTACTAGATGTTGTAGGGATGAATCATTGCATTGTAACTTGGATTCTTATTTTGATTCAAGAAAATGTTGTGTTGAATATTTTCCAAGCATGAAGTTCATATAATGCCCTACAAAGTGTAGAATGCTTGATTTTGCCAAATGAGATGTGTTGGAATAATGATGAAAGGCAAACTCTTCCTAAACATAGTCCACTATACACTTGTGAGATGAGCTAAAAAATTCAATGTATGGCAAGGTAAAAGGGTTATTTTGTGAAAGTTACAACAACCGAAATGAGGAGAGGTATTCCATTCATCCACCCCAAGCACTACATGTTACCAATTGCTTAGCTATTTTTGAGCCCATACATTGGAACATTTCATTTCATACTACCATTGTCAAGAACCACCCCACATCGGACAAATTAGAGGTAAATTCGCATCATTGGTGCTAAAATGTGAGAAAATAGATTTTTTTTCTTGCTTGTACTTGCATCTATTTTTGTGTGTTGCTATTACATGTGAAATCAAATGGTGAATCAAGTGCCTTAGCAATGATGAAAAACAATCATTTCTCTATCCTAAACACTATTATCTTTTGATAGCCACTTTAAGCTTGCAATTTCGTTTCAATTAACCACGTTGCTTTTACACTAGGACAAAGCAAAAATCTAAGCCATTGTAAATAGTATAATACAAGCGTCATACAAAAGGAAGACACATAAGTCCGAAATGTCATTTCATTCAAACTTATCAAGTTTATTCTACAGGTCAAGTGAAAAAAAAGTAATATCAAATTGGGGTATGAAAATGCAATATGCTAGGTAAAGTAAAAGCTAATGCCCACAGAATGTCGAGGTCAAAGGCCCAACCTTGTAAAACTCAACCCTCAATGTGATTGAATTTTCCAAAAAATGCTGAATGGAGTGCTCTTGTAATGAAATAATCCTTAGTGGTCATGTAATTAGATAGTATCCCAAATGGAGCCAAAGTCAGAAGCTAAAACAAATGAGCTTAGGAAACAATTCCTTAGTGAAAAGAGAACCGGTGACAATTCTAAGATGGTCATCAACTCTTTAGCTCACACATATTTTTGAACCTAATGATCCAATAGTTTCTCACTCCCGAACTAAGTTTGCACTACATTCCTTTAAAGCCACTTATGATTAGTACACTTGAACTAACACATGATTCTAATGTTTTAAGCTTAGTTAGAAGAACTATGAGCAAGATTATTTCTGTCTCATTTTATAGGGTTCTCAACCTAAAGACACTCATTGAAGATATTTCTTTTTAAGCCTTGACTCAAAGAGTCTCCTTTGCTTAGCCAATGACCAAACTCGTATTATGCTCCCATTAAAGACCTCTCAAATTGGTAGGGTCATACCTCATACGAGAAATGACATTCTTTCCTTACACACTTCCAATGCATCATAATCTAACATGGGGCACCTTCTTAAGTAATGTCGGAAAGGGGACATTTTTTCCAACTCATGTTTGATGGGGTACACATTTATACTTCCTGCCTAATTGGAGTGCTCTTTTTAATGTTGTTTGATAGGGGACATCTTCTTCTGAATCAAGGTGTTACTAGTCAAGTGAACCTTTACTCAATCCAATCTTTACATCGAACAAAGGACCATAAAAAATTCATACTCCGAGTTATTTTCAGACTAGATGTATCTAAGCATTTATCAGGATATTCTTCGACTTTTCGGAATTGAGAATGCACGAGTCTCCATCCGATATTTCTTCCTATCACATTTTCATTACCCCCAAAAGTGCTCTGGATTAAATGTACCTGAGAGCTTTTAAAAAAGATGTCAACACTTCAAGCCCCCAAAAATGTGTTGAAGATGATCAGGCTTTTTGAATTTTTAGACTAGGTGAACCTGAACAGTTATTTGGACAATCTTAAAACATTCTGGAATGTCAGTCTTAAAACATCTGGAATGTCATGTATCTTCACTAGGTGTTCCCTTTTTCATTGACAAGGTCTATATATAGCATTTATCAAGATAGTATAGAAGCCTTTGGGAACTACATGTATGTTAGCAGACATTTCATTTTCTTAGGTTGAGTGTTCTAAGCATTTATCAAGATGGTCTCCCTTCTTCCTTAACTAGATGTACTTGAACATTTATCATGATAGTCAAAAACTCTAAAAAATTATATGTCTGACAACATATATGTTTTCTTTCTTTTTGAACCAAGTGTACCTGAGCATATATTAGAATGGATCAACATCACTTGACAGGGAAGTAGTTGAGACCCAATCTCAATATCTCCACTTGAAGGATTTTTCGCCTAACCCTAGATGTCAATAATATTATCAAAACTCTCAGGGAATACTTGAGTCATCAAGATATTTCCAACGGACAAGACCTACAGCTTGACTTTGGGCATTGTTGACTAGCATCTGTCACCTTGGTAGTAGGCCTTCAATGGCTAAATCTCCTTAACGCTAAAAGAGCCACTGAGGAGGAGAGAACTTCTCTTGCTTTTTAAATTCGGAAATCTCTCAATTTTCAAAGTATTTTGTGAAACTAGTGCTCTTTTTTTCTCTCTCTCTATCTCTCTCCGTCATGTTTCTTTTCCGAACGCTATTTGTTTTTGTGGTCCCCCTATCTTTTCATTAAGCTCTCCCTTATTGCCGATCATCCCCCCTTCTGCTGATCGTGTGTGTTGTATTTATAGACCATCGATGAACCTTCAAAAACTATTAGAAATATTTCATAGTTCTACTTCAAAATCAAAGCCCTCAACAAACCTCATCTTTTCTAACTGATTTTGGATAATTTCCCTTTAGAGATTAGCGTGTGAACCCCATCCATTAAATATTTTGCTCATATTCAACCTCCGAGTCTATCTTCCACTTCCATTTCAAACACGAGTAAAGCTCTCTCAATGACATGTGCGACGGTACGCGGCAATATTATGCTTAAGCCATGCGATCCGCATGTGACGCAAATATGCATTATACAAATAAGTTTTTTTTTCAGGTGTTGGACTAACCCCCGATTTTCTTAAGCAATTAATCTTATTGATTGGTAAAAATTTAGGTGTCAACAGCCATACTCCAAGGATTTTCGACTAGCACCTAGCAGGAATGGGCTGGATTTTTCAGCTCCTGATTTGGGATGATTTGAGCTTTAATTGAAGTAAATTTAGCCCATTAATTTGTTATGTGACATCTTGATTTTCAAACCCCGTTTGAAGTAAAATGATTAGGCTTTTCACCGATGCGCCTATGATCCTTTTTTCGGAGCTGATCACTCGCGAGTTAACAACCTATTCAGTGAAGCCGTTAAGGGATATAATCTCTAAAGGCTACCCAATAAGTCGTGTTTGGTTGATTTTAACCATGAAATTGAACTTGGATTTGGGAAACGAATATTTGAGCGTGTCACGATTTATTTTTAGGGCATCGTCTCTTCTTTTGGGATAGTTACGTTGAGATGGGAATTTTGTGGAAAATATTTAAGTTAGACTTGAATTGATGAGGGTTTGAATGGAACTCAAGGTGAATGGGTGCAAATTCGTAGGTATGACGGGCTGCTATAGTTTTGCTTTTATTCTTGGCTTGTTGGAGAAGTTTGGGAAGAGAAATGGCTGCTGGATAAAAGTTGAAGACTTGTGGGGCATGCACTCAAGTGTTTTGGATATTTTGTGTTGACTTTGAAGGCTTCTTGTTCCCCTTTTGCCAGCTGAACGTTGGAGTTTATAGCTTCATCTTCTTTAGCCTCTTCTAGATATTTTTCACCTCCATTCCTCCAACTGAGATACAGAGCTCTCAAATCAGCAACTCAGCAAGTGACTTACAATGTTTTTTCATCATCTTTCGAGCTTCTTTTGGAATCAATGTAGACTTGAGTTTTAGTCGCCTTCGCGCCACCATCGTCGTAGGCTAGTCGACTTGTTGATAAGGTTAGTTTACTTCCTAATCCTTTCTTAGGATACAATTACATTTATAGGGTTAAATGAGTGTTAATAAGCTTGATAAGATGAGTGTTAGACTGGATTAGTACAATTTACAATGATTTAGTTCAATTTAGTGATTTATCTAGAATATGTTTGCTAGACTATTCCTATTAGCTTATTTTGTGGATCGAGATGTGATGAGATTATGAAGTCGGTTTCTTCATAAAAAGTGTTTTATACATCTTCATCTATAACATGTATATTACCCAAGATTTTATGGATTTAAATTTAAATTATGTCAACTTCGTTTTGAACAAAACATAAATTTTGTTTTTGCTGGAACTTGTAACCTTTTATTATTCTATGGATTTTTATCAACTCTTGGAGTTTGAATTTCAAAAGTGTTCCTTCACAAACGTTGTTTATCACATCTTGTACTATAACATAGTCAAATTTTAGACCAAACGGACAAATTTTGGATTTCAAACCAAGCTGGTTTTGGAGAACGTGATTTCTAAAATTGATGCAGTTCTTACTGCTCTCTTTACAGAAAGATTTGGAGTAAAGTGCCTTCATAAAAAAATATTCGTTTATGTGTCCTTTATAACATAATCAAATTTAAGGATTTTATGAACTCGTTTGATTATGTTTCTAGATTTAAACTTGGAGACATGCGAATGATTTGGTTTTGCTAGTTAGGGTGTTTTATGTTTAGCTGAGTTGGCACGATATGGGTCGTGCGCAACAAGGCTGGATGTTCCACCTCTTTAATGTTGGCTGGATGGTGTGTGATATATGATTATATGTGATTGTGTGATGACTGGTGATTGTTACACAGACCACCCTGAGGTGAGAACCTTTTGCGAGATAAGAACTAAGCTTGATGCTTTGTTATGCAAACCACCTTGATGTGAGAACCTTTCGTGGGGTAAGAACTAACCCTGAGGCAATAACTTTTCTTGGGGTTTAGTTAAGCCTAACGAGGCAGACCGTCGCATACCTGAAGTGAGAATCTTCGCGGGTTGTGGCAAGGACCCAAGGAGTGTTTACACGGGTCGAGAAATGACCATCGCATACCTGAAGCGAGATTTTTCGCGGGTTGTGGCAAGGACCTAAGGCGAGAACTTTTTGCGGGTTGAGAAAATCTGAATGATGGATTGAATTGTTGATATGTTGAACCTTATTTTGGGACAAAATTATGTAACATGGTATGTGACGTTTCATTACGATTTGGCCTTATAATTGGTACCTTTGTGATCATATGATGATTGATGTGAGTATTCCAGTTGATAAAGATATTTCTTGTATGCTTTTGTGCATGAATTATGGAGTTTGATCGTCACTAGAACGAGATAGTCTCAAACGCCGTAGAGTCTTAGACCCGAGAGAGTCTCAGACCTAGATAGTCTGACAGTTTCCAGACCTTGATTTGATTGTTATGGATAAGTTACCCTTAGGTGAATATTTTCCTACTCGGGGCTTAGGGGGGTAAACTTTTTGAGACATTGTCACAGCCCTTTGGGTTGTACATTTAACAGGTACCTAGATGGAGATGCTTCACATACGTTATGGAATTCTGCAAGAGAAGAGTTTTTGGAGCACGCCTTTTGTGGCGGACACAAAGCTTTGGATGTAGATCTCGGAGTTTAGATAAATCCTTTTTGGGTTAGTCTCTTGTGTATTTAAACCTGGGATTGTTTATGAGATATGCTTTGTGAAATTTGATTGTCCTGCTTTCTTATCCCAAGTTGTTTGTTGTTCAGGGATTGTTTATTATGCTTTCGCATGTGTATAGAAGATTGGGTTGTTGACGCTACTTGGGAACGTCGCATTTTAGTCGATCACCATGGGATGTGTGTGTGCTCGAGGTTCGAGGCGTGACATGTTAGGCTTTGAATAAATTAGAAAAAGCCTTAGAAATAAATCAAACCTTCAAATTCCTAGCCTGGAAGACTAAAGAATTTTGGCTAGTCCATTCTAGCAGAGGGCTTGGCCAAATTATAGCCTTTAATTAGAAAGAATTTGTATAGAACTTAATTGAAAGAACTTTCAGATTTTAGGGTCAACTATGCAAATATCATAATCTTGAGATCCTTAATTGTAAAAGATGATATATATATATATATCTGTGTGTGTGTGTGTATTCACATTGCTAGTATGATGAAAACATATGTATATACATCTAATTATACCTCATGATATTTAGTGGGCAATCATATTTTCAAAATACTCAAAAAACTTAAAAAAGAAAATCGAGAGAAACGGGAAAGGGAGAGTAAAGCCCATAGTTGAAATCCGACCTCCTTTCAACCACGTTCTACATGGTGCTAGCCACTCATTTTGTTATCCTTACTCTCTGCCTCCGGCCAGCCTGCCTTGCCCTCGAAGGTCCTAGCTTCATAGCCATTCTGGCCGAATTGATGGATGGTATTGATTCCTTAACTAGCTTGATCGTGTTGTGTTCACTTACTTCGCTGCTGCCAACAACGCACCACCTGCCGTAACCAGCCTGCTTGATCTACTGCTACCCATCGTTGCTTGTCTAGAGCTTTGCTACAATTTCTATCACTTCTTCCCACTTCACACTGCTCATTGTCGTCGATCGCTATCATTTAGCCACTCGCCCGATGCCACCCCTCATTGCATATGCCATTGTATACCTCTACCCAACAATGCGGTAATCTTCTGTACAATCTTGTATACCTCTAGAGCTTTATTTGATACTGATGCCACTCATTTGATCATCTTTGAGAAATTCATATGCCTGGTTGGGCTCAAGCCTAAACTATTAGAAGTCTACCTTAACGTTATTAGGCCTGTAAAGAATACCATGTTATCCAAATGTCTGTTTGGGGTGCAAGATTTCCATTAGTGGTCATGAGTAGTTAATCGACCTAGTCATGCTGGCTATGACCAACCTCAATGTGATTGTTAGGATGAATTGGCTCGGTAAATAGCATGCTAGCCTGGACTGTTACTAGAAAGTGGTCCGATTTAGTCCTCCTGATTAGCCTGGCTATTTTTTTTCTAAGGAAATAGTAGAAGTGCATTTACATCGCTTATATTCGTACTTGAGGCTTGTCAACTTCTTAGAGATGGCTACAAAGAATAGTTAGCGTGGTGGAAGACAAATCGAAAGATAAACTGAAATTGGAAGATATCTCAGTAGTCAAAGATTTCATGGATGTAATTCCCAAGGATTTACCTAGGTTATCTCTATAGCGGGAGATCATATTCTCTCTCAAAGTACACCTAAGGATGGAGCCTATTTCAAAAGTCCCGTATCACATGTCATTGACAAAGCTCAAAGAGTTGAAGGTTCAACTCTAAGAGTTACTTGACAAGGGCTTCCTCCAACCAAATGCTTCACCATGGGGAGCACCGGTCCTCTTTGTAAAAAAAAAAGGATGGAACCTTGTGGTTATACATCGGCTACTAGTAGTTAAATTGGGTTACTATAAAGAATAAGTACCCATTGCCGTAGATTGACGATCTATTTAATCAACTTCAAGGTGCATCGATATTATCTATAGTGGACCTTCGATCATGGTATCATCACTTATGAATCAAGAAGGAAGATAACCCCAAGACAACCTTTCAAACCTGTTGTAATCACTACGAGTTTCTAGTGATGCCATTCGGGTTAACTAATATGCCAATAACCTTTACAAACTTGATGAATAGTGTTCAAGCCCCACTAAATCACTTTGTTATTGTATTAATCAATAATATCCCCGTTTACTTGAAGAACTCCGGTGACCATGAACTCATTTGAGGTTGTAAAACCCTTAGAGAACATAAGCTTTATGTTAGGTTCAACAAGTGTAAGTTTTAGTTAAACCATGTGGTACTCTTAGGTCATGTGTCAAGAGCTAGAATCTCAGTCAACCTCGCCAAAGTGGAAGCCGTGATAAATTGGCCAAGACATACTATAGTGACAAAAGTTTGAAATTTCTTTGGTCTAGCCAGATAATTGCAGAGATATATGGAAAAGTTACTAAATATCGATGCCCCCTTGACCAAAAAAGATGTCAAGTTTGAGTAAACAGATGAGTGTGAATGAAACTTTCAAGAATTGCAATAGAGGCTAACTATGTCCTATGTTTTGACAATACCATTAGGATCAAAAGGTTTTGTCATTTATAGCGACGCCTCATATAAAGGCCTAGGTTGCATACGGATGCTACACAGGAAGGTTGTCGTGTATGCTTAAAGGAAAATTGAAGCTGCATGAGCTAAATTATCCAATTCATGATTTAAGACCCACCACAATCATCTTTGCCTTGAAGATATTAAGGCATTGCCTTTATAGAGAAAGATTTGAAATCTACATTGATCACCAGAGTCTCGAGTATATCTTCACCCAAAAGAAGTTGAAAATAAGACAACAAATGTGGATGGAATAGTTGAAGGATTATGACTATGATATATTGTACCATCCCGAAAAAGTGAATAGCCATTGATGCTTTCAATCAGAAGTCTACTATCTCCCACTTTATGCTCAAGGAGTAGGATCTCTTGATTGAAGTTGGAGATTCAAAGTATAAGTTCGTGATTAGAAACTTATCCAGTTTAGTAGCTACACTTGGAATTAATCTTGAGATAGTACAACAAATTAAAACTCTTCAATAATTAGACATTGAGTTAATCAAGATTTGACAAGCCACCATCAAAGGTAAGAGACTCGAATATCAACGTCTCCAAAGATGGAATTCTAAGATTTCGGGAACGTCTTTGTGTACCTAATTATTTGAAACTAAGGGAGGAAATCTTGTTGGAAGCGCATTAGAGCAACTATAGTGTCCATCCCAGAATTACAAAGATGTATTGAAAACTTCAGTAGCATTATTGGTGGGAAAGAATGAAACGGGACATTGCGAGGTATGTTATCAAATAATTGACTTATCAGTAAGTTAAGGTGCAACTTTTTAGGTGGATTATTTACTCCACTAGATATTCCTGATTGGAAGTGGGAACATATTATGATTCTATTTGGGTTATTGTGGACTGTGTAACTAAATTTGCTCACTTCTTGGTTGTATGAGCAAATTATGCTCAAGAAAAATACGATGAGCTGTATGTGCAAACATATTATTCATCTGCATGGAGTTTTAGTAACTATTGCCTCAGATGTGATCCAAAATTTATAGTAATACTTTGGTGAAGTCTACAGTTAGCTATGGGCACTTAGCTTTAGTATAGTATAATGTACTACCGACAAACCAATGATCAACCACCTGAAAGGATGATTTTGACCTCGGAAGATATGTTATGAGCTTGTTCGATTGATTTCAAGGGTAGTCGAGATGACCACTTGCTATTGACAAAATTTGCCTGTGATAATAGCTACGAACAAAGTATTAGAATGGTTCCATTTGAGGCACCATATAGAAAAACTTGCAGAATTCTAGTGTGATGGGATTAGGTTGATGAGAGAAAGCTGACAAGACCAAAGTTGATTCAGCTATCTACCAACACAATATCAACAATCCATGATCAACTCAAAAAGGCGCAAAGTCGCCAAAGGAATTGTCTAACATACACAATGTGTTTCACATGTTTATGCTGACGAAATATTAACCCGATCATTTTAATATGTTGTATTTCGAGATAGTAGATATTAGGGGTGATTGGTTCCCTAGGCGGTCCGGTTCCCCCCTAGAATCGGGAACCGGACCGACGGGACCGGTCCTCGATTTTGAGGATCGGGAATTGGACCAACTGAATCTAGGACCGGACTGGATTGGACCAACCGGTTTGGTCCGGTTCTCGCGCAGTCCAATGGGACCGAGATCGAGAAATTCACTGCCATTAATCTTTGGAATCAAAGAAACCTACAAACAACCCAACTTGTATGAAATAGCTAGTATCTAGCTTCCAAAATGATGCCAACAACATTAATCAATAACGTATAGTAAATGATGTTCCTCAGAGCACTAAACTCAGTAGTTCTTATGAAACATAATATCAATGCTGAAACAATTACTAACTTTCCAACATCTATGTCATTCCTATACAATTTAAGAGACATTAATCCAATACAGTTATCACATTCAAGACTTTGGATTGATCTGAAAAACTATGAACTCACTGCGCTAGTTGTTTTTGTCCCTTTAATCAACACCACATCATCATCAGAAATACACTCTTCTACAACTTCATCTACATGTCCAAGAAAGGATGAATCATATATTTCTTCTGCTTCCATGTCTGTGAATGTTGAAACCTGCATATGGTCAAGGAAATACCAAGGTATGGAATCAAGCATCTGACTTGGAGCACTAGAAGCAAAAACTAAGAAATATCATGACTCATGCTCACCCTCTCGATATATTCAATTCTCCACTGTGAGGCACAACAAACAACATATGCAACACCAGATAAGACTATGACAAGAACAAGAAGCTCATAACAAGAAAAAGAAGCCATATGAAGAGCTCTCCACCTTGCAAAATTGAAGCGGGAAACAAAAGGCCAAGCTTGCATCAAAATTTCCAGAGGAAAGGAAGAAAGGGATCAGATTCACCATTTTTCATGCACCTGTAAAATTATGCTAGTGACAAAATTGAATGAATACCGAGAGAAAAGAGATACTTTCTCACGTCTAAAAGGACAAAATCTTCTTCAACTTCCTCTAATGCACTCTCCAACATCAAAGGAAACGGATTCACAAGAAAGCTTCACAATAGACAAACCCATTGGACCCCGATTTCATACTACCCCTTCTCAACATCTCAAGATTTCATCAAGCCAAAAAGATCAAAGATGAAATGAGGGGCAAAAAAACAAAGACAGAGACAAAGACAAAAGCAAAACACACCTAAAACAAAGAGAGGAGTGAGCGCTGGATGGATAGGTTTATTGACCGATTCATGCATTTTGTCTATTTGAATCAGCAAAAATTGCCCATGAAGAGATCGATGAACCACTGCATCCAGTGACTTCACCCCACCCTCAATGCCATTAACAAAACCAACCCAAACAAACACGAGCTCTCTCAGCGAGTCCAACCCATAAACTGAGAAATCAACCCGGGAAACACCATCCTTCCGAGGGCCAAGACCACCAGAAAAAAAATGCGGATCAAATTAGGGTTCCAACCGAGGGATCTACAAATTGGTGCAGCGAGTTAGTGAACGGACGGACGGATGGACGGAGGACTCGAGATCAAATAGATTTAGGAATTCCTCGACATTCTAGGTTTCCAACAGAAATGAATTCACAACGTCTTTCGATGTTGATGATGCGAAACGAACGGCAGTGAGAGCAAGCAAAAATCATAGCAAATCCCGCGCAGAAAGGAATATGAAACAGCACGCGAAGTTCGGCCAGGCGCGTACCTCGACGAGAATCCCAGCGCCTCTCCCGTCACAGAAGTGAAGTGAAGTGAAGTGAAGTGAAAGAGGAGTCTCTCTGAAGTGAAGTGACGAAGTCTGAAAGAAAAAAAAGAGCTGGGTCAATTCTTCTTCGGTCCAAGTGATCCGGTCCGGTCCCGCCCAGGAACTGGGAATCGGTTCCATTTTTTGGAACGTGGACCGGACCACAAGTCTAAAGAACCAGACCAACTCGGCCGGTCTGGTCTCGCCTAGGAATTGGGAATCGGTTCCATTTTTTGGAACCGTGGACCGAACCACAAGTCTAAAGAACCGAACCGAACCCCGATTTCATACTACCGAGAGAAAGGACAAAATCTTTAAAGGAGATACTTTCTCATGTCTTTAAAAAGACAAAATCTTCTTCATCTTCCTCTGATGTACTCTCCAACATCAAAGGAAATAGATTCACAAGAAATCTTCGCAATAAACAAACCCATTAAACCCCGATTTCATACTACCCCTTCTCAACATCTCAAGATTTCATCAAGCCAAAAAGTTCAAAGATGAAATGAGTGGCAAAAAAAACAAAGACAAAGACAAAGACAAAGACAAAAGCAAAACACACCCAAAACAAAGAGAGGAGTGAGCGCTGGATGCATAGGTTTATTGACCGATTCATGCGTTTTGTCTATTTAAATCAACAAAAATTGCCTAGGAAGAGATCGATGAACCACTACCTTCAGTGACTTCACCCCACCCTCAATGCCATCAACAAAACCAACCCAAACAAAAACAAGTTCTCTCAGCGAATCCAACCCATAAACTAAGAAATCAACCCAGGATACACCATTGTTCCGAGGGCCAAGACCACCAGAAAAAAATAACGCAGATCAAATTAGGGTTCTCACCGACGGATCTACAAATTGGTGCAGCGAGTTAGCGGACAGACGAAGGGATGGACGGAGGACTCGAGATCAAATAGATTTGGGAATTCCTCGACATTCTAGGTTTCCAACAAAAACAAGAATTCATGACGTCTTTTGATGTCAATGATGCGAAACGAATGGCAGCGAGAGCAAGCAAAAATCATAGCAGATCCCGCATAGAAAGGAATATGAGACAGCACGTGGAGATCGGCCAGACGCATACCTCAATGAGAATCCTAGTGCCTCTTCTGTCGGAGAAGTGAAGTGAAGTGAAGTGAAGTGAAAGAGGAGTCTCTCTGAAGTGAAGTGACGAAGTTTGAAAGAAAAAAAGCGCTGGGTCGGTTCTTCTTTTGTCCAAGTGGTCCGGTCCAGTCCCGCCCAGGAACTAGGAATCAGTTATAGTTTTTGGAACCGTGGACCGGACTACAAGTCTAAAGAACCAGACCAACCCGGCCAGTCCAATCCCGCCTAAGAATTGGGAATCAGTTCCATTTTTTGGAACCATGGATCGAACCATAAGTTTAAAGAACTGGACCAACCCGGCCGGTCCGGTTCGGTCCGGGCTGTTTTCGGGTCGGGCGGTCCTACATGCTCACCCCTAGTAGATATGGATGAGAGAGTTACCTATGTCGAGGAGTGTGTAAATCCTAGATGGAAGAGATCAAGTTATAAAAAACAAGACCATTCCATTGATGAAGATCTTGTAGCGACAACACAATGTGGAAGAAGCCACATGAAAAAGCAAAGACTTTACAAGATATGAGCATCCCTATTTCCTCTAGTGAACAAGTAGGTACTATTTTTAGGGATGAAATTTATGATGGGGAGATAATTTAACATCCCGAAAAAGCCCACCTTGATCAATTTAGTGAGTTGACCATGGACTACTTACAAGAGTTGCACGAATTGGTCGTAGAGATGGTCGAATTGACCATGTGGATAGAGTGTGAAATAGTCCGCGGGGGCCATATAGAATGGCCATGGAAATTGTATGGATTGATTGAGTGGTCAGACCACAGGATCACCCATATTATCATATGGATCAATTGTGGAACCATTCGAGGCAATAAGATGGATGGGTCGAGGAATCACTTGGAAATAATGGCAAGCTTTGGCTAAGGGATAGTTTGGACTGATCATCGGCCCCATGGACTGGTAGGTTTCCCAATCAATGGTTGATCCATGTATTGCTCCAAGGATCATAAGGATCAATATAGGGATCGACAGGGATAGACAGGGATCGATCTTGTAGCATGCTAGGGATCCATCCACCGATCCATCCAAGGGTTGGTGGACAATCCATATATAACCCATCCGAGAGTTGTTGGTAGAGACGTCAAATGAATGGGTTAGGTCGGGTTTGAGTTAAGTAAAAAATGGTCCGACCTGTAATATCCCGAAAATGCATACTCCAATCATTCAGTGATTTGGGCCACAGACCGTTCACATAAGATGCGAGATTTGGCCATAGAGATGGTCAGGTTGACCATGTAGATGTGATGCGGAAGCGTCCGCGCCAACCAAGGGAGTGGCCATAGAATCTCATGGGTCGACCGATTGAGTGGACCACATGATCGCCTGAATGAATGTGGGGATCATCGATGGAACCACTCGGGTGTATGTGTGAGTTGGTCGTGGGATCACTTGAATGGATTGTGAGACTAGCTAGGGGATGGTTTAGTTTGGCTAATGATCAGCATAGGCTAATCATGAATCGATTGTCGATCGATTATGAAATGGTGAGAACGGACCATAAATCGATGGACTTGGCCTTGTACCCGGTTTAAGCTTGGCCACGCCTTGGCCTTGCTTTATTGCCGCGCTGGCCATCATCCGGCCATGCTCCGACCAACGACCTTAGCCATGGTTTTTCTAGCTTTAATTGACACTCGGTTTGCATTTGGCATGGGTAAGTCCATTGGCCAATCATATGATGGCAAGTGTCATTAGTGCATTTAATGCACCAATGAATATACTAAGCCAAGTCATGAACCTAAGATTAAACCTAATAGGACACATGGCTTATAGTGAGAGGTTCTAACTTCTCTTGGCATATTATTGGACCACTGGGCACTAACATTAATTAATAAGATCTAAAGCCCATGATGACCAAATCTAAGCATTAAATGCCTAATGGATAAGCATGAATATTAAGAAGATATGTGCATTAAATGCTTAATGGATAAGTATGAATCTTAGAAGATCTATACATTAAATGCTTAGTGGATAAGTATGAATCTTAGAAGATCTAAGTATTAAATGCTTAATGGATAAGAAGAAATCTTAGGCCATGATGACCATATCTAAGGCATTAATGTCTAGAATGTTCTTTCTAACTTAATGGCCAAGGAATGAAAGATGATTGGCCCATTTGTCTCTAAGAGAATCTTAGTAAATCTTAGGCTATTAAATGAGCCAAGACAAATGGATCAATAAGATTGGTAACTTGGAATAATCATGAAGCCTATGAGGACACATAAGCTAATCTAAGGTGCCGTGTAATTATTAGATTATGGAGTTGGAAGAGTTTTATTGGCTAAGCTAGATTCTCTAATTAATGAAGGAGATTCTCTAATTAATGGAAGCAAACTTGATGGCCAAGAAGTGAAGTCTATAAATAGGGGTGGCCACTCTTGAACAAACCAATTCTACACCTTCCTCCTCCTCCTATTCCTTTAGTCACTTGCCACCATCCTCTTTCTTTTCCCGCCATCTCTTCTTGTGCTTACTCTTGGCAACGGTTAGCCTATCTTGTGGATTGCTTGATCATAGGTTCCCATACAAGTGGTAAGTAGATTTCCTAATCGTTGGATAGGGCGTTGTGTTACGTAAGCCGAACGTTGATTCTATTCTTTATTTGTTGTAGGAGTTCTTCCTTGGATCACAAAGGTAACTTGTATGTATTTATTTGTATGGTTTGATCATGCTATTGCTTATGAGTGAAGTTCGGAAGTGAGTTGGGTGTTCTGTCATATGCATGTTATGCTTGTGAAATGATAGTTTTTGTTGATGACATGATTTACTCATCAATGCTTGAAAGCACACCCCGAGTTACGGAAAAGGATTCACGTTGGTAGACCGAGTCGGGTCTTCTTGATTCGGCGATATTGAAGTGTATCGTTTCGAATTAAGTTGGCTTGTGTTGGTGCTCCACGTATTGGATCAAACCATAGCTCTTCCTCCGTGCCCGAGATGTTATATTGACATGTTATTGATAAATAATTTCACACACACCGCATGGCACGCCTTTAAGGCCTCTTGCATCGGCTTAAAGTGAAGATAAAAACCGGATGTGATGCTTGAGTGTGTGGTCACACGAATATGAACCGTTACCGATGGATTTCGGGACGATACCGTTACCGATGGATTTCGAAGCGATGCTCGGTGGATTCCGGTTGCCGCCTGCGAATTGAATTCGGGGCGATGCCTGATGGATTTCGGTTGCCGTGCCCGACGAAGTGGGGTGATGCCCGGTGGATTCCGGAAGACCGATGGATTTCGGTTATATGATGAAATTAAAAAGAACTCGTGTGAATTGATGTTGATGCATGCGTGCCTATGTGATTGCATGAGCTTATGTTATGTGTGCACATAATAGGACCATGAGGCTTGGTATGGGACAAGCCAAAATGGGAATTCATTGCATTAGATGCATAATGTTTGTGATTGCTTTGCTATTGATTGGCCATTGATATTATTAACATCAAGAGTCACACGAGTTGGTAAAGAGGCATCCTCCTATACGAGGATTAGGCAATTTACTTACTAAGTTGTCGAACTCACCCTTGTGGTTTTCACCCTTTTCAGGCTCATAAGTATGGTTTTCCTTGGCTACTCATCGTGAGCTAATAACCATAGGGTGGACGTGTTATGACATGTACGTGAAGAATGGCGAAGTAGAATCCCCAACCCATAGCCCAGGCTAAGCATGTTATGAACTCAAGAATTGATGTAAAGCTTTTCCTAACTGTGTTTGTTGATGGGTGTTTTGGGTGTTTTGAGTTCACTTTCCGCATGCTAAGAAAAGAAGGAAAAGAAAATTTGGGACGTGTACATGAGCGACGCGCCAGGGGCGTCGCAATCGTGTAGTGAATCGGGTCTTGAGTCTTTATACAAAATAAGGATTGGGTCCGGGTTCGCTACACGACCCATGTCGACCAATTTAACCTGTTTTGACCCATTTTTATACAATACAATTTTAGCAACCCATACCGACCCGACCTGACCAGTATTGTTAAAACACTTCAATGATGAATTAAGTCCTAGAAAATTTGCTTCATGATTTTTTTATAAAAATGCATTATTAAAATAATTTTATGTAATACAATTTATTTGATAATTTTTCTTTTTTTGAAATTTTAATTATTTTCATTTTATAAATACATTTTTTTTTGCTTTCTCCTCTTCCAGTCGCCAGAGTCTAATGAGCTCATCCCTCGCCTCTTGGCTGGCGACCAACTTAGAAAGAGGGAAAATGAGGAAAAAAAGGGAAAGTGAAAATAATCAAATTTTTATTTTTAAAAAAATAGATAATTAGAATATCAGTGTTTTCATAATCTAAAAATGACTTGTTAATAACATTTAAAAATAATTTATTAATAACACTTAAAATTAATTAGGTAACCCATTAATGACCCATTTATAACCCATTTAAGACCTATTAGGTCATTAAATGACTCATTTAAAATTCATTTAATCTTTTAAGCTAACACATTTATGACATATTTAACATTTTAAGCTAATCTATTTAAGACCTATATTATCTAATACGGGTTAAAATATAGGTCTTTGACCCATTTTGCCACCTCTAGTTGTGGGGCATGATTCGTCAACCCATTTGAGGGTTAATGGGCAACTGTGTATTGATCTGCCGTTCATGGACTAGCCATGAATGGCCTGTGAACCAATCATACCCAAGGCTCAAAGTGGGATGCTAGCATGGCTTGACCATATTAGTAGACTATTTGGATGCCAGTATTAATTAGTGTAATCCAAAGTCCATAATGGTAAAATCTAAGTATTTAGTGTAAGCAAAACACTTCGACTTCTTCTTGACCAAGTAAGAGCATGATGAAGCCACACGTGCCTATGATAATTTAGGTGAATTTTAGGTAAATCCTAGTCCAATCTTAGTTCTTAAATAAACCAAGACAAGTGGACCAATGGTATTAAGAGCTTGTAATCATAATTTGACCTAAGATGACACTTAAGCCAATCTAAGTGTCACATAAGCAATAGAGTATGAAGTTGAGAGTAAATTATTAGGTCAAGTTAAATAATCTAATTAATGAGAAAGATTATCTAATTATGAGAATAATCATGATGACAATAAATGGAGGCTATAAATAGGGACTGACACTTCTTGAACAAGCCGTCCTCAACCTCATTTCCTCTCCTTCATTCCCTTTTATCACGTGCCACCTTTTCCTCGTCTCTCCACCACTCTCACACTTTCTTAACCTTCTCTTGCCCTTTTGCTAGCATGAACCGAGCACAACACCACCACTGGTCACCATCAACCGCCATTATTCGATCTCAATCTGTCGTTTGAATTTGGGAAAATTCTTCGTTAAAATTAGGTAAACCGATCCAATTTTTGAATTATTTGATTTGGTTACCTAATTTATCTATAAAATATCTTGACTAGATAACCTAAAATTGAATGAAAATATTATTTGTGAAAAATATTTAGTTTAAGCCTCTTAAATGAGGAAATTTTTTTAATTTGACAATGTGCCTCAGATCGCTAGATCGATCTCCACCCTAACATCCGACTCGTGACAGTACGTAAGATTTTCCGGACCACCTGCCACCCTGTGGGACGAGCCGTTGATTTTTCATCATCCAAATTTGAAACTTTTTCCTTTTACAAAATAATGTTTCATTGCAAATTTTCGCGTGTGGATAATGTTTGTTGCGCTATGTTGCTGGATTTTATTGTGCAATAATGGTAAAATTTTCATATTCATGTTTGTTTTGTATATCTTACTCACAATCTATTGTCGATGGCCTCTCATATTAGAGAGAACGATTGCATTTGGCTGTGTGTTGGTAGAATTTCATGGAGAAATCGAATTACTTGTTGATGAATGATAAGAGAATTATCCAGCAATCTTGTTTGAATCACCAGTGCATACTAGACAAATTTGAAACTTCATACAAGTTCGAATATAATCACGAAGAAACTACTATTATTTCATAAAGTCATAAATGTCGATCGTCTTCTCAAAATAATGAATGTGAATCACTAATATGCTTATTGTGGAGAGAAGAATAGACATCACCTTTTTCACTTTTGTTTTCATCCTTTTTAGATAGAGATACAAGTGGAAGTTATTAGAAGGCAATCGCTTATAACTCTTAAATGGTGCCTCTTAAACACACCCCATCATGAGCATACACATCATTTTATGGGTGAAACACGAAAATATTATATCTCCTACTCGTACATGATGGGCTTCCAACATTCATTCATTCTAGAAAATGTTCATATTGACAAATAAGTTGTGCAATCAGTAAATACACATGTACTTAAGAGCTCAAACTGTTCACCCATTAAGAATAACATAATAGCTACTACCCTAATATCAAATAATGTCTCACAATGCCCTAGACATATTTTGCCACATATAATTGCCTATTTTTAGATCATCAAGCATTTAGTTATACTCAAAGCTCCAAGCAATATAATTAGTCAACCAGTAAACACATGTGATGGATGTAAAACAATAATAGCCTTCATTTGCACTCATATCTATCGTCATTTCGAAATTCTATATGAGAATAGAGTAAAAAATAACTTAGGACAGAGTGAGGTAATTAATCCATATATTACCTCAAAGATTCACATGATGAGTAACTAGGGATAATTTTTACTCATCTTCTTTATCGGGCGAATAGAACACATGCAATATGAATCGCATGGTATAACAAATTTTGCAATATATGATATCATATACTATTTATTAAACATATCCACCATGTGGATCTAAGTGTAAACATAGTCACATGCTTCTCAAAACATATGTTTAGCTCAAGTATTATATTAGCTCACTTTCTATAATGCCCAATGAAGTACTTGCATTTAGTTTCATCAATCATAGATAATTGTGGGACTATTATAGTCGATCTTATTGCATATAATCACAAATCTCATATTGATTATAATCAAGGTGACACAAAATAAAATACACTCATATTATATATTGAATTTGCTCTTCTAGCAGTTAGGGTACATATCATCTCATCTCAACTCACTTATAATAGCGCATGAGGTGATAGAAGATGATTGCACATAGAATAGGGCCTAGTGATACACTTTTCAATAATATATGTGTGTATGTGCCAATTTTATAATAAATTTTACTGATCAACAAGACATTGATCCATTTAAAATAATAAACTATTATACTTCATAAATAATGCAAATAATGATCTTAACCAATACTATATATTATATTATATGCAATCCTAGAGACATCTTGTGGGCTAAGAGCATATCTTTAAAAAAAAAGCCTAAATGAATAGATTAGCAACTATCATGTTGGTAGAAATATATAATAGGACTACTTCCTTCTGTACATTGTATCTCTAATGAAGTTATCTTTTGTATAAATGTGCTTTGCTTTGTCATGATACTTAAAATCATTCGTAGGTAATGGTTGCTTGATACTCCATAAGGGTTAATTTATCATTATCATTACACTTTAACAAGTGGAAAATCATTTTTATATAATTGATCCATCGTTTGGCTTCTTCCGCATCTCCCATACCATCAAACTAGGGTTTTCTATTTCAAGAATTGTTCATTGTTTCCTACATCATCTGTTGATGGACTTGTTGTTCCATCATGGCCCCTACTTTTGCCAAGGCTTTAAGAATATCATCAATTCAAGGGTTAGTTTGAGGAGCAATCGGCGACTCATCCTTAGAGGTATATAATATAGTTCTAGTTCTCCTCATTTTTACCTCCAACCTCTTCGGCACACACTATTAGTGATCTAGAAATTAATTGAAAACTCAAGTGATATTCCCTAAAGTAATGGAATTACTTAGGGCATACATGTTAATTACATAACATGTATTGTTCATATAAGAAGAGCAACTTATGTTACTCATCTAGGAATCAAGGTAAACTAACTATGTTTGCCTAGTGCCCCATCGTGCCTATTTCCTACCTTTTATCTTTGTTTCCACCTTAACAGTCCACTAACTTGCTTTGATACCAAACCCAAGACAGATAGGCATGTCATGCCCCTACACATATCCTGGTGAGGCATGCATCCATCCTTGCTCTCAAGCATGACATTCCTTACTCCACTATCCAAAATGGCCAGCAACTCTCACATTTCATCTAACCATGCTCAACTCGTTTTCATTCATCTTATTTCAACTTATGACTTGAGTTATTATGTCTTTGTATTACGTTACACGGTAGAAGCATTCTTAATTAAAGGATGGGAGCTAAACACATAAAAACACTCGAAATATATAAAGGATACTTTACTATATGTATTTAAAAAGGTCTACACATGACGACAATGAGGAAATAAGGAGGGTAAAAGGTCTATACACCCTCTTTATGTACAAGAGTCCTATACTAGTGTCATCCTAAAATTCATCACTATGGCCTATCCAAAAAGTCTTGCAATCCTAGGAATCCAAATCATGCATCCCTATCCAAATAATCGATGCTACTACTACTGTAGGGGTCCATATGTTTTGGAAGAGGACCCATCCAATCATCCACATACCTCAAATAAATGACATACTATTGATATTGGACTTGTCCCATGAAAAGTTTGCTATTGACTATCCAAACAGTCTTGACACGCAAAATACATCACTTGGGAAGTCAGGGGGTGGTAAACTCCATGATATCATAGGAAAACTTGCATAAAATTCCATAGCATAGGGTCTATGGAAAAGTGGTTATAACTAAATATTTGAAAAGTGTGCTATATTAAAGGATAAGGAAGTCAGGGGGTGGTAAACTCCATGATATCATAGGAAAACTTGCATAAAATTCCATAGCAAAGTGTAGGGTCTATGGAAAAGACTAAATATTTGAAAAGTGTGCTATATTAAAGGATAAGAAATACACTTAGCAAGCAATGTGATCAAACCATGCATCAATCAATGAATGGAGGCGCATGGTAATGAGATCACTTCAACCCTTCCAATGAACACTATATGCAACCGATGCTCATTTCATGACACGATAATGCCATCACTCATCATCCTACTCATCTAACATCTAACATCATGGATCCACCCTGACCTATCACAAGAGGCTTCTGGTCCTTGCCCAAACATCTTCACTTTAAAGGCATCATGGCTTACGTTGCACAACATCTCATCTTGAAAGCATTGCAACTTGCTTTGCACAATCCCTCATTTATTTGAAGCATCCCCCCACTCCTAAAGGGCATATTCACAAAGGAGTTATCTACCATATAAGAGGCAGTCTAGTATAGCCATATCCATCACGCACACTCATTCCATGCCACATGCAATGCAAGTGATAAGTAATGCTATCAAATCATGTATCAAATGCAATTCTATCAATGCAAATGGATATCTCTAAGATAAATATGACAATTCTCAGTTAATATTAGCAATGTGATCTCCAAGATACCAACTGGTTCTATATCTATGTTAGTATTCTATAATTCTAACTTTGGAAATGATACATGCGATCCTAAACCTCATCTAGGTTGTAACACGATTAGATCTCTCTCTATCGCTATACGAGCTAAGAATTGCTTAAAGACAGAGCTAGAATACACTACTTGCCTCTAATACCACAAATCTTTGGGCGGCAAGGGCGATAGTAGCTAAAGGTGATGCTTCGGTTTATGAATAAGGGAAAATGACAAAGGAAACTATAGAGTGATTAGTCAGCAAGTTCCAAAGAAATAAGAGATTCGACTTTATATATCCCTTGCCCTAACCACCATCAGCAACCAAGTGGCCGTGCATACACTAAAGGGCACGATGGCATACCATTTGTCATGGCTAAAGCACCAAGTGGGGCATGGATTGACAAGTGGTGAACCAGTGGAATGCAGTAAAGATAGGTGGTACATGAGAGAGGATAAGTGACAAACGAGTGAAGACAAGCGATGGATGGGTGGAGATAAGTGGTGGATGGGCAAAGAGTCTAAAGGCGCCACGGAGATACATGTAGATGGATGGATAACATCATGGTCGGAGCTAAGTAGAGGTGAGGCTATCATTGTAGGATCATCCGAGAGGTGTCATGGTGTCGATAGGTTGCTAAGACAGTGTAGTCATGGTTACATTTATCTTGATATCTCTCATCCTTCACTTTGTTGCTTCCCTTTGTTGATGATGTCAATTGCTTCATTCTTAGAGTCATTTGTGGCTTAGCATGCTTTGATAATGCTTAAGACGTTCTTGGACTCATGTAGATTATCTTCATCATGTCAATTTTCAATGGTTTTATATTGGTCAATCTTGGTTTTGACACGTCCAATTGGATGTTCTATTTTCTATTCATAGTCACGAGTTTGAGGCTGTCACAAAATTAGGTTTAGGACGTATGGTCAAGTCAGTGGCTTGACAACCAATTCGATAGCCTTTTTTTAATCAAGACTTGGTAAGATCCAAAAGTGACATTTTCATCATGTTCTTTGAACATTCACATTGTTTGAGTAGTCATGACATAATACTAGCTATCACTCATGGATTGTAAGAATCAGATATTGATTGGGATAATTAGTTATCTTGGTTGTATTAATGCATCAATATAAATCCTACCGTAAATTCAATGATGAACCTAAAGATCGAACATGATGAAGAGCTCTTATTGGCTTGAGGCATCACATATTAACCAATTTAGAGTGATGTTTGAACGTGAGATTTGATGTTGCAAAAGGTATTTGCAATTACAGGCAATCAGATAGACTCGGGCTAAAGAATAAAGTTATGAAATGGGTTTAAAAGCAATGGTCAAAATGATGTTCTAAAACGATTTCAGTAGCAATGTTCAAAAGTCAAAGTTCTAAATTGAGTTAAGAAGTAATAGTCAAAGTGTTATTTTGAAATGAGTTCTAAAGCACTGTTCAGAAATTAATGTTCTTAAATTGTTTGAGACTTAATCGCCAAATTAATGCATGTACCAGTATAAGATAATATCTGTAAGAGCAAAGTAATGCCAAGATTTAATGTCTTTAATAGTTACGGAATTAATACCCAATTTAATTTTCTAAAACGGTTTAGAAGTAAAGTCCAAATTGAGAGTCCATAACAATTTCAAACTTAACAACCAAATTAAAACTCGAAAATATTTTCTGAGTTAATGGCTGAATTGATTTAAATTTGAGACTGACTAATAGGCATTAGAGAGTGGAAAATATATCAAGATTCTAAAATAAACACAAGAACAATTGTCAGCTTAAATGAAGTGGTGTACACATTCTTGAATTTCTCTCAAAGCGTTTAATGCACGACTGGTGGTGTTTTGAATTAGAAGTCCAACATTTGTGATGTTAAAAGTAAAGATCACAACCATATTACTACAAACACACTAGGAGAAGTTCAAAGGCTTATAACCAAAATTGCTGAAGGGCATGAGAACAAGACGTCCAGAACTAGAACACCTGAAGAGTCTCAAAACAATTATTTTTGGAAGTGCTTTAATGGTAATTCTTTGGCCCTCTTATGGTTTCCATAATGCACGAATAATGTCTTTGGAGATAGATCTATGGTTACTTTTGCTTCCACTTGCTTGGATTTTGAGGTCAATTACTTATGTGACATCCTCAAAATCTGAACAACTCCACTAACACATGTAAACAAACCAAGACTAAGGAACATGAGACTAAAAAGGAATTGAGAAGTATTCAGTATGGATGAGCCTTGGAAGCCACCTTTCAGCTTCGAACCACCCTATAAAATAATTTGTAGACAAAGGACACGTAGAAGACCCCGTCATATCCACCACTGCCTTGCACTCTATCCATCCATCCTTTTTAGTTGATAGTAGTCCGATATTGCAATAAGGTTTATGATTTTTTCCTTTTGGAAATTTATATCGAATAGGTGAGTACGGTTGTACCAATATTAGAATTAGACCCACTTGGACACGATCCTAGACTTAAACCTTGAATTAGCACCAAGATGATGCATTCTTTACACCCCAACATGCGGGCACTCACAACAAAACAACCAGCCACCTAAGAGAAGCCGGTTGCTGTCTAAGCACTTGAAGTGCCCGACTATTACCACCCACTACCCGATAGACCAGCTAGGGCCACCGCTTCCTTTCCTATCTTTTCCTTCCTACTCAATTGCCCAAGGTGGCCAATGGAGGCCAAAGACACCCCTCCAAGCAAGGCCACCACTCATCGTCCATGTGTTGTGTAATCATTGTCTTCTTAGGCCATGATTACCCCCTAAAACCTAGTCTCTAGTCTCATCATTGTACCTTGCATGCCTGAACAGCCTAAGGGGAGTACACGGCTGCCACTTGGTGGCCATGTAACCATCGTCCAATCGACGGCCATGCTGTGATCAGCAGTTGTGCCCATAGACAAAGTCAGCTCGGCCTCTTAGCAACGCCAATCAAGGTGGTTACAAATCTATATAAGGTGTCCTCTATCTTCTTTTTCCTCCTCCTTCTTCATTTGCATTTTAACAGCCATTAGAAAGAGAGAAACACCATGTGAGCAAAGCTACTGCCTGTCGTTCGCCCACCATAAGAAAGTACTATCCTCCAAGAGCCTTTGCCTATCGTTTGCTGTGAGTTGCTGCTGACCGTCGTTGATGTTCACTATTGCCATCATCCATTACTGAAGTTCGTTGCCATCCATCGATGTTGCCGTCTGCCATCTCTGCCATTTGCTACTTTTTTCATTCGCCACTGTTGCTGTCGTCCTTCATTGTTGTCTCCGAGAGCTGCTGCTGCCATGAGAGCCACCACTGAGAGAACCACCCCCTTCGTCCTCAACTTCCTTTCTAGTGTAGGCAAGTAACCCTTAGTTTGTGGCTTAGGAGTCCTCGCCTTATTAGGAATTGCTTTGAGTTAGGGATGAGACCAACGAAACCGATTTTTTTTAGGGTGACATGCATTTTTCTATGATGAGACTTTATGCATCGTAGGACCATCTAGATCTTTTAAAAATGTTATAGGAATTGCATTTGTCCGCATGCATGCCTTGATCATACATAGAATGGGACGTGTATGGTTTAGACATGAATGTGCATTAGAGTTGAAAATATATAGGGTTGGATGATCTTATGCTTAGCCACGTTGATATGGTATGGGACATGTGCAACAGGGCTGGACATTTGATTCCGTTAGTATTTTCTGATTGTGATGTTTGTGAATGGTTACCCCTAAAGTTGGGATGCTTTGAATGATGGTGGGTTGGAAACCAAAGGCAATCTATAATGCCAATCAGACAAAATGTCATGCAAAGTAAGACGCGATACCTTTAAAGTGAAAATGCTTATACAAGAGGTTAAGTAGCTCCCTCGTGACAGGTCAGATAGCTTCATGATGCCAAAAAGTTAGATGATGTAAAGGTTCCTCCTTGGAGTTAAGGGTGCCTCAGATGAACGGGGATCGGAGCTCTTGGAGAGAGTGTGCGCAATGCCTCTAGGCGACATGCCCGAAGTGTAATTCGGATGCCTTCGGAATGAAGATACACAGAGTGAGGTTCCGAAACCTTTGTCGTGATAGAACGAAAATGCTAATGCTAAATAGTCGAGGTGGAGTATATGATATCACATATGCTTTGAAAATGATCTCTGTGAACTTTATTGGTTTCTTTTTTGTGAACTTGCATGTGTGATGTGGATATGATTCATGGCATTCGATCATTTTACATGAGTTGTGTGATATCCTGGGTTATGTGTTAAAGTGTTATTTGCTAAGCTTTTCCTTAGCCCATGGGCTAACATCTATTTCAGATTAGATATGGCTTCACCCCCTTTGACTTGCATTATGCTACGAAGCACTTACCGAGGTTTGGATTGTAGAAATGGAGTTTACCTTTTTCCAGTACCCTAGGGTCCTTTTCAAGAGGGTGGCCACGTCACAGTCAATACCGGCTTGTTCATGAGCACTTATGTCTTAGGTACCTTGCCTATTACATTTGAAATATGGATCATTAATTTGGACCCTTGCCTCCTATCACCTATAACGACCTCGGGGGTGACTATAATAGTAACTCCGACAGGAATATGTAGCATAGATCCTTGTGCTGTCTTTAGGATGGCCTAGACAAGTATTGGGATGTTTTCCCTAAGAGTAGAAGATGAAATTTTGTAATTTTGTATCAATCCTTGAGAATTCACCTCTGTCCTCTATCATCAATTTCTCCTTGTCTATGGTAGTCAATGAAGCTAACTCATGTTCTTTTCAAGTTTTGTGTACGACCGCAAATGTTGGTTGATAGGAGACGAGAATGGAAAGTTTAAAAAATTGCTTCCACAATGCCTTGATGTATTAAGTCTCGTCAAGAAGTTTCGCAATGCCTCAACTTTTAGTGACATTGGGTCATCACATAGCGAGTTTTTGGTAGCAAAGCTAAAAATGCTTATCTTTAGGGCGTTACAATGGTTTTTGGTATTAGAGCCTAGGCCCATAAGAATAATAAGGTGAGAAGCTAGAAAAGTTAGGGGCCTTAGGTACACATAACTAATTATGTTAGGTCTTAAATGAGTGGACCCGACTCATCTTATTAGGAGATATATAAGCCATGTGTTAGGAAATTCTTGATGTACCTAGATGCATTATTGATCCTAATGCAAACGTTTAGTTGTGCAGAAAAATGAAACATGTAAAAGATGAGAAGGACAAGAGTGATAACGCGGTTTGGCACGACGTGAGGCTTATCTTCCAACGCCTCACAAACCAACCCTAGAATCGATGGAATATTGGAGGCTCTTGCTCAAGTAGTAGTAATGATGGGGCAGCAAGTCCAACAATAATAACCAACACCCAACAATGTCGAACATCAAACTTAGGGGCTAATAGAGCAATTCCTGAAATTGAAACTGCCTAGGTTAAATGGAATAGGAGGTCTAGAAGAAGCTGAACAATGAGTCAACGGGATGGAGAAGATTTTCCATTTATTGAATTGCGAAGAAGCTGACAAGTTAACCCAGACGGAGTATTAGTTTGAAGGAAATGCCGAGTATTGGTAGGGATCCACCAAGGTGACCATATTCTTTCTAGGAACTGAAGTGACTCGGGAGAGGTTTGTGGACACATTTTCTATGAAGTACTAATTGGATTGTGCTAGGAACAAGAAAGCCATGGAGTTCATGGAGCTTCACTAGCATGCAATGACAATAGACTAGTACAAGGCCATTTTTTTCCAAGCTATCTAGATACGCTCCTAAATTTTTTTTAGCATGGAGAGGACAAAGCAATGAGATTCTTGGAAGGCTTGAGAGCCGATGTGAGGAGGTAGCTGGTGCCTTTCAACATTCAAGACTACAAATAAGCTATATGCCTTAGGCCAACTGGTGGAGCATAAACACTCCGAGAGAGAGGAGAAAGGTCAATTGACACGGAGAGTAGAAGCCTGCATAACTACCCACAACAAATGGCCTAGTCAATTTAAAGGAAGGTCTCAAGTGATTGGTAAGAAGCCTAATGTAGGAGGACAGAGGATGCTAAGAAGAAACCCAACGGTATCCTACTCGCTTGGCTCTGGAAGACGAGGCCCAAGATGTGGAAATTTTCATAGTAATCAACTGTGTCTGGAAATGAGAAGGTGCTATCAATGTAGTTAGCAAGGACACATCCATTGGCAATGCTCGCAGTTCCACCCAAGGACGAATAATCTAGCTCCTAGACTGCTTGCACAGCCAACTACTGAGGAAATCGACCAACCCCACCTATGGGAAATCAACGAAGACCACCTGCCCAAGGACGAGTCCATGCACTAACACAATAAGAGGGAAAAGCTTCCGAAAACTTCATCCTAGGTACAGTTTATGTCTTGAAAATCAAAGCCTATGCATTGTTTGACATGGGTGCAACTCATTCATTCATGATTGATGGATGCCTAGGGTACCTGGTGACTACAGAAGACCAATCCTGTGAAGAAGCCAAACTCGAAGACTTTCCTATAATTTAATAATCTTCGGATGTCTTCACAAAAGAATTGTCGAGGCTACTGTCCAAGCGAAAGATCGAATTTGTAATTGAACTAGCACCTAGAGCGGAGCCGATGTCTAAAGCCCCTTTATGGAATAACTTTAACAAAGTTAAAAGAGCTAAAGGTTCAACTCCAAAAACTATTAGATCAAGCATTTATACAACCAAGCATATCACCTTACGGAGCACCGATGCTATTTGTAAAGAAGAAAGATGGATCACATCAGTTATGCATCGACTACTGACAGTTGAACTAGGTCACCATTAAGAACAAATATCCACTACCAGTAATATATGATCTCTTCGGTCAATTGCAAGGTGCATTAGTATTTTCAGAAATTGATTTGAGATCATAATATTATTAGCTAAAGATTAAAAAAGAAAACATTCCTAAAACGGCCTTCAAAACTCGATTCGGGTATTATGAGTTCCTGGTAATGTCATTCGGGTTAACAAACGCCCCTGCAACATTCATGGATCTCATGAACATAGTATTCGGGCCATATTTGGATTGATTTGTCATCGTCTTTATTGATGATATACTAGCATACACTAAGAGACCCGAAGAACATGAGCAACATTTAAGGGTTGTACTACAAACCCTTAGGGAACACAAGTAGTACTCAAAGCTCAGCAAGTGTGAATTTTGGCTTGATCGAGTGACATTCTTAGGGCATGTGGTGACAAGAGATGGAATATTGGTGGATCCAAGCCATAATTAATGGGTCCAGACTTATTTCTGTGACTAAGGTTCGAAGTTTAATAGGACTCGCAAAATATTATCGAAGTTTCATGGAGAGATTCTCACGAATGGGTAGCCCTTTTACCTAGCTAACAAGGAAAGACATGATGTTCGAGTAAATAAAAGAATGCGAGAAGAGTTTCCTAAAACTCAAAAGGAAACTGACCTCAGCTCCCATATTGACAATACTGTTAAGACCCTGAGGATACCTAGCTTACACTAATGCCTTTCACTGGGGTTTGGGTGGAGTTCTAATGCAACATGAAAGAGTTATTGCTTATGCCTCCCGACAACTAAAGCCATACGAACTGAATTCTCCAATGCATGATTTGGAATTACCTGGTATAATCTTGACATTGAAGATATAGAGACATTATTTTTATGGAAAGAGATTTGAGATATTTACTGACCACAAGAGTTTGAAGTATTTATTCTCTCAAAAGGAACTCAACATGACATAGAAAAGGTGGATGGAATTACTGAAAGATTACGACTGTGAAATCTTATACCATATGAAAAAAGCAAACAAAGTAGCGGACGCTCTGAGTTGAAAGTCTACAATGGAAGTGACGAACCTCATGATAAAAGAGTGGGTATTACTCGATGAGTTCGCCAATTCGGAATATCAAATCACCGTTGCCAACCTAACCGGAGTAATGGCTACCATCATAATTGAACAAAAAGTAGTAAAAAGGGTTAAGATCAGACGACAACAAGATCTAGAGGTTCGTGAGTTTCATGAAAGGATCTTATGAGGAAAAAAAATCGGTTTTTATGAGGCTAACGACGGAATCATCAATTTTAAAGGTTGACTATGTGTGCCAAATGACCAACAAGTAAAGAAGGAAATACTATTGGAAGCACACCATAGTACGTATAACATTTTCCCTTGAAGCACGAAGATGTACCAAATCTTCATCAAAATTTTTGGTGGAACGGATTGCACAACATGTATCTCAGTGCCTCACGTGTTAACAAGTAAAGGCTGAACATCAAAAACCTGCCAGAATGCTTAAACTATTGGATATTACGAAATGAAAGTGGGAATATATCAAAATGGATTTCGTGCATGGATTGCCTAGAGCTTCAAGCAGTCACGATGTCATATGGGCAATAGTGGATCGATTGACCAAATCCACTCACTTTCTGACCGTAAGATGAGACTATTCTCTAGAAAGGTACGCCGAGTTGTACACATAAATAGTGAGACTGCATGGGATTCCTATAACCATCATATCGGATCGAGATTCAAGGTTTAGTTCAAATTTTTTGAAAAAGCTGCAAGTTGCACTTGGACCTAGTTACAATTTAGCACAACATACCATCCGCAAACTGACGAACAATTAGAAAGAGTAATCTAGATCTTGGAGGATATGTTACGGGCCTGCATACTCGACTTTGGAGGTAACTAGGATGACAAATTACCTTAGTCGAGTTTGCTTATAATAACAACTTCCAACAAAGTATTGGCATGGCACTATATGAAGCATTATACATTAGACCTTGTCGAACCTTTGTTTGTTGGAACAAAGTGGGAGAACACAAGTTAACAGAACCCAAGATAGTCCAAATCACCTCAGAAAAGATCAAGAAGGTGTGAGAACATCTTAAGACCACCCAAGATAGACAAAAGAATTACGCTGATCGGCAAAGAAGATCTTTGGAATTTGAGGTTGGTGACCATGTATTCCTTAAAGTCTCGCCAATTAGAGGTGTAACAATATTCAGGGTAAAAGGAAAACTTCAACCAAGGTATGTCGGACCTTTTGAAATCCTTGAAAAAGTTGGGAACTTGGCTTATCGATTGGCTCTACCTCCTAAAGTCTTGAACATCCACAACGTATTCCACGTATCAATGTTGAAAAAATATTAGCCAAATCCAGCACATATTCTACAACACGAGACACTTGACATTAGTGAGAGGGTGACATATGTTGAGGAGTCAGTGCAAATATCGGATAGAATAAAGCAAGTCCTTAGAAAAAAGGTCATTCCATTGGTCAAGGTCTTGTGGAAATATCATGATATGGAAGAGGCAACGTGGGAAAGTGAAAAAGAAATGAAACGGCAATACCCTCGCCTATTCGAAATAACCGAGTAATGATCAATTTTGAGGACAAAATCTCCTAAGGAGCCTAAGGAGGGGAGATTTATGACATTCTCAAAATCTGAACACCTCCAATGAGGCATGTAAACGAACCAAGATCGAGGAATGGGGGACTATAAAAGAATTGTGAAGTATTCAACATGAATGAGCCATGGAAGCTGCCTTTCTTCCTTGAACCAACCCAGAAAATAATTGACTTTAGACAAGGGAAGTGTAGGTTGTATCCACCACCGCCTTGCGCTCTTTCCATCCATCTCTTTTAGTTAATAAAAGCATGATGTTGTGATAAGGTTTTTGATTTATTCTTTTTGAAATTTCTATCGAATAGGTGAGTACGCTTGCATTAGAATTAGACTCACTTGGACACGATCCTAGAGTCAACTCTTGAATTAGCAACATGATGACACATTCTTCACACCCTAACCCGCGGGCACATGCGACGGAACAACAGCCCCCCTGGGAAACCAGCTGCCGCCCAAAGCACTCGGTAACCATCACTTGGTACTCGACCGACCAGCCATGGCCACCGCTTCCTTTCCTCTCTCCTCCCTTCTGCTCAGCTGTCCAAGGTGGCCAATGGAGGCCAAAGACACCTCTCTTTGTGTGTAAAGTTTTGCCTTCAAGATCTTTTTTTTATATGAAAGCATCTTCAATCTTCTCACTGGAAATGTCTCAAAGAAGCAAGTCGCCACTAGAAGTCCATTGGTACTGCTATCTAGAGACAAAACTACCTATACAGTCCTTTATGCTGAACATTTTTTAGCTATCCCGAAATATGTTCTATCGTTGTTGTTTCGTTACTAATGGCTCTGACCATTCTGACAAAAAGCCAATTTCTAGTCTCTTTTGACTTCTGATTCTTCTGCCATGCACGTCTAGTCAACAATAGCTATTTTGATGTACTAACAAAATTTTCTTTAGATGGTCGTTGTTCCACCATCAACGATGACACGATACCGCTAGTATCAACACAAATATTGCCATCAACTGATTTTTTAGTTCTTTGGTCTTGTTAATAGACAGAACAAATTCGTACTCTTTTTTCTTCCTGGATATCACTTCTATCTTTAATCAGTGTCATGAACATTTGTAAATACTACAATAAACAATATACTAAGGATAGTCTTGAGATCATCAAAATTTTCTCCAAATGTTTCTTCAACATCATAAATCTTGAATTTTGACTTGTTGGGAAAATTCATAGGTCAACATGGATGCTCGCTGCACATGACTAGTAACTCTGCGAGTTTGTGAGCACCCAAGTTGATATAGGAACTATCACCTTTGGAGAAAAAGATAAAGGCAAGAGTGTTGGCAAAGGCAACGTCAAGTTGGGAAACTTAATTGTCGAGGACGTCTCCCTTGTCAAAGGGCTTCATTATAAGTTGATTAACATAAGCTAACCGTGCCACTAAGATTAGTTTCGAAGAACGCAGATACATTGGGGTAAGCAAAGACAAATCTCAAACTTTTACCAGAAAGTATCATGATAATATTTCTGTTTTATCTAGAAAATGATATACTCATTGTCTAGTCCCTATATCAAATATGAAATTGATATTTAGCAAAGGAAACTTGATCATATGAGCATATAACAAATCTAAAGCTTTCTAGCAAAGACCTAGTGCATGATTAGCCTAAACTAAGTATGAAAAATCTGAATTGAGCAATGCACGCCTGTTAAGAAAATACAAGCACAGTGCGCTTCCAAATCCATGAATGTTATTTGTAGCAACTAGCCCTCCAACTGTTATGTATGGATTTGTTTTGTCCAACAAGGAATACCAGTACAAGGAGTACCAGTTTCGATGGGAAGAGGTATTGTTTGGTAATTGGGAATGATTATTCAAGGCTCACAAAGAAGACCAACTTCTAATATCGACAAAAGTTGGATAAAAAACTCGAACCACTTTTAGGAAACCTATTCATCTAGAAAGCCACTCAAACAAATAATTATTATTCATGATCTTTTCATGTAACCAAATAAAAAGCCATCTTACTGAAAGGGTATCAAGAGATGATAATCCTCCCTCACATAATCGAAACCCAGCACCTCTAAGTCCAGTTTTCCTCTAATCTTTCCGTGTTCTCTCTTATTTTTATGACCTGCTTCATATTTCTTTCTTTCTTTCTTTCTTTCTTTCTTTCTTACCTTTTTCTTTCTTCTTCCCACAGTCGTTGAGCTGACCACGACCTATGACTGGCCATTGGAGAGTGTCAACAAGGGCTGACCTCATGTGAGGGTTGAGCTCACCCAAGGCTAGCAATGCTTGAGCTCACCCAAGGCTAGCAAGGCTCAACCTTGCCAAATCTCGGCAAAGGTGAGCCTTGCTAAAAGTTGGCAAGGTTGGCCCTTGTGGATAGTTGATGTTGCCGAGGCCTAACAACCAATAGAGAAAGAAGGAAAAAGAAAAGAAGAACAATAAAATTAAAAGCTAAGAAATCAATTTTTTTATTTGTAAATTTTTTCCACATAAGTGTTAGTCATGCTTTGTATAACCAATGTCAAATTAATAATTTTCTGCCAAAATTAGTCGAAATGATTAAATTAATAAATTGTCAAAAAATTTATGACTAAATTAATATAATCAAAGATTTAAAACTGAATTGATATAAGTATAATAAGGTTATGACTTTTTTCATAATTTTTTTATGAAATAGATTGGTCGTGTTTCCTTCACTTAAGAACATTTGTTCTAGTAGAATACCCAAACCAAGAATAGGAAAGATTCTAGGAACTTTAGGTACCATAGATGGACGATCTTAAATTTTCATAATTTGAGCATCTACGGACCTAATGTGATACTGAGAGATGGTGTTATGGGAGACCTAAGATTTTCTCACACATAACCCTATCCTTGGATTGCAGTTCTTTTGTTTCTGGCCAATTGACCGACACGTGCAACTACATCTCAAATCATCCCAGGTTAATAAAAGGATTGTTGGCTCCACTGCAGTGTTTTTATTTCAAGCTCGAGCCGTCCTTCGTACTGGCTATGCTTGTCAACTAGGCGATTCAGGTCAGGTTAGGTTAAGCCAACAATGGTCCAACCAAAATTCAACCTATTTAACTTATATTGACCCATTTTCATATTATCTAATTTTAGCAACTCAAATCCAATTTAATCCATATTACTAAAACACATCCATATCCATACCAAAATATTTAATCTACCTAAAACGCTCTTCCTAAGAATATGTTATTTGGATAGATTATTTTATCAAATTAAATAAAAAACTAGTTGAATAAATTTTTTTCAAAAATATTAGAAAAAAAACAAAAAAAAACAAAAGAGTGAAGTGCACATAAAAAAGTAGAACAAATATGCATGTGTTGGGACCTTGTTGTCGGCTCTACGAAATTCTCAAAGTTGAAATGGCCTTTTTTAATCTCTTAATTCATTCAAGTGGCAAAAAGAATTCCAAAACACGAATTAGATGCATAAAAGTGAAAAAGCTCTTTTCCTAAGAAAGAAAAAAGGAAATTTTAAAACCCAAGAATACACAACGCGGCTTGGCACAGCAATCTCCACAGAGATTGCAGTGTCGTCTTCTTTCCCAACCAGGATATGCACGCCTCTTCCTCGCATATTCAGTGATCGCCCTGTCACGCCAAGACTACCCTCGCGGCATAACCACATCAGGCCGTCGCTTTTTCAACCCGAGTTCAAGGACCTTTAGAAAACCAAGCTCCACGCCATCGCCAAAGCAGGTGGAGGTCCTCCACCTCATATTTGAAGCCATTTGGAGGTCGTCGACCTCAAATCGGAAGTCACAAACCTTCATCTTCGCTGATTTTGAGGTCCAAGACCTCTACTCTGAGGTCACAAACCTTTTGTAGGCATTAGATCTGAGACATTATTTAGTCTTGGGGAGGGAGAGTAATCTAAAACTGAGAATAGAGGATGATCGTGAGGCTCAAGGGACGAGCAATTGCAGCGACAAGTGATGAAGGAAGGTGATGGTGCGCGAGCCATGAGCGACAAGGACGATGGTGGTTCTCAAGGTCCTTGCTTGAGCTTCACAGGTTACATTTTGGGTTTAAGCTAAATACTTAAAATAGATTGGATATAGGTCTATGACAAATCATATAGACCCCTATAAACTTGGGCTTTAATGTTTAAAAACCAATTGGATCTATTTTTTAAATTTTTTAAATAACCCATATTCAACATGGTCTCACTATATGTGAGTCAATAAATGGATTTCTGGCCCATATTACCACATCTACATAAGCCAAGTTAATTGGCTAAACCACTACAATTGCCATGCTTCTCCCGCATCCCTTACTCTTGTTGGATTTCCATTAATAGAAGAGCCCGAGTTGCACACTTCATTTAGTACCCAACTGCATCTTCTGCAAGCTTTAACTTGAAAAGTTCTTAAATTTTCTATAACAACCCATTTAGCTCCTATTGATTGTTGAGTATAGTGCATTTGATTTTCTGGTGATAAAATCATATTTCATCGCTAAAACCTAAATATCTCAAAGTAAACCAGTCGTTTTGTGCCTTTAGTTCGTATGAGATTACCTTTTTGCAATTTAACTCCAAATTTCGCTGCTATAATTGATGTTTGTAGCGTACTATGTTTCATTGCAAGAACTCATCTCTAGCGATGAGATGTTTCGTCGTCAAAAAGCTGAGATTCTCGTAGTTTGCGTTAGCAATCACCGGCAGTTTCGGAGATTGGGATCCGTATGCTGTCGCTTCCACAATGCACATCAAACATACAAAGATTTTGTTGGGTTTTTATCTGAGTTGAGCGGTCCATTATGGGCCGACCAGCCCAGGCCATTAAAGTCGAAATGTCCCCTGGCTGGGAATTATTAGAAGATGAGTTTTCCTCTTCCAAAGAGATGGGCAACGAAAATCCATTTTGATGTAAAAGGAAAAAATAAACTCATGCTGAATCTCGCGCGAGTGCGAAAGAACGATCGAGATTCAAGAAGCAATATCTAATTGCAAGCAAATGATAAAGCAGCGTGGGAAACAAGTGACGATCTTGATTGAGAACACTTGGAGCTTCCTAGTAATGTGAAGGTATTCATAATTGTTGGATCCCGAACACAACCATTGGTAGAACAATCCAAACTTGTTGACATTATTAGACAGTTTCACTCCAAAAGGGGATGTAGGATAATATGATGACACCCTCCTTCATGAATTAGGAGCAGAATGTGAAATTTGACTAATGGAAGGTGGATGTAAATATGCAGGAGGGATACACAATAGAAAATCCAGTTGTTGACACCTAAATTTTGATAAATCATGTAGATTGATGTTGTATAGAAACTAAGAATTTATAATTTAGCTTATAAACAAGAACATATTTTATATTTAGCATACTGTTTTAAGCATTTATGATAGCATATGCATAATATTAGTATTGGACTGACGGTGGCATGGATCAGAATCAATCACGCGGACTTGGCACGTAGTACAATAATTTTCAGCCAACAGTAAGGGAAGAGAACTGAAATTTCTAGCCCATGAACATCAATAATTTGAGCTTAAATTGAAGCGGATTTAGTTCATTAATTTATTAGATCTATAAATTAATTAGAATAAGCCCTAAAATGGGTCAAAGCTTGTGAACTCTAAGCCCACAAGGCAATTAATTCGGTCAGCCCATCATGAGAGAGGATTTGTATGACATTCAAGAAAAGCCAACCCTGAATCTAGGGAGTGACCAAGTGAATTGGTGACAAGATTGTCTGCCCGCATTGGTTGCAGAGATCAACCATAAAGTCACCCAGATTGACAGTGTGGATCCGCCACGAGATCTATCATGTGAATCAGCCATGGGACCACATAGGTTAGCCAATCAAATTGGTCATAGGATCATTTGTGATGGTCATAAGGATTGGTTATAGTATCTCTTATGTTTATTGTGAATGTTGGTCGTGGGATCACTAGATTGGTCACTTGTATCGGTCGCAAGATCACTCACGTGAGTTGCGAGGATTGGCCATGGAAGACCACCTGGATCGATCGCGTGAATCAGTCATGAAATCATGGAATCAGTCATGGGAATAAGCCTTGAGAATAGTTGAACTAACCACAAGGATTGGTTATGGAATCACATGGATCGCATCAACCATGGATAGATTAGAGATCGATCATGGATCAGTCGTAGATCAGCCATAGATTGATTGGGAATCAATCTTGCATCATTCATGAATCATTCTAGTAATTGTCTAAAGGTTGTTGGTGCATCATGCATGGATCAATCAGGGACCATCCGAGCACTATTCATGGATCAATCATTGCTCATCCAAGAGTTGTTCAGACAATTATCATAGATGGATCAAGGGTCGTTAAGGCATCTACTATAGATCAATCATAGTGATCAACTAAGGGTTGGTGACTGATCATCAATTGATTTGCCCAACCATGCACAAGCCACATAGTAGCTACGCATTGCACCAACCATGCCCGATGATGCATTGGCCTTGAATCAACCACGAACTAGTAATGAATTGTTATGCCTAACCATGCTTTAGCCATGAATTGGCCATGCACTAACCACACTTGGCCATGCACTAGCCATGCATTTGGCCATAGACTGATCATAGATTACTATGTATGCGCAGCCATGCCCGGCCATGCACTCGGCCATGGATCAATTGTGCCTAGCCATGTAACAGACCAAAATTTCCTAGGTGATGAGACCACACCAACAATGGAATGTGGGTACAAGCCAATTAAGATTATGGAATAATCTTATTGTTGGACGTGGAGATCGCAATTAGTCGCGAGACGTCCTAAGATTTCGCTAAAGGAATTGTGAAAAATTTCATTCTCGAAAAAGTATTGGCCAAGAGAATTTTTCTAAAAATGATTCCGGTGTGTCAACAACGAGAAAGTTTTGTGTATTATTAAAACTTGTCATAGCTAAAGGTTCAACGAGGGATGTACTATTAGTTTCTCATGAAATTTTGATCAATTTAGGTCTTGAGCTTTGGACAACCATTGTGTAGTCGGTCAAGTCCAAAAGGAGAAGGTCAGTGGATAAAAAGAAGAGCTGACCAACTCTTCTTAGAGAAGCTTCCTTCATTCTTATAACTTGCCACTTGTGAACCCTTGGGTGACAAGTTCCAAGTGTCAAGACGCATGTAAGAGAAGTATCTCTTCTCTTCTTCGTGCCACTTGTAACACCATGGAGGACAAGTGGAGATTTCTGGTCTCCAAGTGGCGAAGGACATGCAAGAAGAGAAAGCTATAAAGAGAAGCCACCATACCCATTTTCTCTTCCTTGTTCGATTTGCCCATTCACCGTTCACCATTCTTCTTCTTCTTCTTCATGTGAAGATTGTTGCTGGAGCTCTTTTCGTCATCCAACCATTACTTCCGTAAGGCTCATGCAACAACTAGTGACCAGCCACACTTCGCTTGACTCGACTCAATAGGCATGTGTGGGATTGCGCTCGCCGTGCATGCCTTAAATTAGATTAACTTAGGATTGCTGGATGTCTTGATTAATCTATGTATCTTGTCTAAATCTTGCTTATCAGACTAGAATTGGAAAGGGTGGAGTTCGTAGATGAAAAACCGAGATGGATACCCATTTCTGCGCTGCGCTGAGTTCGGTCTAGAAACCACTCAGCTTGTTGATTTTCTCAGAAGTGTGAGAGGCCAGATTAGCCTAGGTCATTTTCACAAAAGTTGTTTGAAATTTAATTATCTATCACATATCATATTTGGGAATTTTATGAACTATTGAACACGCCAGTTCATTCTATTTCCATAATAGAAGTTAAATTGTTTCCAGAAAACTGATGTTGACTCTAGTCCAAAGAATCATCTGTTTGATCTTCATATATTGCTAATTTAACTTAGGTTTATTCATGAAATTGTAGTTTATATGCAAGGCTAAAATATGTTAAAATTACAGCTTCATTCGTTGACATTTGATTCACTTTTGGTCTGCTCTTGTGACCAAATTTCCTCTAACAATGACCTTGATTTTCCAGTCAATTAGATACCATGTTTGTTGACTTTGCCCAACGAATTTGAAGATGGTTTCTTCATGAAAGTTGTTTCTAAAGTGATTCTATATAACATAGATTTAATGGGGAATTTTCTGAGCTCAAGGGAGACCCAAATTGATCTGTTCCAGAAGTCGATTTCTGGGAGTGTACTTGGAGCAACGATTCTGACCTATGTGTGTTCATTGCTGGTTTTGAGCTTTTTTCTCAACGAATTTGAGCTGGTGATCTTAATGAACGTTGTAGGTCACGTCTAGGGCTTCAACAGGTTAAAATTTCAGCTCAATTAGATGACAAGTGATTTGTCTTTCACTAGCTCTAATGTGTGATACGATTCTGGAAAGTGAACCTGTTTTCTCTAGTTATTGATGATTTTATATGCTAAGTTGCTCAACGATTTTGACATGGACCTCTTCATGAGAATTGCTTGTTTGGACCTTAACTAAGATGTGGTGAACTGTTTTGTTTATTGGCGAAACGGATCCTCGGTTATGAGGATCAATGTTGATTGCTTGGTATTGTTTCTTTGTTTGTATACATGCATCTTAGGAGGAAGGTTGCGGTTCATGGTTGAGTAGCTATAGACCAATTGAGGGTCTTGATTGTTCTTCCTTCAAACAGTTATGTGATTTACGCATGCACATTGAATAATTGAATTGCTGCATTCTAGTTGTGCATGGCATGCGTGTGTTGGAGAGAGGAAATTACCGAGCATAGTAAGTCGTGAGGCATGTTTGCCGAGCATTGTGAGTCACGAAACCTCTGAGTAGTAGGGATGCCCCGAGTGAATGGAAAGTCTCGATAGCTAAGGTGGAGGCTGGAAATGCTTCCAGGTAGGTTGTCGCATTCATGGGTATGATCGGATAATCCGGTAGTAGGGGGAAGCTAGATGACATACCTCGGGTCAAGATGCGAAGCCTCTGGAAAGGAGATGCCCGGATTGGTATTCGATGGCCACACGAGTCAAGAGGAATAGCGCTGACGATGTGTACATGGAAAAGGAGATGGAAATTCTCCTGTGTAAAAGGATGGTGTCTTGACTGGTGCTCGGAGTAATGTGTGAACCCTGCATTGCATATAGCATTGTGCACTAGCATTGTGCATGGACACGGTCTTGTTGATCATTGTGATCTGTGTATGTTTAAAAACTAAGCTTGTGTGACCGAGCTGCACACGCTTATGCACATGATAAAACGAAGGTGGACTTGGCCTTGCGTTTGAGATGGGGGTGGTCTTGCGGTAGTGTGAGGTATTTGCAAGTTACATGGCTTGTGATGAAAGCATTGACAATTGCATGTGAATATTGTATTGGCATTGATTCCGCATGCATTGGATGTGCATTGATGTGGTTTATGGAATGTTGAATTGCGCATATGGTTCTATGCATGTGTGTAGTTATTGAGTTTGTGAACTCGGTTTTGACTTAAAGGGGATAAGAACACTACAAGTGTCACACTTGTGTACGGCACTCACTTTAGTGTCAAAACTTTCATTCGGATCACTTCAGTGCCACTTTTTCAAAAAAAAAATGATCTTCAATGCCAACTCCAATCTTACTTGCTGAAAATCTGATGTGGTAGCCCACGTGGCTCACCGAAGAGCCAAGTCATCATTTAGTATAGTAAAAAATTAAAATTCTAATCTTTTTTAAATAGTGGATTTAAGGGGGAGGGCAGCAAGCCCTCGCCGGCAAGGGTGAGGACAATTGGCGAGGGTCACAACACCACCGACACTCTCTCTCTCTCTCTCTCTCTCTCTCTCTCTCTCTCTCTCTCTCTCTCTCTCTCTCTCTCCGCCATGAACAGCAAAGCCACCGGCACTACCAGCGTCTTCGGCAAGGAGAAGCTGGTCGTGGAACTCATGACGACACACAACCTCAAGCCTAAGGATGGCAAGGGATCTTCGTCGCCCTTCATTGAGGTCGAGCTTGACCTTAATGATGGAACAGAGTAGAGTGGAGGGGAAAAAGGGGACAAAATGGAGGACAGAGGACTCACTTCACACGTCCACCTTCTCGTTATACTCCCTCCCCAACAACACGTTCAACTCGATGTAGCGTCCCCACCATGCCCTCTGCCATCGTCCTCCCCTCGTTGTCAAGCTAGATCACCAACCTGAAATCGGCGAGCTTTAGGCCATTGCAGGAGTCAAGTAGCACATTGTTGGGCTTCAAGTCGCGGTGCATGACGTGGAGGCGGTGGCAGTGCGCGATGGCGAAGAGGAGCTGCCTGGTGAAATGGCAGGCCTCGGCCTGGAAGAAGGGAGATGGGCAACGAGGTCGAAGAGGGTAAGGCGGCACAGAGCTCCATGACGATGGAGAGGGAGTCTAAGGAGTCGAAGGCCATGATGTGGGGGTATGAGGAGAGGAGGGACATGATCTTGGGCTCATTCTAGAGGCAATTGTGATCGGCGGGGTTGTCGGAGAGGAGGGACTTGTTGGTACAGCCAACCACTGACAACACTGCAATGCCATTTGCACCCCTACCCCCGCAATCCCATGCCCAGTTCTGGGAGAGAGTCACCGACCCATGGCCGGCGTGGTCGGAGGTCAACGACCCCTACCGACCATCCCTTCCCTTACTAGAGAAGGCGGGAGCGGCCGCGACGAGGTGCCCTCCCCGTTGAGCTTTTTTTTATTTAAAAAAATTAAATCTTAATTGATTTTAATAAATTAAAAAGTTATATCACAAAAAAATAAATAAAAAGGCACATGGAATATTTTTTTTATAAAAATACCACGTGGAATAAATTTTTTAATTAAAAATGTCACGTGGCACTTCAAGTGAGCCACGTCAATTTTTTGCTGGAGTTGGCACTTGAGTGATCATTTTTTCTCCGATTTGGCACTTAAGTGATCCGGCGAAAAATTTTGGTACTAAAGTGAGCACCGTACACAAGTTATGACACTTATAGTGTCTTTCTCTCTGACTAAAAGCATTTATTGAAAAGTGTATGGTGTATTGTATTAAACTTGAGTCCTTCGGTTTGTACTTGTTAAATGTTAATGCATGATAAAAGGCTCATGAGTGAACGGTCCCATTTACTTGCTAAGTGAAATGCTTACCCTTTTTGGGCTTTATTTTCAGATAGTATATAGAATGGCCAGTTTACCAAGAGACTTGCGATCCCATATACACCTTCATTGAAGGGCGATGGGTCGCGCCACTTCACTTGGCGGACACGTTTGACGGTCCCCATCATGGCTCGACGGGAAGCACTTAGGGGGAGGCTGCGGGGTGTTGAATTTCTTTTTTACTAGATGTCGACCAAAGATGACACGATCTTTTGTTGTTGCCGAACCTGTTTGATAGCAAAGTGATGTACATAGTTTCCTACAAACTTTGCTTGTTCGAACTCCTGTCAACTTATAAAAGTCGATATTTCTCCTATTTGTATGGTTGCGTATTCTCCATCTAATGTATAATTCCGCTTCTGGATATTGGCTAGGGAGAGTGATAGTGATCGCTGAAATTTCGAGCGATCATGGATGTTTGAGCTTGGTGATTTTAGTATTGTTTTGGCCACTAAGGGCATTCGCCATGAAGGTAGAATCCAAGGAACCTCAAGCACCGGGAAGAGAAGGATCCACTAATCTAATGCCAGACCGAGAATGGTCTTAGTGGGCGGTGCTTGGGTAAGGGTGGTGGCGCCCCACAAGCCATGCATGGTTGTGCCACTAACCACGAACCAATTAAGCCCTGTCACACCCCTCTAACTTACTATCCTACTTTCTAGACAATCTAGCCTCTAGATTCACACTTAGCACAAATGAGATCTTCCACAAATGAAATTGAACCAAGTGGCTCTTTAGACATTAAATAGCATTTATTACATTAATGACTCACAATTCCACCTCATTACCTTAAACTAAGGCTATTAGGTACACTTGACCTTAGTTGGAGAATCTACTCATTCTTGGCCAGTAAAACTACTTAATTGGATCTACTTGTGTATTAATATTAATTAGTGTTACCCAATAGTTGGTAACTATGTTGGTTAAGAGCTTATCCCTTATCGCTGAGGTTAAGGATTCCAAACCCGCAATTGCTAGCGTCTTAAGTGGGGGACCATGGTGTTGGGGTCTTGTGCTAATCTCCCCCGAGATATAGGGACCGGCCTATCAGTGCTGTCCGGGCATAGAGGCTCATGATAGAATCCTCATTCATAAAAAAAAAATAATTAATTAGTGTTATCTAAAGTTCATAATGATAAAATCTAAGCTATTAAATGCAATTGCCATATTTTCAAACTTTTTGGCTAAGTAATGGAAGTTCATTACACCGTATTGGATAAGGATCAATCTACTGTGAAATTTGGTCAAATCCAAGATATTTAATAAAAGGTGCCTCCTATTATGTCTTATTGTCCAAGTAATGAAAGGTGATTGAACTACTTATACCTTGAAACACTTAGCAAGATCCTAGACTTATTATGATTCAAATTTTAGGCTCTTAACGAACTAAATTTCATGGATGACTTAGAGCCAAGTGTTTAGGGCTATTATTGATCTAAGGGATACTTAAACTGGTTTAGAGTACTATTTAAATTATTAGACTAGAGATGTGTTAAGATATCATTGGACCATTCAAGGTCCTTAAATTGATAAAGGTAATTATGGAGATTCAAGTGACATGTGTATGAGGGGGAGAGCCTTTCAAACTTAAGCAATCCCAAAGACCCTTCATTGTAACTGTGTATTAAGATAACGAATCTCAATAGGTGAGTGGATCTTCTAGAGATTAAGTTGGGTTAATCCACTTAGTGCTCTTGATATGCTGAGAGCTTGTATCAGTGTGAGCTTGAGTGCATTGTCTTTGCATCAAAACGTGTGCATTATAAGCATTTGCATTACAGGTTATCAAATCCATGAGTGGTTTGGCGTTTTCCTTGATGGTGGTCAGGATGCCCCCGTTTGAGGAGTTGGAGTGTCCCTAATATGTGGTTTGGGATGCCATCGGGAGTCCGCGATCCCTTTCGTGAGTGGTAACGAGATGACCCCGTTGTGTGGTTACATAGATACCGCAGAATTGCAAAACCTTCTATTGTGTAATGCGGGGATCTCATGTAAGGGAGTCCCCAATAGAGCCCGATGGAATAATGATGTATAGGAGTTGTTGTTGTATCCACATGTTCTTGCATGATGTTTTGCGGCATGTGATCATATAGGGATCATGCAGCTTTAGATGAGGCAAATTGATGCAAGAATTCTTGCATTAGTTGCATGACGCATGATTAACTTTGCTATTGATCGGTCATTTATGCAAGGGTTGGTCAATAAGCTGATCTCCTACCTTAGAGTTAAAGATCTCGCTTATTGGGTTTAGGCTTATTGTTGTATTATCCTTTCAAGGTCTCAAGATAGATGTAGAGCTTCCTACCCATTTCAGCATGTTAATAACCATAGAGATAACCAGCTATGATGTGATGGATGTTGAGGATAGAGTGACCTATTGGCGATATGACACCATCGTATGGGTAGAAGTAGGCTTAGAAGACTAGGTCCCTCATAATTACTTGGCATGATCCCGTGCTTCTTAACAGAATTCTTATTAGTCCTATTCAAGGATTTGATTGGTTGATTGGTTGTCGTGGTTCCAACATGGGGGAACCCCAACTAGATCGTCCATTTGTCATTAGGCGATTCCACTTATAACGTGACCAATTTTTAAGTAGATAAGTAGGATCACCTACCCCGTAACCCAAGTTAGGCATGTTATATGCTTGCTCGGACTAATGTTATAGATCATATATAATGAAACAGTAGTAATGGAAATCATTTGGTGTTCTCTTTGGGTAAATGTTGTTTTGCACACCTGCATGTTAATAAAAGAAAGAAAACGAGAATTTTAGGACATGTTCACAGGTAACACACTTGGGATGTCACATCCTCGCCCGAGTTCCAATTTCTTATGGCTTAGCTGAAATTCAACCTTAAAATTGAGATAATTTGTACCATATAACCTTTCAATGAATTAATTAAAAAATCATTACGATCTAGGATCAATTTTGCGAATTACAGAAACTCCAATTTTTCAATGGCGATTGGCATTTTCTATTATAACCTTAGGATTTCAAGTCAATCATCATAATTTTAGAACACACTTAAAAGACACGAGTAAAACACACTAGAGAGAGCAGAGTACTTGGCCAACCCTGAGGTGGCCAAACCACTCGCCCAACGTTTGTCCCCGTCTTCCCGCTGCACGCCAACACCCTTACCATTGCTTTCTAATTCGGGGTACAACAAGTTGATCGGCAATCAATCACTCTGCTAACTCGATGGCCCCAGCGCTGCCTCTACTTCACTGCCGCACCGCCTCAAGTCACCGCGGTCTAACGCCTGTGACAACATCGCCACACTTCTAGACCAATCCTGTGCTACTCAACGTTAATCATCTACCTGAGTTGCTACTAATGCTATGCCACCGCTCTCTAATTCGCTACCAGCCTTTTATCACGTGCTAGCCTACACTCTCCATCTAGTGCGATTGAGAGCCGTAGCCGATGCCACTACTCAATCGCTTGTAGCCGACTCTGCTGCTCAATTGCTCGTCGTCAACACGATCCCCACTTCACTATTCAACGCTTGCTGTCCCCGAGCCACCAATAAGCGCCTCGATGAGCCATTGTTATCTGCTGTGAACTCAATGCCCAACGCAACCTGATGTCACCTCATGTCGTTCGTCGTTGCTTCCTGCCAAGCTTGCCGTCGCCTGTACAAGTCGTGTGCCATCATGACCCTCAGCTGAATCCACAGCCATTGGTGAGCCATCCTCGCGTGAGTCCACCACCGGTGCCGTCCCAATCCTGATCCGTGAAGTTTAAACTTGAAAACATTATCTATGAAATATCCCATATTAGTAAAAGATCTTATTATTATTCAATTTACAAAACTATTTTTTATTGCCTAATTTGTTTAAAATCACATTTTTGAGTGAATAGAAATAAAATCTTGCATGAAAAAAAATCTTATCCTCAAAAAAGATTATTTGATCTAGCCTTTTAAATTAGGAAATCTCCTAATTTGACAACGTACCTCAGATCACCGACCAATCTCCACTCCTAGATCCGACTCGTGATAGCAAGGAAAAGTCTTCTGCTATGTTCACTACTCTGTGAAACGAGCGGTCGATTTTGATCATCCTAATTTAAATTATCATGAAAAATATTTTACAGATAATACTGTGATTGCAGACAATATTTGGTACTAATTGCGGATAAAAGATGCTATTTTTTATTTGTTTGATTTTATATCCTAAAAGATAAAAAAAACTAAAAAAGATATTTTTCGTAAATGACTAGGTCATTATCTCTAACTATATTGCAAGTTAGGAGAATATAAATTCTCTTAAATTAATTTTAGATAATACAACTCAACAAGATAGATTAGGTTCCATATTTAAGTTAATTGTATATTTAAATTATGATAGGTTTTTAAATTCCGAATTTTCATTAAAAAAAACTCAAAAGACATCATTCGGGGATAAATAAGTCTTCTCATCCATCGCGATTGCATGCTTCGGATAAGATTTTTATTAATTTCGAGTTTCAATAAAAACATTCAAAAGGATTTCATCACATAAATTTTTTAGTTTGAACCTAGAATGCATGTTTAAATTATAATTTTATTAATTTCGAATTTTCATGAAAAACACCAAAAATATATCATGCACATGTCATATAGTTTAGGCATATTATCATCCATATTATTATGTCATTATATGCAAGTCATTAAGGCTTGACTAGTTTTATGATGCATGTCATATAGTCCACATCATCGGTTAAATGAAACAAATGTCGTATTACTCGTCATTTAATTAATTATGCACGTAACATAGCTTAGTATTTCAACCTAACTATCCTGCAGTTCGCATGTTAGGTTAAATGATTTGAGTTCATATATTGTAATGTTAACTAGGTTTGCTTAATATCTAGAATTGCATGCAGGGTTTGTTCAATCAATAATCATGGGTCATGTAAAATAGTTTACATGTTAATTTAAATAAATTCGCATGTCACATGGAAATTGCATGTTGAATTAAATGATTTGGGATTTCATATTATATAGGTTGCACGTTAAGTTAATTAGACATTGCATGACATGTAGAAAAGTCACATGTTCATATTGCACATCATTAGAGTTAGGCAATTCAAATAAATGCAAGTTTTATGTCAAGATAATTTAAATAATATGCATGTCATTGTTAGCATAATTTTATTTAACGTAATTGCATGATACATACATCACATTTCATCTAAATAAAGTGAAAAACTAAAAAAATAGCATTATTTGTTAATGTGTGAAGTAAAAATCATATTAGGATTGTTGATATAATTTTCCCACTAATATTGGAGATACTTTCATTGTTACCAAGGTAAGTGCATGCTCCCTATCTTCCCATTTTTTTAATGCTTTGATCATTTGAGTATTAAATAATATTTATGCACCATCATGATCACCTCACATGTTAGGTTTAAACTTAATCCAAACTATCTGCCAAAGCATTTTTCTAGAATAAAATGGTAACGAAAAGGGTTAATTTAGCATAACAAAATCTCCACTCCAAAAATATTTTATTCATAGAGGTAAATTATCTCCCCAAAACTTTACATGAGTTTCTAACTAATCAATCTTAAATAGGTTGATGGCAACTTATAATTCAAAATTATTTGCACTATAAGAACTTAAAATCTAAGTTACAAATTGATAATAAACTTGTAAGGACCCAAATTATGTTTGGACCTAATAATATATAAATCAACTTATAGGTGATGCATCGTTTAGGAAGATCACGACACCAACCTAAAGACTTAAGTTGATATGTAGAAGGAGACCACATATATAAATAACATATATGTAACCCACTATCACGCAACAATGTTGGACAACATTTCAATAGATGTCAAGAGGTTAGCCAACTTTGGATTGTGGACATATATTCATGTGTACAAAATAAATTAAATTCCATTGGATGTCCTCTATTTTATAGCTTGCCTAAACAACTGCTTCAACAACTTTCACAAATTTGTTACTAATATAAATTAGATGGGACAATTGTCGAAAAAGTGCTAAACCTTTTGCAACTTTGCCGATTTAATCCTAAAGTTTTTTTTTTGCCATTCAATTCTAAACCTTTTAAAACTTTGCCATTTAAGTCCTTCTGACTACTTTTCGCCGGAAAAAGCCTACGTGGACATGGATTGGCCCGATCGATTGTTGTCGGTGATGACATGGCACAAAACTATGTAATTTTGACAATTTGCCCCAATTTTCCCCCAAACAAACCCTAGCTTGCTTGATTTGCCCCAAAACCGAACCCTAGCTTGCGTACTTTGCCCCAAAACCGAACCCTAGCTTGTCTTTGCCCCAACTTCATGACAATGGTGACCTGCCACAGTATCTGGCAAGCGATGGTGAGGCGCGGCGAAGCTCCGCTCAGTGTCGCCGAAAAATCACTCCAAATTAGGGACGTTCAGGCCCAAATCGACGGCAAACAAAATATGGGTTGGCGTCAGGATGAGTTGGGGTCCTCAAATGGCCACGAGACGACGGGAAACGGTGGAAGGCAACCGGAGGTGCTCGAACAATGAGCAACCGAAGGAGCCTGAAAACACGGGCAAATGGGTCACGGCTAAAATCGAGCTACCGGCGCAAAATTGATGGCGGTGAGCAGTTGGGGAGTGACTTGAGAGGTCTCATAGAGATTCTAAAGATGGTGGTTTGGGCTAGGAAGCCTCAGGCGGCGCACAACACATGGCCACAATAGCTCCAACGAACAAGGGAAGGGCTTACCAGGAGAGCAACTTCGAGCGGTGCCCAGTGACTCCTCAGGCAATGACGGTGGCAATGATGGCTCGGGATAGGTAGTTGGAGTTGCAGAAAGGGCAAGGGAACCAATGGCAGCATCAGATGGTGGCTCGAGGCGAAGGAAAATCACACGAATAGGAGGTCTGCGGCCAATCTCCAAAACATGAAAATCATGCAAAAATTAGGGCAAATTGTCAAAACTACGTTGTTTCATGCCACGTCATCACACGTCATGTCCACATAGACTCTTTCCGGCGAAAATCCATCGAAATGATTTAAATGACAAAATTTTAAAAGGTTTAGGACTAAATCGGCAAAATTGCAAAAAAATAGAACTTTTTCGATAATTATCCTTAAATCAGATCATCTATAAATTTCAAGATAGCGTGATCTTTATTCTAACATTAATGTCGTACATGACAATGAAAAGAACAAGTTCCTAACTGGAGATCAATCATTTTTTAACTCGTAGCTGGCGAATGTTACTGTTCATTTATTAGGGGAGTAAGCTAGTGAAGACTTTCAAGTCTCAAGGACAGCGATTGGGTTTCTTAGTTCAATGGGCTGAACCACGTGGATTTGGATACGAAATTGACTAGTGCTGACAAGATGACAGAGATGTTTCAATACTCACCTTGTTGGGTTATGCAAACTAGAAGCCGAAATGCGCATTCATGCATCATACAGGCTCTTTATATAACTAGAATAGCCAACCCTAATTGACTTGAGGGTTGGAATTCACGTGGCAAAAGGGAGAATCGTGCTTTTCCCGATCTCTTATTAAAGAAAACTAGCTCGCAGATTTTTTTCAACTGTAGAGAAAGATTCACATAGCAAAGTGTATATTTAATTAAGAAAAATGCACAAAACAAAAAATTAAACTCAAATTCCAATCCCGGCCATACATCAGCCTCCAGCCCTCTCTCAATTACCTCTATCCTGTTTTCATTGTGCACTGCCTCTATTGTGACTTTAGGCCACATCCCAGCTCTTTAGCGGACTGCACATCTGTAATAGAGAAGCTGATCTTGATAATATTTCTTTGATCTAATATAATAGCGTAAAAATATATCATGGAAATTGAAATTATCATAATTATTTCAATGTAGAAATAGATAGATACTGCTAATTAGCATCTTAAATATAGTAATTGTAAATAGTATTGACTTATGGTTCCAATTTGCCATCTGGTAAATCTCATTGAGAGCATTTCTTAATAATCATTATGCTAAGATAGGAAAAAGCAGAATAATAGTCCCCTAATTTCAAATATTAAAATAATAATTTTTCTTACTGGAAAATGAATATATGAATGAAGAGGAATGTAATTATGTTTAATTCAAAAGTAATCTAAAATAGTTTATGTAAATACAATAATCAAATCTACATGAGATTGCGATCAAAGTAAAGAAAAAAATAGATGAGAAACAAATAATTTTTTTCCCAAGGTATCACTGGTGAGACAATAAGATGAAAAAATTGTAAGGACAAGAGTGAGTATTCAGTAATATAAAATATAATATTTTTTCTAATTGTGGAAAAGAAACATTTAAATCTTGCCTTATTTCAATTAAAACTGAAAATTAAAGTACAGAAAAATAGAGCAATCCTTATAAAAATAGTGCGTAAGAACAGATTAATTCATTTCATATCAAAGATCATTATTGAAGTAAAACGCATGCAATGAAAATTTAATGCTTAACAACTAGGAAAACATTGGAATCGAACTTTGGGCTTCAAGTCAAAACTTCAAGTTCTAATTCAACTTCAATAAACAATATGGATTATTACGTGGGAAAAAATAACATTTATAAAAATATTGAGAAAAGGCTGAAAATAAAAAGTCGCTTTTAAAATTCAATATATTAATTATATGTCGATGTTCATTGACTAATCTAAGTGGAACCACCATATCGACTTTTTTGCTTAAATTTATTTAAGGTTTTAAATGAGTATTTATCCTACTATAAATAGGATTTTTATTTTCTAGGGTCAAATCAATCAGCGATAATTTGTTATTATTAATTTAAACACCTCTCAAAGTAATTGAATTTTTTTCTTACTATTTCTCTTCGAGTTACACACTATAAATTAGGATCGCCATGGAATTCATTAACTTTTATCCAAAAACAATATATGTATAAAATGTCTCATCCATAACATGAGTTTTTGTCCTAGTTATCACTAATTAGGAGTAAAGTCATGGGTAGTCCGTAAATGTTTACTCAGTATTCAATGTAGTCTTGCACTCGTTTTTTTAATAATTGAATTCTAAACTTTTAAATTCAGTAAAATGGGATCCTTTTTACTAAATTCATTGTTAGGTAATGTATGTTACCCCCATTTCCTTTGCAGCTGCTGCAATAGGGCTTTGCCTTTCTTTTCATCTTAGCAATGGCCTCAGATAGGAGAGCGTGAACACACATCTAGGGCCACACACCTTTGGCGCTACGTTATATCTAAGTTGGAGAGAGAGAGAAGGGTGGGTTGGGCGATGTCTCGACGATCTTGCTCGGACCGGGCTTTAAAGGGTGTTGGTGGTGCATGACGAGTCGATTACGGCAACGAGGATGACAGGGCGGCGAAGGACGATGATTTACAATAGGAAGCTGGCGTAGTGGACGACAACTGCAATGGTGGAGCCCGGCCAGGAAAGAAGAAAATATGAAAGGAAAATAAGGAAAAAAAGAAGGAAAAATGTTGCTGTCCTTCATATCGTGGGCTCCTCAATGGAGAGTGCAAAAGAATTTGGACCTTTTGACTGGATACTTTAGATGCCAACTTAGACAACCAGCGATCATCAGTAATCAATGACGTTAGTCGTCCCATCAGTAATTTCCATTAACCAACTTAATGTTGAACTCAATTTAAAATATTTAGAATTAAATTGAACAAAAAAAAAAGTTTCAGAGCTATGTTGATTGCCCAACAAAAGTTCAAGGATTGCCCTCGATATTATCCCCAATAAAGCTCATTCTTATAGTTCTTTTTGGGACCAGAAACGGGAAAAAAAAAAGTGGGGGGATCAAAAGATTCAAATCTGACCACCACACTCCCTAATTTACATGCAACGACGTGGCCTCATGGTATTCTACGGTGGCGGTAGGATGATGAGAAAAGTCTGATAAAGAGATCTTAACTCGAAGGCTAATAGGAGTCAAGGCCCCACCCCTTTGCACACGGGCGGTCAGAGAGTACCCGCCTAACCATGCCATGCGTCGTCCAACGTTCACAGATGGTGGCGTGCCCACTTCCCATTCAAAGTTCAACCATTCTTAGATTCCTCCAATCGGATTGTGGTATGACACGAAGCAAAATAATGTTTAAGAAAAACTATGCAGTATCTCGCGATTGATATATTCAAGTTCAATGTGGAATCATGTTTGACTTCAAATTTCGAACAACCAGAGCTCAGTATCGTTTTATATACTGCGTAGCATGTCCCTTTTTTCTGCTTCTGACTTTTCTTGCGGAACATGTAAGGTTTAACAAATTTGAAGATCCATAACCAATGATATTCCAAGTAATAGAAACTTATAGAAATGAATAACGACCCACTTTAATATTTATATAACTCATTCTTGGAGGTCATGACATCCAACATGCACCTCTTAACCTATCTACATACATAATCTTTGGCTGACGGCTCTTGATCCGAGAAATAAATATATCAAATTTTATTCCAAAGTGAGAGGATATCAATCTTATTTCAAAGAAGTTACCCAGCCTATGTACTGATGATCAATCCGGGTCATATTAAGATGTGACAAGATCAGTTCACTGACCAAATCAATATTGTCAAAAAGTTAGCTGCAGATGTATCATTTGATCATTGGACATTTACTTAAAACAAATCTATTATTTCTTCTTACAATTTTCTTGATCAACTCGTAAGTGCACTTTTTAAAGGATTTTTGCTGGTTTGCTTCACGAAGTATTACTCCATGCAGGAACAACTTATAATTGGCGGCAAAATCCTTAGTCATCTTCATCCAATTGGAATGTCTTAGATAGTTTTTGGCTTGACAGACTAGAATTAGACTCAAAAAGGGTAGCTTAGTCTATTATATTATTGATGGGTTTATTGTCGACTTGTATCTTCCTAACACTTGGCAACCTATCATTAATACATGTCATCATTTTATGCTGCTAGCTCGTGACATTCCGCATCTTATCACTACCTACTTTCCTGCACTATGATTGCTACATGGCACAATCAAGTCCAACAACTAGTCTACTTCATCACTTCCGTACTTTTGAGACTTATGAATGCCTAGAGTACTCCTCGACTTCACCATCCTCAACTAGGAGTTTTGTGGCGGATCAAATCATCAAAAAACTCTTCACGACAAATTGTTAACAACTTGACACTCCTTATTTGTCACTTGGCATCCAAGCCTTCCCGCTCATCTTATTCCCTTTCTATATCATCCCACTTCTGCTATAATTTATGGACTTTGGCTTCTGCTATAATTTATGGACTTTGGCAAGTCTTTTTTCATAGTAAAACAAGTTGGGAAATACATGATTGAGAAGAAAATAGAATCAAACCTTGAGGTGTGGTAATACTCTTTTTGAGGAATTATTGCCCCCACAAAGTTGCTAATATTTACCAGCAAAAATTCTCTAGGATACAACAAAATTTCAATGAGAATACTCAATTGCGATTCTAGTATTTCTCCAAAACCTCTCTAGCGAATCAATTGGAAAAGATTGCTATCTAATTTTTAGAAAGAAGAATCAAAAATAAAAAAGGTAAAACTATGAATATAATACTTAGTCTTTTTGAAAAGAAGCATTCTTTTGAGTAAAGTTGCAAAGTAAATAGATTTTTTTTAATTCCATAGTTTATGGAAAAAAAACTACAACCTTTCATGGAGAAGAATTTGTATTCAAATAGTCACAAATTGAGAAGTTATGTCCGAACAAATACCATATTCCAAAAGGTCATAAGACACTCAATAACTACTAGGCAAAATATGATAAATCGTAATATTAATAAAAAAAATAACAGCAACTCTATTGCGAACAGTGACACTATTTCAATTGGACACAAAGTTTATCTATAACTATAATTTGGAATTTTTATATATAAAAATAACATTCCAAGTGCTAAGCGCGCCAAGTAATGGCACACCCGCACGTAGGTATAATAGGATCAAACCCACTTAGCATGTTATCTTCATTTACAAGAATCAAGGACATTAAAACTTACTAATTGGTCTACATTTTCTTAACTTTTCTATATGGGACTAAGAAAGGCTCCAATATGTTGGTTTTATAAACAAATAACTAACTAAATTTGGTACCCAACGGTGGGTAGCTGTGTTAGTTAAAACTTATCCCACATCGCCGAAATTAAGGGTTTGAAACTCGCAGTTACTAATGTCTTAAGTGGGGGGTATGGTGTTGGGATGCTATGCTAGTCTCTCCTGAGGTATAAGGGTCCGGTCCTTCAGTATCGTCCGGGCACAGGGGACTCGTGGTGGAGTCCTCAATTACAAAAAAAAAAAAAAAAAACCAACTAAATTTGGTCAATTGGCTTTAAGTAGATCTTACTAAATGGTGAGGATACTTTATATATTCCAAAGTGCAGTCTTTTTCTTTGGGGGCCTCTACGCTGTTGTTACTTGCTAGAAGGGCATCGTTGTATTTTGAAATCAATGGCTGCTAAAGATATACATTAGAAACAAGCTTAATTCCCAAAAAAAAAAACAAAAAGTTCCAAATTTTAAGTCCAATCCTAATTTTTATTTTTTTCTTTAAAAAAATTTCACAAGCTTTCACTTTAGTGCTGTACTTTGATTAAATTTTTTTACCAAAAAGGTCCACAAGTTTCTTCAAAAATCAAAGACAAGAGCAACGCAGCCTATGCAGTTGGCATGGTTAAGAAACAAACTAGATGGCACTTCCTCATATAATACGGTTTATAGGCCAAGCAACAGCAAAACAAGCCGAGTTGGCTATTGGACAAGACTAACAATTTTGAAATCGACGTTCACTTGAGAAATAAGGACTTTTTGAAAAAAAAAATGACAAGATGCTAGATGAGCACTCAGGTGCACATTGGGTGGGAGTGCACTTTAGGATCAACTAACTCTTATATCAATGTAAGAAATAATATGCAGAAAATCTGAAATTTGTGTATATTTGAACATTTTTCTAATGAATAGTAAATTAACATATTTATAGACTTTATTAACTGACTATCTAATTTAATCAAATCAAGTACAATCAATTAAGGATATGCACAATGGGGATATGGATAATATTATAAATATATGCACAATCACAAAAATATATAAGATATTGTAAGTATTTCGAGAAAATATCTTGAACATCTCTAACATCTAACATCATGCTCACTTCTTGGGTGTTGTAGCCTCCATGAGCGGTAGGAATTGGTTAATGGATTATTATGACTATTACCGAGCCCTAGCAAATCACAACTTAAAATTTAATTTCTTACCATATAAATGATTTTCATTAGGATTCACCATTAATTTATTTATAGTGAGTCAATTAGAAACCATTTAAAGTAGTTAAAGGAATACTTGACCCCTACAAACCAAGGAGTTTGGGATTGGGAGCTTGGTTGTGCTAAATTAATCTAACACCCTCTCGATACCATTAATTTCATTAAAATACTTTGGTGGGCAGCTTGGTCAACCTTTAATCTAACCCCTTAACATGTAAGGTGATCACGTGGGTGTACAAACATTATTTAACACACAAAAAAATGAAAGCATTAAAAAGATTGCAGAGATAAGAAGGATTACCACAATAGCAATGTAACTATCTACAATGTTAATAAAAAAATGAAAACAAAAATCTTAATATGATATCTAATAGCACAAATTAGCAAACAACATTTTTTTTTGGGATTTCACTTTATTTTATGAAATGAAATGATATGCAATGCATGCACTATGTAATTATACTAATTGAATTATGCGAATACGACACACACATTATTCAAGCTAATTTCACATGAAAAGCATTTTAAATTACCTAATTCCAATGACGTGTGACATGAATATGCACAAAATTGTTGAATGTCATGTAGCTTCTAATTAATTTAACATGCAATTTATATGACATGAGATTCTAGCTTAATTAATCTAACATGCAATTCCTAGATGACATGTAAATTTACTTAACTTAACATTAAATTATTCTATGTCATATGACTATCAATCAAATGAACCTAGCATGCAATTATATGACAAACTAAGCTTAATTAACATTACACTAAATGAATGAAATTAACATATGAACTGTATGATGTGGGATTTCAATATATTTAATCTAGCATGCAATTTCTAAATGACAACATGTGAAATACATGGCATGCAAGAATGATTAAATTAAGTATCAAATTATGTGACGCGCATTATATATTAAATGACATGCAATATGACATGTTATCATGATTATCTAACCTGTGATCCAAACAATTTAACATGCATAATAAAATAGACAAACCTAAACAAACATTTCTAATGCTATGCATGCAATGACATAATGACATTAATGAGAATGTGACTAAAGTAAATGATGCTCATGATGTAACTTTTTATATTTTTCATAAGAAATTCGAAATTAATAAATAGGCTATCATAAACGTGCATTCTAAATTTAAAAGGCATCTCTTGATTATTTTTTTTCAAATTCGAAATTATTAAATAATCTATCTGAGGCATGCAATCCTAGAATGATATGTTTTATGATTTTTATTTGAAAATTTTGAATAAAATTTTATCCTAATTTACACATGTGATCTCAATGAATTAGGAATCTAATCCATTATGTCCTAAGATGCTATCTAAATTTATTTTAAAGTTAATATTATCCCTAACATGCCATTCATTAAGATAAGTATCTAATCTTCTAATGAAAAAATATTTTTTGGAGTTTAGCTTTTAGGAAAGAAATCAAATAAAGATAGCAATCAGCAATAAATATCAAACATTATCGGCATGAAAATATTTTGCAATCCAATATTATCCATAAAATGTAAAGATTTGAATTTGGATGATGAAAAATTAACGGTCATCCCATAGGGTGTTGGGAGGTGTCGAAAATTTTTACCTAGATCTTAAGGTGGAGTATGGTCCAATGATGCAAAACACGTTGTCAAATTAGGAATTCCTAATTTGGAAGGCTACACAAAAAAAAATTACATATGATATTTTTACGCAATATTTTGTATATATATTCAATTAAGGATATGCAATCTTCAAATCACGAAATTATCCAATAAATAGATTTGAAATTGAATAATTACCTAATTAAAAAAATGTCGCATGAATTGCATTTCGAACTTTCAGATGGCGAATTGTGATGTGGCGACCAGCGAGTGACAGTTTACGTGCAGCAGGCAGCCGACCATGAAGCTTATTATAGGCGGTATGCGGAAAGTGGCAAGCAGCCAGGAGTGACACGACAAGCAGCAAATCTAGAGGTCGGCTCAGCAGTCAAAAGACTAGCGGCATAACAGTGTATGGGCTGTGACACCAAGATAGTAGCAAGTAATAGCATCACGCCAAGAACAACGCTAGGCAGTGTTGAGCTGAAGTGGATGAAGTGTGTAGCGTAGGGACTGGAGGAGCAGGGACAGCAAGTTAGATAGGTTAGAAAGCATCCTGTGAACAACAATGAGATGGTGCCAAGGCTGGTGGCCCTTGTGCGACGGTAACCTCACTGACTTTGGAGATACGACAGCACGTGAGTAGTAAGGGGCTACCATGAGAGTAAGCACACTGATAGGTGGAGGTCATGGCTCTCGACATCACAACTGGGCTTTGTGTGGGAGGCTGCAATGACTTCCTCGATCAACAAAAAGTTATGTCCAACCGTGGACAAGTCAAGAGCAGTGCGAGGTAGTGATGAGGGTCGATAGCTGACGACATGTCAATAATGGCATTTGTGACTGGCTGAAGATCTATTGCCATAAGTCTAGCCATGGAAAGGCTTAGCATTGCCGGTAGTTCCAAAGGAGTTTGGTTGTCAAAGGAGGATGGCCAGACACTCTCTCGCTTGTGTTCTATCTCTCTTTTTGGAGTGTTTTGAGATTGTGATTGTTGATCGGATATCCTAAGATATAATCGCATATTTATATCAATTGATTTTTTGCAATTAAGGATCTCAAGTTTCTAATATACTCAAAATTGACCCTGAATTCTTGAAGTTCTTTTAATTAATTCCTTGGGAGCAGAAATTGCACAAATTATTTACAATTTGAAGTTGAATTTCAGCCAATTCCTCTTCCAAGGTGGGCTGGCCAAAAATTTCAACTTGTAAGTTGAGCACTCGCAGGCTTCAACGTATTTATAGGGCTTATTCTAATTATTTTAAGACATGATAAATTAATGAGCTAAATTTATTTCAATTAAAGCTCAAATTATCCTAAATCAGGCTCATGCACTATCGATCCCATGCTAGTTACTATAATGAATGCTTAAAATTATATGTTATACAATATCATTGAAAGATATATTTGTTTAGGAACTAAATAATTAATAACTAATTCTTTATACTATGTAAACTTAAATTGATTGTCAAAATTTGGGTATCAACCGTTACTCCTCTTTGAGGGTGAGCTCATAGAGGTTATAGTCAAAGACCAACTAAGACCTAAATTTTGATTATGTAGAAGTAACTAATGGTAATATTTTGTGGGAAACACTTCCCATTTTCAAATTGAAATACAGTATGATTTATGCTCATGCAAATGAAAGATAATATATACTCACTCGCTTAGTAGGGGTATGATTTATGACCGGAAGAAATGTCTCAATGAAGGTTCAAGCGTTTCGAGGGTAATGAATTTTTGAAACCATCCTCATAAATGCTTTGGTACACTCGGTTCATTGTATGGAAAACATTTTGATGACCCAAATATTCTCTAGGGGTTTGATAATATTGGAGATATTCAAGATTAATTGAGTGTCAAGAGAAAAATCCTTTAATTTGGGATATTTGAGAGTAGTTCTTAGTTATTTCCATATCAAAGATTGTTGAACAATCCTAATAAACACTTGTATATGCTTGGTTTCTAAAGAAAGGAAACAACTACTATCACACGGGCAATTTCCAAGGGTTTCTTGATTGTCCTGATAAATGTTCAGATATACCTAGTCAAGGAAGAAAGGACGTTGTCTTGATAAATACTCAATTGTACCCGATCTAAGGATTTTAAAACTTTCCTACTAAATGCTCAAATACACCCCTAGTTCACAAAGGTAATGAAGATATCTACTATTATATAGATAGTTCACAAGAGCTTTTAGATTATCCTTATAAATACTCAAGTACGCCTTATCAAAAAAGGAGAAAATATTTGTTGAAGATACAGATTATTCCAAAAGGTTTTAAAATTATCCTAATAAATGCTCAGTACACCTAGCCAAAGAAGAAGGAAACACCTGTTGAAGATACCAACTATCTTCAAATATTTGAAGACTATCTTGATAAATGCTCAGGTTTATCTAGTCTAAAATTTCAAAAAGCCAGACCATCATTCAACCCATTTTCAGGGGTTTTGAAACGTTGATTTGTCCTAATAAATAATCAAGTACCCATGATCTAGAGCACTTCTATGATAATGAAAATGTGATTGAAAAACACTAGAGAGAGACTCATGCATCCTTAGCTCTTAAAAGATGATGACCATCCTATTAAATACTCAGGTATACCTAGTCAAAAAGCAATTTGAGAGCATGAATTTTCACGGTCATTTCTCTAATATGAAAATTGGGTTTGGAACAAAGGCACTTTTGGCTAGCAAGCACCTTGATTCACAAGAAAATGGCATGTCAAACAAAGTCACTTTTAAGGCATCCTTTGTCGGATGTAATTTCAAAAAAGTGTCTCCTATTGGCCATTTGCTAGGAGTATCCCTTATTAGATATGATTTGAAAAGAGTGTCTCATGTCGAACATCTAATTGAAAGCACGCCCCCATCAAGTAGTGATGCATTAGAATTACATTAAGGAAGAATGTCCCTTTGTTAAATAATGACCCATAGGAGCTCAATTAGAAAGGAATGCCCATTATCATATATTGATGTATAGAGATTGCATTAGAAAAGAAGGGTAAGGGATGCACTTACCTAAGGAGTGTGTTGAACTTCTTAAAGAAGGTACCTCCTACCAGACACGGTTGCTTGAAGGCTACATATGCATAAAGATCAAAAGGTAATGGGATATTTACATAGAGATGCCCATATCATTTGAAATTGGTGTCTTCTGCCAGACATTGTTTTTGTGTACAAAGGCAACAATTGAATGAAGATAGAAAGGATAAGGGACATACCTACCTGAGGTGCCCTAAATCATTTGAAAGTGGTTTCACTTGTCAGACAAAGTTAATGTGCACCATATGCAAATACTCATAGGGGTAATTCATGCATCCATGCCGAATATGGGTCATGAAGACTAGAGGGGTAAATAATTACTTACTTTGGGTAGGCCTCACGTCCTTTAAAAATGTCTCCTATTAAACATGGTAAGTAAGGATAATGAAAATATCTATAAATCTAGAAGTTTGTCTATTCATGTCAAATTCTTGTCTTTCAAAGCTTATTTTCATACCAAGAATAGTATTAGTAATACCAAGATCTTTCATGTCAAATTCTTTAGCTAAAGTAGCTTTCATGTCACTCACTACAGAATAATCAGAACCAAGAATTAACATGTCATCAACATACAAGCAAATGATAACTATCTTATTTGACATCAAACGATGGTAAATGCATTTATTTGAATAACTAGACTAAAAGCCATAACTTTTATGCCACATCTTATGTGCTTGTTTAAGGCTATACAAAGATTTGTTTAATTTACAAACTTTTTGCTCAAGACCTTTCATGACACACCTTTCCAGTTGTTCCATGTAGATTTCATCATATAATTCTCCATTTAGAAAAGCTACTTTACATCCAAAATATTTAATAGATGCCAAAGCAAGAAGAATTCTTATAATTGATAGACGACACACTAGCAAATAGACATCAAAATAGTATGTTTCACTTTGTTGTTTATAGCCTTTAGCTACTAAACGTGTTTTATATCTAGTTATTGATCCATCACTATTTAGTTTCTTCTTCAATACCCACTTATAGCCTATAGCCTTAGCCCCTTTTGGCCAATTGACTAGCTGCCAAGTGTTGTTTTACAATAGAGAGTTCATTTCATCATCTATGGCTTCTGCCCAAAGTAAAAATTCCCTAGATCTCATTGCTTCCTGATAGGAGAATAAATTATCCTATAGATAGTAAGTAACAGATTCTTCACCAAAATTTTTGGGAATTTTCTCTCTTGTAGATACTCTAACTGAAACCGGTTCAATAGCCAGTTGTGTGGGATTAGGGTCAGAATGACCTGCTTCAAATTTTACAGGAGATTTTGAAATCACATCTATAGATCTGGAAACATTCAAGCCATGATCTCTAAGAAACTTATTCTCAAAGAATTATGCATTTCTAGATTCTATTATTGTGTTGGTATATAGATCCAAAAATCTATTTGCAGCAATATCTTTTGTACTACCTAAATATACACAAGTAATGGTTCTAGATCTCACCTTAGGTCTCTTAGGTTCTTGTATTCTTACATAAGCAGTACAACATCAAGTTTAAAGAGTATCATATCTACAAGGATGCTTATGCCATATCTCATAAGATGTCATAGACAACTTAGAATGTGGTAACTTGTTTAAGATGTTATTAGCAGTTAGAACTGCTTCTCCCCGATAAGGCATGCCAGCTATAAGCAACATGGTATTTAACATTTTAGTTTGTTAGAGGAAGATCTATCGAGAATTTTGAAGATGACAAAACTCTATGACAAAAGGACAAAACTCTATGATTTGATTTGAAGTCAAGTGTTTTAGTTGTGGCCAGATCTTTATCATCTGGAGAATTGACAGATTTTGTATGATCTGAAAGTCGACAGATCTTTATCATCTGGAGAGACGTCAGATTTGGATAGTTTGAAGGTTTTCAGATCTTTAACATTTGAAGATAGTTAGATCTTTAAGATTTGAAGGTATCAGAAATGTATCATTTAGAAGTCAGATTTGGTAAGATCTAGGAAGTCGGAATTATGATGACTGTTGAATAAGAGAATATTCTTACAACTTTGATACTCGTGGATTTCAAACAGCATATATGTGGATCAACAAGGTTGATTATTCCCAAGAATATGAAGTTTATTATTGGCATATTGGATTCTCTGAAGATCGGGTAAATGTAGCAAGTATTCACTTATGAAAACCAAGATTCTGATTATATGGGCAACCAGGATTGATGGACTCTTAACATTATCTGAAGATTGCTTGATATACTCTCGATTATGTCCAACGGGTTGATTGGAAGAATTCCTTTGGAAAGTGCCAACGGTCGTATTGGCATAAATGAGTATTTAAGGGAGATATTTCAAGCTATTCAAGAGAGGAGATGCTGACAAGAGTTTAATTCCAAAGTTTAGAGCTGTTCATTTATTGTGCACTTATATTGTAAACAAAATAGTGTTACACATACTTGATGTGAGAGCATAAGATTTCGTGAAGTCTTAGAACTGATATGTAACTCTTTTGATTCATAGTAGATCCAGCCGATAGGCTGTCAGCCCGAGAGAGTAGACGTAGGCTTGAGCTAAGCCAAACCACTATAAATCTTGTGTCTTGTTCTCTAATCTCTTAACTCTTTGTTGTGCTTATAGTCCGTCGTATATCACTCATGTATCACGCTTCACACCTTGTGTTTTTACTTACTTCTGCAAAAGTTTTTAAAATCGCCTATTCACCCCCTCTAGGTGATCGCACTAGATCCTTCACAGTTAAAGTTCTATTCTTACGCTCGGCAACGCCATTTGATTGGGGTAAGTAAAGAGCAGTCGTTTCAAGTATTATGCCCTCTGAAGCACAAAATTCTTTGAACCTTGTCATTGTATATTCTCCTCCTCTATCACCCATAAACCTCTTAATTTTCAAGTTAAGTTGATTTTCTACTTGAGACTTGAAAATCTCAAACCTTTTAAAAGGCTCATCTTTCAATTTCAACAAATAGACATAACAATATCTAAAAAAATCGTCTATGAATGTTATCAGATACTTTTGACCACCTCTAGTAACGTAATTTCTAAAATCTCAAATGTTGGAATGTATTAGCTCAAGAAATTGTGTGCTTTTAGAAACTGACTTAAAAGTTTTCTAGTAGTTTTAGCTTGTGCACACACTTCACATTTGTCAATTCGAATAGAAGTATCCAATATAATGTTTTGAGTTTTAGCTAGATGTTACATTTTCTAGTAGTTCACATGTCTAAGTATATTGCGCAATAACTTTGGATCTATCAAAGTAGAACTTACATGGATTATGCTATCAGTATCTAAACTCAACCTATACATACCATTAACTTGAATGCATAGTCGAAATAATATGAGTTAACAGATAAAGTTACTCTAACATTCATAGTTCAAAAAGACATAATGGCTTTATTGAGTAAACTCATAGATATTAAATTCTTTTTAAATAAAGGTACTACTCTAACATGTTTTAGAGTTAGTAATTTACCTGAAGAAAGCACCAAATTTGCAGTTCCAGCAGGAGTGACCTTTCCTTCACCACCATTGCAATTTTCCACAATGTCTTTCTCTTCTGTGACCTCAGTGAGTAAATTCTTGTTATTTGTAGCATGATAAGTAGCGCTACTATCCAACCACCACTTAGAAGATACGCTAGCCTTTTCGTGCTTCATCATTCCAATGAAAGCTTGAGGCTTAGGTTGACTAGTTAGTAAATTAGCTTCACTTTGTGGTGTGTCATTCTTTGGCTTCTTTGGTAGCTTACACTTTGATGCCCAGTGACTACACTTTCTACAATTATGGCACTTGCCCTTCTTCTTTCTTTTAAAGATAGTCTTTTTGGCCTCTACTGTGAAGAGAATTCACCTTTTGGTAACTTGGACTTTTTATGTTGGCAACTCACTTTTGTTGGCTAACTTGTTTGTTGGCTAACTTGTTTCGAGCTCTTGATATTAATATTTTGATCCGCAATATGAATATATCTCTTTAATTCATCCAGTCCAATCTGTTCTTTATGTCTGTACATTTTAGTCTTAAAAGAACTTCATTCAGCAGGTAGCTTACTCAACACAAGACCAACAAATAGATTATTAGACAAATTAGAGTTATCCTCTTTCAACTTGTTCCTCATGTTCTCAAATTCAATCAATTGAGAGGTAATACTTGAGTTCATATTGAATTTAAAGTTAAAGAACTTCTCCACTATGAGAGTTTTAGACAACCCTTCTTGTTTTTGGAACTGAGCATTCAAGTGATCCTATATCTCTTTTGCCGTCTTGTACTCACTATAAGTCATCGCTAGACAAGGATTCAGATAGGTCAATAAGTAATCTCTATAAAAATCTTCATTTTTTTTCCATTGATATTCATCCACATCTTCAATGGTCGATGCAAAATCACTCAATTTGGTATAAAAAATTTCACGTCCTTTTATGCCAAATTGAACACGTAATTTTCAACCATGAAACTCAGTAACATCAAATGATTGTAGCTTTATAATATCATAAGAACAATTTTTGCCATCTTAATCAGAGCAAAGACTTAGAAAGAGTGCACCTTGTAATCTTCGAAACTCACAAAGTCGAATAATGCCCCTAACCTTGGCCAAACTGCTTTGTAGGATTGGAATTTGCCAAAATAAAGCCCAAAATTGAATCCGGAGCACCCAAAAACCTTATGGTGGGATGTCCTTGTCCTTGGAAACTCGTCGGAAAATATCAAAAAATTTCGTCCAAAATCGCACAGAAGAACGCACGCAACAACGAAACTTCTGGCGGTTGTATCTTCCTCATTCGATCTCTGATTAATGTGAGTGACCACTGAAAACGTTCGTATTGATGAGTAGAACAAACCCCAAGTGGTTTTACCCTCTGAAATTGGCTAGAATTTCTAGGCTTTTGAAACAAAGATTTCGTCACTAAATCTTCAAGCTCAGATCTCGACCAATTCCACCAACGAAATCAAAAGTAAATAATACCTGCAAGATCATCTCAACGAGGTCTTCAATTAGACACTTTAAATCTGATACACGGATATAATACTTTAAGATTGTTGGAGGTCCAAGATTTGAGAAAGTGAAGAGTGTTTGTTGATTGAAGTATTACACCAAGTGACGTCAAATTTGGAACCCTTAATAGTGTTACCTCCAGCATAGGTAATCCTAGAATTAATACGCAAGCTATTGGGTTCCATCTCAATAGGCCTAAATAACCATGCTTTACTTATTGGGCTTATGTGTGAACATATTATTTGGATTATATATTAGTAATATATCCAACATCTACGAGGGCGAATATGGATGAGAGCATCCGGGTGGTTGATCTAGATTGGCCCTCTGATGTTTAAGCTAGCATAAGGAAAGTGCATGTACTGAAGTAAGAACGATTGGAAAAAACACTTATCTTAACTACCAATTCCCTAGTCGGGTATTGGATAGTGGGTGGAGTTGCAATCTGACAAATGATTGAATATCATAACAAGTGGTTGTACGTCTTGTTAAATGACAATAACCGTGATTGTGTCCCTTAAATCATCCCTAGACAATGTTTTCACCACTGATCCCTCCATAAGGTCTTGTCAGAAGGTCGTCAATTGACATTTATAAATGATTATTGAAATAGCTTATTTCTTTACTAAAGGCCGTCGAGTACGATTGTTACCCCGTTATGTACTAAGGGAACAGGTCACATGTACATGTTCTCTGAAAAAGGACATCCTACTTTCAAGGGATCTCAAATCTTCTTCTTCTTTTTAGCAAATACTTATTTTAAAATGTTGTACCCATGACAAATACGTAGGTCAACAATTCTGCTTCATCTCTTACATGTTTTCATAAATAAATCTGAATCTATTCTATATAATGACAGTCTGCCTACGAACGATTCCTTTGTACAGTGCAACTTTAACCAATAAATACTTTCCATATCAGTTATTCAAATAATTTCATAATGAAAAAGTTTTGATATTCTTAATTACAAACATCACTTTCTCGAGCACACACGACGTGTGCACGTATTATCCCGTTAGAATTTGTACAGTTTCGAAAAATGATCCAGCTGTTAATGAAAAGGACCTGATAGCGATGATAAGCCCGTCCATTATCCAGTCGTAGACTCCAATATCATATTGGCGAATAAGAAGTAAGCTAAGGTCGTCAATCACTAATCATTAACCAAAAATGCATACAAAAAGAAGCACGTCGTAGCATCATCAGCATTGCAATCGGACGGAAAAGTCATAACAAAGCATGTCACCACATTATTCTCAGTTGAACTCGTCATCCCAACGCATAAGTGCATACAACCATTTCCCCACTTTTATTGAAGCCTAGATATATTAATCAAATACATTGCTTCTTCTTTTTTCAACTTTTCCTTTCTCAACCAACACGCAAAACCAAAATTGAAAAACATTTCTCATTAGATTCATCGCTTTCTTAAATTAATCAGATCATCAATTGAACGCGCCGCAGTCGCGGCGGATGTTTCCGTTCCTCCCGGTCTTGACCCCGACCCGACCCAGCTTGGTCATGGCAGAGATGAAGGCTCTCTGGAAGGCCACAGAGTTACTGGCCCACGCGTTCACAGTGGGCCTCGACCGCCCGTCGGTGAAGAGGACTTGGTCCGAGGTGAAGAGGCCCATCCCATTTTGGAGGTTCTTGTAGTACATGTTGTCGAAGATCCGGGGCGTGTTCGGGTCCATGTTTACGGCTATCCTCGGGTCGACGTTCCGGGGACACATGCCCTGGAGCTGGGTCGCGTAGTTCCGGTTCAGGGTGGGGTCGACCGGGTTCTGGCGGCTGAAGTTGTATACCCGGTTCGAGAATTTGTTGCAGTGGGAGAATCCGACCGTGTGGGCAGCTGTAAGATGGCGAGGCCGCCGAGTCAAATTGTAATGATAGACACAAGACTAATGTGTATAATATTATTGACTGACAGCAACGTGACATGCATCAAACTCACCAAATCTCATTATTTAATCGACCCTTTGCACGTTCTAGTTGCACATGCTTCTGATGATTTCCTAGCTCTGTGTCGTCTCCAATCAGAGCAATCTGACTGACCCTTGTGTTTTATAGCTTGCTTATTGATGTAAAAATTTCAGAAAATTCACGATTTTTTGAATTATTGAATGGATAATATGGTGACGTCAGCTAAATTAATTTACAAGCCATATTATAATCTTGCTTTAAAGAGAGTGTATCAAGCAATGTTCGCCTTACATTTTCAAGTGGCATCGCTCTCTCGATAAGGTGCTGTGGTGTATTTAGATAATTACTAGAAACAATCCGATTTGATTTATTTATTTTCGTCGAGATTTAATTTGTCCTATAGTTGATTATTTCTGTATGCGCTTAACGTGTGTACGTGATGGGGTCGTGTTGGGCACGCGCGCTTACCTGAGAGTGCGATCATGTCAGTTTGGGAGAGGCCATTAGCAGCAAACAAGGCGTTGAGCCGGTTGAGGTCGTCCGTCTCGTGAGGGAGCCGCCCATTCACACTCGCCGCCGTTGAACTCAGCCCGTCCAATCTCCCCAATTCCACGGCGTAGGACGGCCCTCCTGACTGCAATTTCACCAATTCGCTCGTTCATTTTCATGCACAACACCAAGATTGACATTTCTAGCAGAATTATCGCATCGTGATCACTTGAAAACTACTTGACGTGAGAAATTAGCACAACCAACCAGCGCAATGACGTCTCGGGTGGCCATGGTGAGGATGTCGGCGCAGGAGACCTTGTTCCGGCAGCTTGGTACCGCATCAACGGCGGCTTTCGCCTTGATCACGGTGTCGAACCCATCTCCGGCCAACGACAAGTTGTCCGGATGATCCTTCTCCGCCTTGTTGTTGGCAGTGGACGCCACTATCACCGAAGCGTCACAGCCCTATTTATTCAAAGAAAGAAACGAAAACACAGAATCAGAAAAGGATTGCTGGTTAGTCAAATCCCCAACCAAAAATGATCAAGTGGGTCTTCAAATTCAATCGCGGAAGTATCGAGATACCTGAACGAAACAATCATGGAAAAAGAGACGAAGAGTGGCAGGTACAGTGACGAAGGTCTGCTGGAACTTCTGTCGAACTGCATTGCGTACGATGCTCTCCACATTTGGGCAGATCTTGTTGTAGTAGTTCTGGCTCAGCTGTGCCGACGCTGAGTGAGGATAGAGGCACAGGCAAACAGACAGCGAACACACCGCGAGGAGCTTGAAGAAAGCCATCGTCGGAAGCGAAAAGAATTGGGTTTTGGTGAGAGAAAGCAAAAGACAAAGGTGGGGTATATATAGGACAGTTTCAAGGGTTCGAGATAATGTGTGGGAGCGGGCAAGACTCGATAGGAGTGGTCGTAAGTGCCAGCTGGGGTTAATAACGAGAATCTCTCTCTCTTTTTTAAAAGGGGCAAGAGGTTTCAAAGAAGGGGCATGAAAGAGACGTTGATGTTGGCTTCTTCCAATGGCCGCCTTCGACTCATTCATTTGGACGTGTTGCTTTTTACTGGATGAGTCTATAGAAGTTAGAACCTAAACGTGGTCCAAAATCCAAATTTCGAGACGAGAGAGAGAGAGACAGAGAGAGAGAAAGAGAGACAGAGAGTTAGGACGTAGCATCCATGCTTCTGTAGCTTAGAGAGAGAGAGAGAGACGGAGAGAGACGGGGAGAGAGAGAGTTAGGACGTAGCATCCATGTTCCTGTAGCTTCCTGCAGCTTCAAGCGCTTGGGAAGTACCAAGGAGGTTTGCATGCACGCCTGCCCAAGTGGCGCTGCTTGCTAGGAGAGAGGATCTATTCTGTAGAAAGAACGCCTGCCCAAGTGGCGCTGCTTGCTAGGAGAGAGGATCTATTCTGTAGAAAGAGATCATGACACCCTTGGCACCGCACAAGGTCACTGAGATTTTTCTCTACGTAGACAGAATTAATTAATTGAAGTGGTTGGAGTATAAAAAGATGCCAAAAGGATACGACCCATGTGGATGTGCTGCCGAATCTTGCCAATAATAGTGATGAGCCCATTTGACTAGGCTCAGCTCAAGTTATTATTGATGGCCGAGTAATCAAAATACAACTTAGATGTTTGACTCCAAATGACTGTACAAGCAATGGTGACGCGAAAGGTGAGTCTTTCACTTTCACGTAGGTTAAAGCATTTAAGTTATCTCTTCGGCGGCCATCGAGTTGTTACATGTGCATAGCAATATATGCATGCCGATGCTGATCCAATCAAGACTTTCTATCTAGAACCATTGCCGAAACTGAAATGACGCGTATGTGCTGTTAAAGGAATTCATAAGGGGATTCCCGTTTTGTGATTTTATTAAGGCCTCATTTGGTTCCATTGATGAGGAGTCAATAAGTGGGTTCTCATTCCATGTAATCTCATTGATTGCCTTTAGTGAGAATTGATCAATTGAGTGAGAGGGAGAGAGACCCGCGACTAGAAGGTCGTGATTTTCATTGATTCCCTCCGACGAGAGTCACCCGGCTCGGGTGACCACATTGTGTTGGCACACGGCCATTGAACTTTATAATAGCCACACCATCGAGACTCGGCTCGGTTCTTTCTAAGTCAGCTTCCATAGTCTTTATTACGCGTCAAACACAAGAGACAAGCGTGCCCGTGCACACACAAAGATGCAAACGGAGCCTGGACAGCAGCAACGACACCCCTTGCCGGTGTTGAGTGGTCGTAGTTGGTGGCGGCGATGGTTTCATGGTTTTCCACTTATTGACCGTGGAAGTTCAATACTAATTACAAGTGGATAATCCAATTCCATATTGTTTGAGGAATCAGATTTCGAGACTAATCACGTTCCACGTTTGCCACTTAACACAAACTCAATTGATCTCAGGACTTGGATTCCCGTTCTTCAAGAGATCTGATTCCGGGCGGAACCATGACGAGGCCTAGTAGTAATGATCGAGGGATGAGGCTTTCATCTGATGGCACTAAAGGGATTACGTTTAATTATTTCCAATCTTGTTTATTCTCACGGGCTAAAATAGGGTCAGGGGACGTGTTTATGCTTGAAATTCAACATGGGAAGCAACTAAACCACATAGACACGGGACGGCCCCACCGAAGTGTGTGAATGGTCGTCTCAGATTAGTCAAATGACTATTAAATAGATAGAGATTAGTCAAAATTAGATAAAAAAGGGGTGCGACACCAAGATTTAATGCTTTGCGTATAATGGTCCCAGATCTGCTTTTTCTCTTTATTTTTTTGTGGTACTTGCTGTAGGGAGTCGTGTTTCAGTTTACCTTAGCATAGTCACCTAGTAGCAGGTGACTAGTCACATAACATCAAGTGCTGGTATGCCAAATCAAATGGTCCCTTCGAGGGTAACTCCGTATGGAAATAACATGGCTGAAAAAGGAAATCAAAATTTATGGTTGATACTTTTATATCTATTATAATTTCAGGTGTTCGACAACAATCAAACATTTGATTCCAAAAACACAAGGTTAAACACAAGATTAAAAGTTAAAACTAAAAGTAATACTAACCACAATATTCTTGCGTATAAAATTGCTACAGCCATGCCTGTTTTACAATTGGAGAGACACTATTGGGAGAGCGCGGTAGAAATACAATATCTTTAATAAGGAAAATTGTTAAGAGGAAACCCAAATCCAAACCAATCAATATATTCAATTAACTCACATTCACCAAAAGACTCAACAAGTTACGGGCCAGTTAAGATATATGTTAACTGGATATGGGACCTTGCACGTGCATATCTCAACAATCTCCTCGAAGGTGTGAGCTTATGATAATTTTGCTATACCACAATGCCCACCTTCACTTTAAGCCTATTATCGCCAAATTGAACGATGAACACTACCCAATCCTTTAGACATTTCACAAATCAATTGTCGACTCTGATAATTTATTAGGAGTGCGCAGTAGAAATCCAATACTTTTCCTAGTGGCATCATCAAAAGGAAGCCCAAGTTCGAGCCTATTAATCTATCTAATTAAACTTACATTTAGTCAAAAAATTAAATTAGTGAGTTATGAGCCAGTAAAGATATATCAGCTGCTCCAAAACACACCAATTCTTTGATATAAGACTTTTTCAAATACAACTTACACGTACATCTTAACAGATGATGCCCTAATTAAGTCTGCTCTTGAAGAAATGTTAAATGGATTCTAGAAATCGTGTTATCTTTTATGCAACCACCCACGCTTAATGTGTTACTGAATCCCTTTTACTTGGAGCAAATTGGGAATATATGAACTTGTACAGTTGTACTCCACGAATTTGTAGACGGGCGATGAACATTATGGGCTCCAACAACTCCATAAAAGATATGTGTATTCAAGTCTTTTGTCTAAAAAGGGATCGACTTGGTTATTGTTCTCGAGAAGATATCCTATATATAGTGACAGAAAACTTCTAAACGCATCAGTTGGTGAATATTATAAACGTGAGGTTTAGCCCTTCCACAGCGATTTGCTAAGATTTGAACAGTGTCGATCATAAACATTCTATAATAAGCACTACCTAACCCATTTGCCGTCGGATTCACAATGGGCCCAACCAAGGCCTTCAAAACGTTGGGGCCCACATCCGCGAAAAAGAAAAATTGCAACATCAAAAGTGAAATTCATGCACAGATTAAGAAGCTAGAAGTCATGAGGTTTCGAACTAGACCTCTCATAAATGAGTCATAGATGCATTTGCTTACTCATATTTGATATGTTAAGTTATTACACGATTTAGTTATTTAGTAAATAAGTCATTAATTGATTTAGAATAGTAAAACTCAAAATAATATGCGGTGGTACCGGGTTTTCTCATCTTGTATAGCTTCTATTTGGCAAAAGTTAATACAATGCTTACCATTACAAAAAAAAAAGCTCAAAATAATATGAGTTGTAAAACTTATTTAGACTCAATTTACCTCCATGACTTTATGTTTACTCTCTTCCATTGCCAATTATACGCATGCTCATTCTCTACTCTCCATTTGACCAAAAGTTTTCCTAGATTGGGTTACATGTGAAAGTATTTTAATAATGTGGGTCAGATCAGGTGAAATTTGGGTATTGATCATAAACAGGTTTCTATAATGAGCATTACCTAACCCATTCGTCCTCATATTCAAAATGGGCCCAACCACATAGGCCTTCAAAACGATGGGGCCCATATCCGGAAAAAACAAAAATGGCAACATCAAATGTGAAACTCATGCACGGACTAAGAAGCTAGAAGTCATAAGGTTTCGAACTAGACCTCCCATAAATGAGTTATAGATGCATTTGCTTACCCATATATGATATAATGAGTTATTATATTACATTATTTATTTAGTAAATAAATCATAAATTGATTTAGAATGGTAAAAATCAAAATAATATGAGTTGTTAAAATCACAACTTATTTAGACCCAACTTACCTTTATGACTTTCTCTTCGATCTCTTGCATCACTTATTTACACGCATGCTCACTCTATACTCTCAATTTGACCATAATTTTTCCTAGAATGGGTTACATGTGAAAGTATTTAACAATCTAGATCGGATCAAGTGAAACTTGGGTATATTTTCACTAGATATGTATGCATGGAAATGGGTCAAAAAAGATTAAGTAAGTCAATATGGGTCGGATCAATTCGGACCCCAATCCACTGGTTTGATATATCTACTTCGAACGGCATGCTTCGAGTATGATTCGCAATATAGAACATGATCATCAATTAACATCGGGAAGCCTAAGACGCGCCGTGTTTGGATGCCCAGAGGACGAGGAGTAAAGAGCAAGCATAGGGCTTCTTCAAGGTCTCACCCTTAATGTCCAGTGGTCGGCCCACGACCTCCACGTGTCTGTTAGTCGGCCTGTCTAAAGAAGTTATGAGGGATATGGGCTTGGCTTTTGTTGTCGTGCCTCATCACAGCAGGAGGCTAGTTTTGCTTATAACCGCTCTTTTCCTTATTGTGTATCTTTGAAGATAGAGTTAATAACAGCGCAACCCCCCGTGTTTATTTTTTTTTCTATTTTCTATATTTTGAATAATATTTTTTTTTTATTTTTATATTCTCTTTAGATTTCTTAGAAGCCACACGTGGTCGATCAATCAAATTTTAATCGAACGAGCTAACTTTTTCAATCAAGTAACTAATTAGAATAAAACCAGTAAGTTTAGGGATCCATTGACAAAGAAAAAAAATCATAGAGACGCCATCGATCAAATTTAAAAGATAAATGAATAAGTCATTTCTAGATATATAAATTTTCTAATGGAAGTCTATAAATTATAATTTATTTAGGCCTAACTCTCTAGAAAAAAGTTGAATTTCAATCCTATTCTGAATTATTTTTATTTTTATTTTGTTTAAAAATTTAAAAGAAAAAATCATTAAAAATCTACCAAACTATACCCTTTGTGATAAATTTACCCTAAAAAAAACTTGTGATACTAAAAGTTTTCAACTTATGATTGACTTTTTCGTCCAAAAATTGGGACCGACTTATTTTTTAAAATTACCGACATATCATTACCCGACAGCTCTCCGTTCAAAAAAGGTGGATATGGATATGATGGAGGTGGAGCTACAGACGAACCTGAGTACGTGACGACAAGGATCGCCATTTTCCTTCCACACCTGCTTTTTCTTCAAAGCTTTTGTAGGGACCAATGGCAATGGTGGTACGATTCTTTGGTGACGCAATCAGGACCATGATGTGCCTGATTTTATTGTTGGGGATAGGTTTTTCATTGGGGTCCCCGAAACTTCATGTTTTCTCTTCCTTCTCTTTCTCATGGGACATTGGTTTTTGTTGTGTCCCACGTTTGGAGTGTTTCCCGGATGTTAGGTAGAAGATGCCATTTGATCTTGGAAAGGAAGGACATAAGAAGTCATCTCCAAGCCAAGCCGTAGATGCTCATTGAATTTTCAAACGCACGGTTATGAAATCCAACTTTTGAAATAGAGTTTATTGACCCACGTTATGAATATCTAAATAATAATTCACCTTTTTCATCAACCAACTTACTCTTGTGGATGAGTTTATCATGGTTTTGATGATGTTGGATGGGATTATTAGAGCATAAGTTCTCATGATTGAATCATAAGTCTTTCACTTGACCAGAATAAAAGCGCGTAGATTCTTCTCATAGATCCTTCTCTCTCTACTCGATTCAACATATTCATCATATTTTATAAAGTGCGTGTTACTGATCAATATTTTGATTTACAAACATAACCGAATTAGAAGATGTTGTTCTTCCCTAGTCAAATGCTAAAATGCTTGAATCTAAATATCTGGATGCATTTCTTCTTCCCAATCCGAAAATGTCTTGAAAGCAGGCATCAAGTTCGAAGATCAAATTACGCAAAAAAAAAAAATTCCTTATCTTCTATAGTCGATTATTGAAAACCACAAAGCCGCAAACATGTACTTTTCTGTAGGACATATGTATTTATTACATAAAAGATGAAATGGGTGGGTTCACATGAGAAAGATTCGTCGGGTGAGTTGATTTCGGCTTCCCAACTAATCACCAGATCTAACAGAAAGCACATAGAATTTGACCAAAAGATCTACCATTATTTTTATCAAGTACACACCTTAGGTTCTTAGGTTAACTAAATAATTTTGAACGAAAGAAATGTGACTAAGTTGTTTAATCATTAACACTGACCACATTTGGTTCAATCAAACACGGAACCCACAATGAATTCATATTCTAATCAATTGCATTTTTCGGAATAGTATTCCGTTTTGATTGTTTGGATGATTGATTTTTTTTTTTTGATATAGGACTTTTTAGAATTAAGGCCCTTTGGGAAGAGCGCATCTCAGCCAATGAAAACCTAATGGCTGATATTTGGTATTTTTTTTCTTTTTTTTCTTTTTTTTTTTAGAATTTTCTTCTTCTTCTTTTTTGAGGTGGTAGCTGTAATGGGACGAGGCTGGGGCAACAAGGAGCAAGAGGCTGTTTAGGATTTTTTTTTTCCAAACTTATTTTTGTTTGGTAAAAAAATTTCGCGTTCATCTTTCTAACTCATCATATCATAGCTTAGCATAATTTTGCAATTGTGCATCCCTCCTCATGCTGGATGAGGCGACGTAGTTCAATTTGACATTTGTTCAAGGAATTCTATTAAATGAGCAACCCAAATTCAAGTTTAGGTCTTTTTCCCCAGGATAAAGAATCCAAGGAATCGGAATCTTATTCTCTGAGTAAATCTGATTCGCAGCCAACATATCCATATCGACTTTTGAAGAAGCAACAAATTACTCCACAAACTGCATAGAGCTCATGACGTTATTATGCAAGTTATATTACCCAAAGTGGAATTTAGATAGGGAAATATCATGCCACGTGTACCCACTAGCTCCATATTTTAAAAGTGCCTAATGAGGAAGATAATGAATGCCATTAAGCAGGTGTTAACTTTAGTCCCACGTCCCACCAGGGACCAATCATTGTTCCTGGTGTCACGTTAGGTTTGAACCTAGAGTTATTCAGTTGTTTAATCCTTCAGACAAACTTAATCGAGGGTGTTCTCGATAATGACAGGAACCAGTAACAAACAGCGACAGATTGTCCTGACCCTCTTATTCGCATCATTAGTTTAGAAAAAGAACAAACAGATCATGTCGTGGTTCATGCATATTCTCTAGAACAGAGAGTTCCATTAGAAGATTGATTTGTTATTCTTATGACCAGCGAATCATTGAGAATATTTAAAGTTCTTGGGCAAGTTGTCAATGCTGTGAGAAGTAAACTATATCAATCCAAATCTGTTTCCATATATAATTCTTTAAGGTGAAGTATAATATTTCAAAATGCAACAACTATCCAGTGTTGATCCCACAACGTACCGATAACATGTATCCGAATAAACTGTTGTTGGGGATTAGCATATCACAATTATCATACCTATTTAATTAATCACTTTGAGCGATATGCCTTTTAAGAAACGCTCACCTTATTACTGTAACATTTCAAGAGATCAGTTAGGCGCTATGGCTTTTCAAAAATGTTCACAACAAGTGTCATGTCATGTCGGATTCCTAGCACTTGTGGTGGACGTTTTTGGAAATTAATGACACTAAATTGATTGATACCGTACAAAAGTAATGATATTGATATTGTCAGTTTCTCACCATTGCCATGACATTGCGCTGGTCTTAGCCAAACTTAATATAAAAACCTTGGGACAATTGCCAAATAAGTCCTAAACCTTTTGCTACTTTGCCGATTCAGTCATAAACCTTTTTTTATGCCAAATAAGTCCTAAACCTTTTGCAATTTTGCCGGTTAAGTCCTTCCGGCAGATTTTGGCCGGAAAATACATACCTGGCGACGACGTGGCATTACCGGCCGTCGCTGGTGACGACGTGGCGAAGACGTGGCCAAAATAACGTCGTTTTGGCTAAAAATTTGTTTCTCTCGGTTACTGTTCATTGTCTTCCTCCTAAGCCTCCACAAACCCTAGCCGCTGCTCGGAGAATTGACGGCCACGGCGGAGGCGACCAATCCCCAGCCACCGCAGCCCTCGCCCACGGTGGGCGAGGGCCGGCCTTGCCGGCCAAGCTCCCTCGCAGATTTGGGCGAGGGAGCTTCCCCAATCTGCGAGGGAGGAGCTCCCTCGACAGATGATCTGTGCGAGGGACACATCAGCTCTCCTCCTCCCTCGCACAGCAGATCTGTGCGAGGGACTCCTTCGCACAACAGCTCCCCTCCTCACTCGCACAGCAGATCTGTGCGAGGGACTCCTTCGCACAGCAGCTCTCCCTCGCACAGATCTACCTCCCTCGTACAACAGATCTGTGCAAGGGACTCCCTCGCACAGCAGCTCTCCTCGCACTCGCAGCTCCCTCGCACAGATCTGCGAGGGAGCTCACCTGGCCCTCGTCGACTACGGGCGAGGGCGAGGGCGAGGGCGGTGGCGGTAATGGCCTCTCCTGCCCTCGCCCACGGCCGGCGAGGGACGGGCCGCCCTCTGGAGTGGCTGGTGGCCGGCGACCCACCGGCCACGTAGTTTAAAAAAAAAAAGAAGAGAAAAGAAAAGAAAAGAAATTAAAATAAAAGTTTGTCGCCACGTCGTCGCCGGCGACGACTAGTAACGCCATATAGGCATTTTCAGGCCAAAATCCGCCGAAAGGACTTAACTGGCAAAGTTGCAAAAGGTTTAGGACTTATTTGGCATAAAAAAAGGTTTAGGACTAAATCGACAAAATAGCAAAAGGTTTAGGACTCATTTGACAATTGTTCCTAAAAACCTTGGTTTATCAAATGACATCCCTCTCCAGAAATAAAAAAAGGACTGAGGTAGAGTTTGTCAAAAAGTTTTGGATAGACTTGCTAAACGACATGGTTCAATTTGTTGAACTTTAGGGTCCATTTGTTTCACAAAAAATGAATAATTTAAAAATTATTTTCTTTAAAAATAATCACATATATCGCTTACAAAAAAATCACTAAAAAAGATCACTCTTTGTCAAACTATTTAGATATGATTTTTTGTTGATAATAAAAAATAATTAGTTAATTGATTATTCTAATCGACACAATCGATTATTTTTTTGGAAATATTTTTGAATAGATTCTTGCCCTTTTCAAGAATCTTCTCAATGTAATAAGATTGAGATAGAGCTAATCCTTGATTTGTTTTAAGGATTTTGATCCCTATAATAACGTCTGCGACTTGAAAGTATGTGTTTGTCGTCTTGACAACCTCAATATTACTGCCCATTATAAGCATGCCGTCCACATACAAGCATATAATGGCAAGATTATCATGAGTGTTCTTAATATAGACACATTTATCACACTCATATATCTTAAAACCATTCAATAACATGATTTGATCGAATTTAGCATGCCATTTGTTTCAGTGCTTGTTTCAAGCCATATAATGACTTAATAAGTCAACATACTTTTTTTATGTTTTGGAACAAACGCTTCATGTTGTTTCAAATATATTTCTTCCTCAAGATCCCCATTTAAGAAAGCTGTGTTTACATACATTTGATGGATTTCAAACATGTACACCGCTGCTATAGCAATTAGCATTCTTATAGATGTAATTCTTGTAACAGGTGAATACGTGTTAAAATAATAAATGCCTTCTCGTTGCTTCTAGCCTTTGACCACAAGCCTAGCCTTATATTTATCAACAGTATTGTCCACTCTTATTTTCCTCTTGAAAATTCACTTATATTGTAGTGATTTACTTCCAGGAGGAAGACTAATCAATTCTCAAGTATGGTTTGCCAAAATTGATTCGACTTTACTATTTATAGCTTATTTCCAAAACGGGGCTTCTGGAGATTTCACGGCCTCTTTAAAGGTCTGAGACTTGTTTTCTAACAAATATGTTAGAAATTCAAGTCCAAAAGACATAGTGGTCATTTTTCTTTTACTACGTCTAGGTTCATCCTCCATAGGATCATCCTTAGACATAGTATCTCGAGGTCTTTTATTATTTCCAATTGACTCATTTATTGTGTTACACGAGAATATATTTTCAAAGGACATAGTGTCCTTTGATTCAATGATCTTAGTAACATGTATATCTAGAACTTCAGATTTATGAACAAGAAATCGATATGCACTACTATTAAGAGCATATCAAATAAAGACATATTCAACAGTTTTTGATATTACCTTAACCCTTTTAGGCTCAAGAATCACAACTTTGGCTAAACAACCCCACGTTTTGAAATATTTCAAATTAGGCATTCTGCTTTTCTATTTCTCATATGGAGTTTATTGTGTCTTTTTGTGTGGTACTCTATTCAAGATAAAATTTGCCGTCAAGACAGTTTCTCACCACAAATTTTGTGGTAAACCAGAGCTAATTAACATTGCATTCATTGTTTCATTCAAGGATCGATTTTTCCTTTTTGCCATTCCATTAGCTTGTGGTGCATAGGGATGAGTGACCTAGTGAATGATGCCAAACTTAGAGCAGATTTCCTCAAAAGGAAATTTATATTCAGCTCCTCTATCACTTCTTATCATTTTGATTTTCTATTACAATTGATTTTCAACTTCATTCTTATTAGTTTTAAATGCATCAATTGCTTCATCTTTGCTACTAAGCAAGAAGACATGACAATGCATCGAGCAATCATCAATGAATGTGACAAAATACTTCTTACCACATTTTGACGATATTATTTTCATGGAAAATATATCCATATGTATTAAATCTAAATGTTCTGTAATTCTTTTATCTACAGAATGAATCGGAGGCTTAGAAAATTTATATTCAACACATACTTCGCATTTCTCAGTTGGACATTCAAACTTTGGCATTAATCCCATCTTAATCAATTTCTTTATTAACTTATAATTAACATGTCCTACCAAATATTAGGAGACTCAAGAACATAAGCAATATGAGCTTTAATAAAAATATTAGTAGGTATACATTCAGCTTGAAAAGTCCATCATGAAGATAACACTTTCCTACATTCATCTCATTCTTGGAGAATACAAACTTATCGGCAGCAAAAAGTAGCTTAAAACCGTTCTTGCTAAGGAGAGATCCTGACACTAAATTCTTGCGAATATCTAGCACATGTAGGACATCTATTAGTGTCATAATTTTTCCCAAGGTCATCTTCAGAACAACCTTTCCAATGCCTTCAACTTTGGAGGTCGATGAATTACCTATGTAAAGTTTTTCATCACCTGCCATAGACGTGTATGATGAGAACATTTTCTTGTTTGCACAAATATGATGAGTTGCTCCAGTATTAATGCACCATTCTTTGGGGTTTCCCAACATATTGCATTGTGATGTAACAACCATGAGATTGACATCATTAACGCCATTGAAAATTTGATCCACCACATGAACTTGAGTTTTTTTGCCTTTTCTTGGCTCTAAAATCTTTAGCACGATGTCTAGGCTTTCTACAATTGTAGCATTTGCTAGTAAATTTCTTCTAGCTTTGCGTGGATCCCTCTCCATACTTCTTCCTCTTCTTGTTGATTTTCGATTATTCCTCAACCACATTGGCTTATGAAACCTCCAGATTTCTGCCAATCTTCTTTTCAGAATTTCTATTGTCTTCATCTATTCTCAATCGAACAATCAAGTTCTCAAGGGATAACTCCTTTTTCTTGTGCTTGAGATAATTCTTAAAATCCTTCCACAAAGGTGGCAGCTTTTAAATGAATGCAGCCACTTGGAATGATTCACTTGTAGTCATCTATTTAGCATGAATATCATGGACGATCACTTGGAGTTTTTGAACTTGACTTGGGATAGTCTTATGGTCCACCATCTTGAAGTCCGGAAATTTGCAGACGATGAATTCCTTCAATCCAGCATATTCTATTTTATACTTTTTTTTCGAGACTTTCACACAATTCCTTAGCCGTCATCAACAGATTATATACATTGTAGAGGGAATTTTCCAGACCATTGAGGATGTAGTTGTGGCACATAAAGTCGGAATGCTTCCATGCATCCATCACGGCAAATCTTTCCTTGTATGCCTCTCCATCATCCAACTTCGAAGTATCCTCCGTGAGGAACCTTGCCAAATTCAATGTTGTGAAATAGAGCAACATTTTCTGTTGCCATCTCTTGAAATCAGTCCCATTGAATTTTTCCGGCTTTTCTCCATGAGGCGGAACAAACGCAACAACGATCTTCACTAATGTTGTAGCCATTTCTGCAAATAAAACATAACAGTAATAGTCTCAAGGACCGAACACTAATTGGAGAACATAACACTAATCCAAGAACATAACACTAATTGGAGAACCGAACACTCATATGAGAACATAACACTAATTCGAAAACCGAACACTGATCGGAGAATATAACACTAATGTAAAAAAAAATTGTCTTAAGATTGTTGGAATAAAGGATTGAATAGTGTTTCGAAATAATAAAGCAAGATGAATCAAACTTGATTGATTCGAAAGCAAGTTTCTTGGTTGATTCGAGCCCAACGAATGCATGTTGTCTCCTTAAGACAATTTTTCCCCCTTGACGCGTACCAAGGCTACTATACAAATGTCTCCTAGGATAGAATGAATCTCTATTTCTGTCTTGCAGTACAACAAGGAGAAATTCGTCAAAGTCAACTTGTATATTCAGAATATCGCACTTGACTTGAACATGAATGAATGATACCTCTTTTCATGATATGCAATTCGGTTTTTTACTGGAAAATGATTGAATGACACCGTTTCATGAGATGAAGTTCGGTTTTAGTTGAATGGTCACCAAGACCGGATAAAAAAAAAAAGACCGAAGAGTCACAATGTTTGCCTTTTGTGTTGAGCAAAAATAATAAGCCAAGCTAACAAGAAGAGAGAAAAATAGCGTGTGGAACCGGCTCGGCTAGATCCGAGCGGAGCTGGCCAAGCGCATGTGGTGGTCATCTAGGCTTAGCTTAGGGGTTCCTCCTCCACTAAAGTGGGGTACCCTTTGAAGTCTAACCCTATTTGTGAGGTCCCCAAATATATACCCTCACTTTGTTGTCTCTTGTCCAATGTGAGACTCCTCATCCCTCACTTCTCATTCACTTATTCTAGAGGATTTGGACACTAAGTCCTCAACGGCACCATCTATATACATCTAAACAAAACCTCATATCAAAAAGATCAAATTGCCATCCTTGCAACTATGGTTTGCGTTTGTTTGGTTTTTAGTTAGATTTGAGTGTTTGGGGTGGGCGTAAGAACTTGTCACGCAGAAAATGGACACTTTTTTTCAAAGAAATTACGATTTTGCAAATAGCACAAATACTGTTTTCAAAGGAAGGGTGTCTACGCAAATAGTTGATAAAATGGGAAGCATGTATTTTATATATTCTTCTAAAGGACATTGGGGATTTAGTTGGGGCTGGGACCCAAAAGAAGCAAATGGACAGAGGTTGAAGGCCGTGGGTGTTGATCAGCCTTTTCAGCGAGCAAAAGAATCTCTCTTCTTGGACCCACCGCCCCATACGGCTGCTCCTCCCATCGCCGGCAACGCGTGCTTCTCTTTGTCCATCTCTTTCTCTCTCTCTCTCTGGATTCTAACTTTACGTGCGACTTTTCAGAGTTCTATGATTTCCACAACGTCACAGAAAGGAATTCAAGCCCCAAAAGAACTGTATACATAACGGCATCGAGATTACATAGAGGAACGAGACAGCAACAGCTTATTGGATTTGGTGATCGAGCGTTCATATATATGCAAGTTGCACATTCTTCGGATGCTCACATGTTTGTCTCTAAATGATAAAATTCCAGGTTAAGCCGTCCATGGATACTTCTTTTTTTGAGAGCGGAAATTGTCACCCAGAAGCAAAGTACAGTATAAACTCTAAAGCAGGAAAACAATGCATCTACGATGAGTTAGGACGTGAATCCTCTACTTGATGTTTTAATAAATCTCAACCATCGATTTATGAAAGTAAAATTATCATCTATTATTGTGATTTGCCGAGGTATCGAGAGGAGCACCATGCAAGGGTGGAGGATTTTTATCCGTGAATTATGTTTGCGATCACTTAGCATTGCGCTAATGGTGAGAGCAGTTGGATCTACATCACTAGTCCCCATTAGATGCTACCATATGAAAATATATAATTGGTAGAGATCTAAGTTGATCTCACCCTTGATAATGACTTCCTAGAATAACATGAGCCCTTATGTTAGTCTTTCTTCTAAGTAGAATTCAAAGAAAGAGGGGATACGAATTAGAAAACAGAAGGGATAATCTTGATTAACATTTCGACTTTTATCATTAAAGCAATTTGCATATCTAAATCACCCCTACATCCACACCAAAATGGAGCATCGATGGCCAGCGAGCGACCACTGTATCATGGTCAAGACGCCAGCAGCCGCTACCAGCGATGTTGACACAATCTCATATCAAAATGCTTATCCTAGTCGGTGAGGATAAGTAGAAAGGCGACATTCTTGCGTTTTGCATCATTAGAATAAGCCAATCATTAACCATTCTTAAATTTGGCTAAATTGGAATTGTGGGTTTCGCCTCATTCTTTATTTACATCACTGTGTTCCAGCAATTTCTTAATAGCCTAGTGTCTCTCTCCTCCCATCTGCCTCAACACCGCCACCGCACAAGCCATAGAAAAGGTGGCACCTCCTAAAACTTCACCCGTCAAACAAATTGTTGCAGATCTAATCCGTATGCTGTCGAATTCTCTTCCGTATCCATACACAATGTATACTTCCAATGAGAGACTCTTCTAAAGCACATCACTTTGTTGTACGTCTCTTCCTATCTTTATTATTAATTTGTGGGTCCACTTTTTTTTTAATTCCATTGGGACCGAATTTTCTTTATATATATATTTTTATTTTTTTATAAGCACCTCGTTTCGCATGGTCAATTAAGGGACGCAATTATTGTGCCGGTCGTGTTTCTATGAGTGGCGATGAGGTATCCCTCTCTTCCCTGACCCTACACAGTACATATGATTTCTGACTCTTGTTTCCTCGACTTTCCCCTTTTATTTTGTTTTATTTTATCATATGATAATCTGGGTTGGATCTCCTTTGGACAAGCAGTTTTCTTTTTACTGCAAAAAATAATTCCGTCACAAATTATGTCATTGGTGAAGAGAAATTGCACAAATTATAAGATGAAATTACATAGCAATATAAGATAATATTACAACATCTCAACTCATATGCAAAATGAAATAAGAGCAGCACGAGAAATTTGAATGATGGGGTTGGACGCATTAACGCGAAAGGAATAATACTAACTTGATACCGTGTTATAAAGTACAATCCAAAAGTTAAATTTGATAAATAGAGGGAGATTATACGAATATAAAAAGTATAGAAGATCTAATATCAACCAACGCAGGATAATATTTCAATCAATTTTAAGTGTAATTTTGAAAATGATAACCTTTTCATTTTCCTAGGGCTTGTGAAGTATCATTCGGCAAATTATATCTCTCCGTGACTAAGTTTTACGAGGGTTTAGGCTGTGCCTCAAATGGCTGGTTAGCAGGCTTCTCTAGACTTTTATTTTTTTCCTTTTTCCTAAAAATTTGTACAACCAATGTGTTACCCAATCCTCTATATTCCGGAGGATCATATTAGAAAAGTGTTGCAAACCACTTAGCCAGTAATTAAATACAAAAATGTTATAATTTTTCTACCTCGAAGTCAAGTTTAACTAGCATTACCCGACCGAATGTAGTTCGATTCACATAAAAAACAATTTGATTCCAATACCATTCTCTAGGTGTTAAAAGGGAGAAAATAATTCATCTCTTCTGGACTTACTCTATATTTTCCAAATGTGTGGTCATTAATTCCTCAACCTCTCAAAAACACAAAAAGAGAAGTGCATTATTCTTGTGTAGTATGCCCTTTGAAGTTAGGGGAACGCTTCTTGAAATCAGCGCAAGGGTGCAGCTCTAATCAATCTAGTACCATGTATTGAAACACCAAGACATGTTGCAGTCGCGCGTGCGCGTATCGAAAATTTCAAAAGAAAAAAATAGTCATATAGGTTTTTTTTTCCTCCCCCTTTACGTAGCTGGTGTGCTAATTATTCTCGACGCACGACTCATATTTCCAAGCGTGAAGGACTATGTTATATCATATGACCCCACTAGAAGCCGACAAGGCAGCAATCAGATTCCCCATCCAGTCATGCTTTGAAATTTCTCGAAACCCTAGTGGGGCTCCTTCGGGTGGGGAAGAGAAATTGCCAGTTTGAGTGTAAAAAGTGAAGTTCGACAACTGCTTTTGCCTTTTTATGTTTTTTTCTTAGGTAATCAGTTTAGTTGTACATTCCAATTGATTGATAATTCTCATATCATGCAAAATTATTGTTTGGAAAACTGAAATTATTATGACATGTATATTTGGAATAACTGCCTCAAAAGTTAATTAATAAGTCTCACAGACATTGTTAATTTCATACCACCTAATCAATCTTAATTTAACTCATCATAGATTGACAAAATGGTTGAATCATTACGGTTTTGGAAGATCCGGTCCATCACCAAAGCAATGTTGCTATGTCCAAGTCTTAAGATCGTAACTCCTAGCAAATCTTCTGATTTAGGCATGGACACGATATCTCTATTCTAACTAGAGACATGAGCTTATTGATCCAAGGTGAAATCTTGTGGTGTAAAAGTCTTGCTTGGAAAGAAAAATTATTTTTTATGAATGGCTAGACACAAATTTGTTTAAAGTCAAAAAATTCTTTGAAAGTAACACTAATAGTATTTAGTGCTTTTGAGGAAGAGGTGTGTAAGTAATATTTTGGTGAAATGGGAAGTATACATACTTTATACCAATGATTTAATTGGGATATGATCCAAATGAAGAAAATGGATAGAGCTCGAAGGCCATGGGGGATCATCAGCCCTTTTAGTGACCAAAATAAACAGTCACTTTTGGAGCCACCACCCCCCAAGATTCCTCCTTCATCACCGGCAACGCTTTCCCCTCCTCTCTCTCTCTCTCTCTCTCTCTCTCTCTCTGAGTGTGCGTGGAGTTTAACTTTACATGTGACATTAAAGTTATATGATTTCCACAATATAGATAACGGCGTAGATAATATAGAGATGAACAATGCAGTAACTGTTCATTGGATTTGGTGTGTGTTTATGTATGAAAATAACATGCTCTTCGAATGCTCGTATATTTGTCCACAGATACTTCTTATTTATTTTTCTGGATGTAGAAATTGTCATAGTAAGATATATACAATAGAAACTCTAAAGTAGGAAAATAATACATTCACGATGAGTAAGGACATGGATCTTCTATCTGACACAATCTCGACTCGATACCTCAATAAGTCTCAGCCCTTTATTTATGAAGATAAGATTATTATTTAATACTGTGATTAGTACCGTGCAAGGGTAGAATACCTTTATTTGTGAGTTAAGTTTGCAATCGCTTAGCATTCCGCTAATGATAAGTGTACAAGACTTTAATGGTTGGATCTACATTGCTACTCCCTTTTATATTCTACCATATGGTATATGTATTTAGTAGAGATCCAAGTTAATCTCACCCAATATAATGACTTTTGAGAGTAACATGAGTTTTTATATTAGTCTTTCTTGTTAACAGGATTCAAGAAAATGGGGGGCTTAGATTAGAAATAGAGGGGATAATCGAAATTAACATTTCAACTTTCCCCCTTCAAAATAGTTGTCTTTCCTAAGATCCCCTGCATCCACATGAAAATAGGGCACCAAAGGTTGGCCCCCACCATATCATGGTCGAATGCCACCCACCGCCAATGTTGACACTGCCTTAGTCACCAGTCCTAAATTATATGCATGTACATAATTTGGACTGCGATCATCGAATGAACCATGTGCTTATCGTTGTTGATGAAAAAAACGAGAAAGGTAACATATGTTCATTTTGCTTTGTTACGACGAATCAATTACTTAATCAGCTTTCAATTTGGATAAACTAGAATTGTGGGTTTGTCCTTATTCTTGTAATGGTTCAGTCTATGCATTTCTATAATTCTTTAATAGTCTGGTGTCTTTCTCCTCCAATCTGTCTCAACACCTCCACTTCACTAAGTCATGGAAAGGTAGCAGTTCCCAAATCTTCACCCATAAAACAAATTGTTGCAGATCCAATACTTGTACTGTTGGATTCTCTCCTGTATCCATACACAATGGATACTTCCAAAGAGAGATTGTACTAAAGTACGTCCCTTCATTGTACATTTATTATTATTAATAATTTCTGGGTCCACTCAATTTCTTGAAATTCTATTGGAAGTGAATTTTTCTTTTTTTATGAACACCTCGTTTCACATGGTCAATTAAAAGATGCAATTATTGTGCCGGTTCTGTTTCCATGGGTGTTGATGAGAATCGACCCCCCATATGACCCTACAACTGTAGAGATGATATCTGATCCTGCCTTCCTAGACTTCCCCTCTTCTTTCTTTATTTTTGTTTTTATTTCAATGATAATCCGATTTGCATCTGTTTTGGGTCAAGAGTTTTTGGACAAAAAATCGAGTTCCTCTACCAGTTTCATTGATAGCATTGTGGTTTTTTTTTTTTATAGGTGAAAGATGCTTTTAAAACAAATCATTTGAATTATACTATAAACATAAAGTTCGAGAACCAATTAAAGGGCTAGCAGCAGTATCATTTGCAAGTGTAAGTTCGAAGATGACAACCTTATTATTTTCCTAAGACTTCTGAAGTATCATTTTGGCAAATTATCTCTCTCCCATAGCAAGTTTACTAGGTTTTAGGCTGTACCCTCGAATGGCTGGTATGCTTCTCTACACTTTATTTATTTATTTGTCTTTTCTTGTTTTTAAACTTTGTACAACCAATGTTTTACGTGATCCACACTTTTCCAAAAAATCATGTTAGAAAAGTGCCAAAAATAACTTAATTGGTGATCAAATATATGAAAACATTACTATTTTCTATATACAAGGTATTGTGGTATGTAAAATCAATACTTTGAAAATTGACATTCTCTAATTATATATTTGATAAATGTCGTGAGGACACTCGTTAGCCAGATCTCGTTGTTTAAATAAAAAAAGATTAATACCTATGTCTGTTTTGGAAGTTTAAATCAGTGGCTGAGGTCACATTCATTGCTTAACTATCTCAAAGCTCCTCTGCTCGCGGATGTTGACATCAGTTAATTTTCTTCTGTATACAAATCACCAATTTCTTGCAAAAATCTATATAATCAAATGAAAATGTAAGCCATTTAGATAATCAACACCCTTTGTTTCGGAATACTCGGGCTATTCCGAGAGGTGCAACTTAAATGGGCGGTCAAGATCCACTGGTCGCCTGGCCAGGAGATGCCATGAATGCCTCACCCATATAGATGAGCATATATTATTAATCTATGAAATAAACTTAACAGGCAAACATAAAAAATACATGAGACAACTCGTACTTGATCATAAAACTGCTGGGTGCATGTGATTCATTTTCTTTCTTTTTGGCAGGCCTTTGTTTATCTTGATGATTGTCTTGAGCAATGGAAAGAGGCTTTTGGATCCTGAACAATCATAAAAAATGCAACCCAACAATCTTAAACAATTTCACATAAACAATAACATGGGATCAGTTCTTTTATTCCAAGATATCTGCTTAAAATATGCGTGCATTGCTGGATTTGTCTGGGGGCATCTCTTTCACTAACCCTGAACGGGATTGGCAGAGGGCACTGGGATATGTTTGGCATGCCTGTGACTTGAATATGCATCTAATCATCAAAGCTTTTTGGTTTCTGTGAAACTTTGAGGGACAATCTTAAATTCTTCTATAGCTTGCATTATCATCATCCCCATTATTTTACTATATGTTTCTGTTTCTGCTTTGGCATGATCATGTACTTATAGAGACAACGTGATGGAAGGGCAAAGTCTCTTTTTCTCTTTGCGAGGAGAAAAAAAGGTATGCTTTGGCTGAAGAAGAGAGGGTCGATACTAACTGCAAGAGGAGAGACTTTAAGTGTTGGCCTTTTCTCTTAAAAGAGAGATCACGCAGTCATCATTCTCTGTCTCAGGCCAAACAGAAAGTTCCTTCCTCATCAACTCACCAAACTCTTTCAGGTCAGATGATATATCTTACACCTTCTCTTCTTTCTTTTTCCTCGAGTCTTATTCGTTATGAATTTTCCAGAATATTGAACACCTTATACTCTTTAGTCCTTTCACTTTCACAAAGAGTGACCACCTCTATTTAGAACATCGGTCTGTAATCATAGATGGCGTGTTCTTTTAATTTTCTTCACATTTTTTTTTCTTTTTTACTGATTTTCTTGTTTGTTTTGCCATGTATGTGGGATCAGCTAGAGATGTTACAAGTACATAGAAACTAATTTTTCTTGCATTGTAGTATGGGCTTCAATCATAATCACGTGGAAAAAGAAGTCCTCCTGGTGACGATTGTTCTTCTTGTTTCACAAAGATGACAAAGACATCATGCAAGATGTTTGAGAGAAGAACTGGGTGAAATTTGACAGAAAAAATTGCAGGAACTAATTTCTTCTTTTTTCTGGTTTTAATCTTTTTTTTTTTTTTTTTGGTGCTATCAGATTCTCTAGTACACTGTACATCAATTTCACAACCTCAACCTTCTAAAATGAGCAAGCAAGCATGATTTGCCCAAGATACTTGGGATCTAAGGAATTAAAGTGGACTGTATTCTTGGAAAATGCTGAAACAGGTGTGCAATTATTGTCTGATGGAAAATGTCAACCTGTCATGCGGGTTGCCAGATATTTGTGTTACAAGCCACCAAAAAAAAAAAAAAAAAGGCCAAGGAAAGAGACAAATTATTCTTGAAACAATTTATAGTAACACCCATTTATTAGGGTAACCATTCAAAGAAACATTTTACAGCTCTTATCACGCTTCCTCCCCCGTCCGAATTACCTACTTCTCTCTCATCTTTTGTGAGTTTTATTTTTCCACCACACAGAAGTGAAAGATTCGACACCCAAATTCGAGAGCAATAGGTTATGAAAGAAGCACTCGATAGCGAATTGTTGTCGCGAATTCAACCAGCTTGGAACCTCCATTAAAGCTTCAAATGGAGAAGCTTTTGAAGCCATATGATAAAGAACACATGAAGTTGGCAATGTTAAAGCATGAAGAGACATTCAGAGAGCAGGTATACTTCTTCTTCATCCTCCCACAAGCTACAAAAATCCTCATTGGCTTTAATCAAATCTCTGAATTATACTAACTAAGAGTTAAAATTGTAGGTTTATGAACTTCATCGTCTATATCGGATCCAGAAGGCATTGATGAAGAACTCTAAGAGCAGCAGCAGCAGCATCATCCATGGAGAAGGACTAAACCTAGAGAGATCGAATTACATTAATGGTCACAATTCCAATCCTCTACCAAGTTCAAAGATGAGCGTGGACTTTGAACGGCTGGCCGGAGTATACAACAATGCGGAATTACAGAAATTAGTCGGAGCTAATTTGGAGATTTTAGACGAAAGCGAGATTGAACTGACATTAGGCCCAACGAGCTACAAGAACAGGAGGAATAAGAAAGCGGATCCAGCGTTGACTTCGGATTCCAGTCCAACCTTTTCTTCTTCTTGCTCGAGAACATCGAGCCACTGTGGGTCACAGTCTGGCACACATCAATTGGGTGCTGTTCAGATGTCTTACATAAACAAAGCTTCCGAAAAAGGTGGGAAAGGCGAAACTGGTGATGCAGGCGACGAGGGCTTGATTCGAGAGAGAGTCCTAAAACAGCCCCCTTGGCTTTTCCAGGTCTTGAGTTTGAACTCTAGTTAAGAGATGTTAGATAATTCTAGGTTTTTTCCAGCGAACTGTTTCCCATAGACTCATTGGCCTCTGATTGATAATTTGAAGTGCGAATCTTTTTCCCTTTTCATTTCTTTTCTTTCCCATCTCTATTTCTAGTCTAGCGGGTGGGGTTCTTCTGTAAAAAATTTGCTCCTTTCTCTGGCTTGCAAAAAACCCATGGAGATTTCAGAAAATAATTTTCATCGGTTTAGCTTTCTCTATGATTTCTGTCCAATTTCAGAACATAGATAAGGATCATACGACTTCCCTTTTCTTATTTCGTTTTATCATAAATGTCTGCCAAAACTAACAAGTAGGATGCCGGTTTAAACAGACAAAAGAGTCCATTCCTACATACTATAATATCAAGCATTCTGGTCCCACAATGGAAGACTGGAGTGAAGTAATATAACTATCCTATCTGTATCCTCTATGAATTGATTCTTTCATGGTATCATAGCTCTGTTTGCTCTGTCTTTGGCTTAGAATGCTTTAACTAGCATGTACTCAAGAAAATATATGTAGAGCTAGAGCCAATAGTTTTACTAGAAGAAGAAGAAGATGATGATGATACAGAGATAACCAGTGTTAGATATCAGAATAACTGGGAAACAATAGATGCAATAGACAAAATGCTAGTCCGTCCAATCTTTCAGTTTTAGTAATGACATACGTAGCTGTTTAAAAAAAAAAAAGCAAATAGCAACATATGTGGTTTGGCAATTGGTTTAGGTCCATGCTCAAGGCTAGCAAAGTCAAACTACAAACCATCCGAAAACCATTGCCAGAGCCTTACATGCTCTTTGTCTGAGAATAAAGAGAACAATCATCAAAACATGAATAATGAAACCCGACAAACGAATAGGAATCAACCCCTTGCAGCCTTCTTCCTTGATAATACCAGAGAGTGTCACCTGTTGGACTAAACTTCTCCGATTATTCAAACGAATCCATGGAAACAAATTTGCTGCTATGTTCTTTCTATGATTGGGAGTTTATAATTCCAGAAAACTTGCAATTCTTGATGAGGATCAAACTAGAAAAACTTTGCGAGCTGTGTATGTCTTTGTGTTCAACAGATAACTGAATCCCCTCCCATCGCATCAAGACATATGCGTTCAACAAATAGCATCGACACTGAAGGTATTAAACTACCGATATCATTGACGTAGAATGTTGTATAGAGCTTCAAGAAAAAGGTAAAGAAGTTTAGCGGACTTCGGAAGCATTTTGGTTCCTTTTACTCTTGGAAGGGCAGTTACAGAGTAAGTCTGAACATTGGATGTTACAATGTCATCATCAGAATCGGTTCTTACTTTCTTCCTTTTTTTAATTATTACCGTTGTCATCTTCATTTGTGTATGACTCACTACGGGAACTGTCATGAGAAGGTCTTGCTTGTCTAGAAACTCCCATGAAAAAGATGACGGACACCCATGAATTCGTTCTGGCGGTACTATTTTCACCATCGACTCTCACAATTTATCATATGATAGGAATATTTACAACACAATGAAGAGAAAAAAGGAAAAAAGAAAGACTGAAACAGACTGATTGGAATCTCTAGATATCTTTGCGATCCTCATAAAGCTAAGCAAGAAGGCAGCTATTCTCTTTTCCAAGTATCAAATGTCTTCAATGCATACCAACTACTCAAGATATGGAATGCCGCCGGTCCTTGCTTGGCTTCATTTTACCTTTAGCATTAGGAGGGCCAACTCCAAATGGATAAAGCCGACCCAGTTTTTTCGACATTGAGTTTATAAATGATTTTCGAGGCAAAGGAGGTTTGTCAGCAGATGACGGCGTGCTCCCGGCTGGGCTTCCTCCTGCTGATTTCAGTGTTGACTTTTCGATCTCTCTCAACCTCATCTTCATTTTGACTAGCTCTATTTTTAGATCCTCGTTCTCTCGTCTCAAGCTGGAGAGTTCGTCCGAGACTGGGTGGATGTCGGTGGAGTAAACATTTAACTTGCGTGGAGCAGCAGGAGATTCACCCCCAAGGCTTCCATTCATGGCATCTCGCATGCGCTGTTGCTCGTAATACAGGACTTGGACCACAGTCTGAACAGGAAGCCGGTCATTCTGAGCAGCATGAGCACAGGCTTCCCGTGATAGCTTCTGGCAATCCATCAAGCTGCTAATTTTCTTCCTTTCCAGTTCACTGAGAGCAGGATGAGCCTATGAAATGAGAATAGACCTTATTGAGAAAAAAACACTTGTAATGATGCACAAAGTAAACAAGAGAAAATACCTCCATATATAGCAGAACAGAAATTGACGCATTTTTTCATAATGCATATATGCCAAGATTTAGTGCAACGGACACATTATGATGTTTCTGCCAATTTAGCTGTTTTAGTGTTTCTTAAAGACAATATCATTTCGTCAGGAAAACACCCTCTTCTGAGGAAAAATAGGACATTAACCATGATCACAAGGAATTTCCTGAAAGATACGCAGACACCACAGATATAGGAAGTCCTACATTCTACATCAGCAGCACATGGCTGCAAGATTCATATGTTTATTCACTTGGAGCAAATGCAAACACACACACACACACACACACACACACACATATATATATATTCATTCATTGAAGCATCAACTTGATTCAGATATTTCAGGAGCAGCATGAAAACCATCAGATGACTAGACAGAAGAAGAGAGAAAAACAGATGACAAAACAAACCTTGAGGTAGATGTCAATGGCTCTATACATTCCATCTTCTGTCACCCTCGCTTGTTCTGGAACTAACTCAGCAAGGCTAATGAACCTTGAGACAGACAAATTCCGATCTGCTGCTATTTCTGCAAGGTAGTTCTCCATGAGCTTCCCAACCCGCTCCATATTACTAGGAGGAGGAGAAACATATGCTTCATCCACATTAAATCCCAAACCTCTCCCATCCATTTCATACTCTAAGTAGTTCATCATGATCCGCTGCACGGTGTCTACATCGAACAATGTGTCCCCCGTAAAAGAATAAGAAGGTATCAACAGATCATCCAGAACAGCTTGTGGTAATTGCAAGCCCATCCTCTTCTCCAAGTCGAGGCGACAGGCCACTGTGGTCTCTAGATACATAGCTGTACGAAGAAGCATAGAGAGGAAGCTAACAGATATAGTATTCTTCTCCCTTGGAAGAAGACTTACTATTGTTTCTAAAACGACTCGCTTCTCATGCTCTTGCTCTGGCTCAATTTTCTTTTTTCCCTTCCCAAATGTGTCCTGCTTTAGAAACAAAAGTCAGGTTCTGAAATACAGAAACTGTCTGCGTTAGAGAAAACTTCCTATCTTGAGAATTCAGTGTATTTACTATCAACTTACCAACCCTCTCAGAGATTTTTGTGCATAAAGCATGAGTATTGGACCGAGTGCATATTGCTTGTAACCTCTGGCTATCATTGCAATGAGAATTCTCTGAAAGATATCAATTCTAAGAATAGTCAAGTCTTCAGCCCACCATTCCACAATGGGGGTCTTATGATGCGACGCCATGGAAGAAATCATAGCATTACCGTCCTCGTTCCCAACAGTCATGAAGGACTGATTCTCCTTGCAGGCTGAGAATGCTATTGCATCGATGCATCGACCAACCAATTTCACTTTCTCCGCAATTGGAAGCAGGCTTTCTGTCTTGTGCAAAACAGTGATGGCTCCTGCAAGGCTCTTTAATGCCACTTCCTTCAAGTAGGCCTCGGTTCTTCCCACTAGGTTGCCTACTGCATAGTCCTCAGTCATCTCAAGATACTCAGCAGCACATCGGAGCATCGCAATGTTCTCGGTGCTGATCTCAAAATTAATCCCATAACAGAATTTGGCAGCAAGCTCAAATGCTTCTGCCCCGCCAGGAATGTCAACTAGTTTGATATCAGAAAGATCTGCTTCACTTGATTCTGATACAAGTTTCCTTATGTACCCACATTTTGAGACTAATGGGAACTGCAATTAATTAGGGTTGAATATGAGCACGATTTGGATTAAGATCTCCTTAAAAAGCATGAATTAGTTGATCAATTCGAAATCTTCCCTGGACCAACATGATTGTGAGCTTGGCTAAGGTAGCCGTTTCAGATAAAGAATAAGATTACATTCACATATATCTGATAGAGCTCCAGTTGATTCTGCTTTTTCCTTTCTGATGGGTATCCACCATCATGAATCATTTCAAGGTAATTGAGACTCAACTGAGAGAAATGGTACTTCCCCACATACGCACATACTCACATGCACAGAGAGAGAGAGAGAGAGAGAGAGAGACCTTATGGAGTGCAAAGAAAGCTCCTGCGACATGAACGGTGACATCACTGGGAATTTCGTGGGAAAAGATCCTGCAAATTGAGCTTCATCAATCACCACTTTCACCATTATTTCCCTCTACAATCACTAGTTCTCTTTTCCAGAAAAATGAAAAGTATTCACTTTTAAACCATGACGACAAGGCACTCAAGAATACTAGTATGTCGATTGAAGCATTTGGAAGAACAGGTAAAGTGCAAAAACCATTCGCTGGTTCTTTCCATAGCAGTGGAAAGAAGCTCCTTCTTCATGGAATTCATGTTGGCAACACCTCTGTCGTCATCAAGATCCACCATGTCATGCAGATTGCAGAGTCTTTATCATGATCTTTCCCTCCGTGAGATTGAACATGGCGATGCAGCCATGCGTGCGCGCGCGCACACGTAATAATGGAAGTGGAAGCTCGGACCAACCGCTCAGAAAAGTTCCACCATTTATCTCAGACTTTTGCGACCAATCATCAATGTTGTGAAATTCCCATTTTAGAATTTTTCAGAGGATGTGTGTCATGTGAAGGGAAAAGACATTTTTGGGCATAATTTAAAATGTGGAAGGGAGAGCGTGTGAGAGAAGCGCAGGATTGGAGATAAGAATATGTGGTGTAGTGTGAGCCATGAGAATTTTGTTTTGCATTTAGCAGATGACGATGACGATGATGATACTCTCTCTCTCTCTCTCTCATTTTCAATGGGGGGAAGGAGAAGAGGTTTTTACTGCGAATTATTGATGTCCACAAAAGTACACATCTTAAATCCCTCGTAGAGTCCTGTTATGGGAAATCTTTTGCTAGTAGTGACATTTCGTTATACTATCAGACTCCACCAAGAGACGAGGAGGAAGTTTAGGTGATTATCGTGATAAAAATCATCATTCATACTTGTTTGTTTCGTAAAAAAAAAAATTTATAAAATTGAAAGTAATCTTTTGTATATTTTGAAACAATTGATCAATAAATAATGTTTTTATTATCGACAATAATTAATATACATTTTGATTGATAATGAAAAATGTTCTCGTTCATTTATTTATATAACTAATACAAGCGATCATTTTTACGAATTTTTTTAAAATCATTCATTTTCAACGAAACAAATGGAGTTTTAGTATTTAATTATTGTCTTGTTTGACCGGAGAAGTATTGATATGGGAGTACTTAAGGTGTGTTTATTTTTAGGATAATTATATGATAAATGAAAATGTTTAATTTTACAATAAATCATTTTCCAAGGGAAATAGATTTCCCTCTCACGTCAAGAAATTCATTTTTCTAATTTTAAGTATGCATATTTACTTTTACCATAAATTCCGCTAACTAATTATTTTTTAGCAAACCAAACATGTGAAAATCTGAAAATCAATTTGTAGAAAGTTCTTTCACTTAAATATATACATTTAAATTCGGCATTGTGGAAACTCCACATGTAATGTCGCAACAACAAAAAGGTTTGAAGAATGGGTTCTTGCGATTTAACTAAAGTAAATTCTCCGAGTTTCACTATTATATGTTCTTCTTCGGAACATGAAATACGGTCGCACATAAATGTAACTTCTCATGCTGAGCTTGAGTTTCCATTGATGACTCAACCTTGCCTACAATTATGCTACGTCCGGAATTAAAGGAGTGGAAACGACATTGCCAAGTGGAAAAATTGGACAAGATCAAAAAAGTTTCCTCCATTTTCTAATCACAAATTTTTACTTCATCCTATTTCCTACACTACGATGTACTTGTCATTATCCGAAAAAATTATCCAATCAATTATAAATTTATTTTATTAGATGCCGATTCTATCTAAAACTTTTTAATTTTGTCGATTTAATCCTCAATCTTCATGCAAAATTTTCACTAAAAGTTACTAATGTAGCAATGTGTCACGTAGAATGGCTGGCAAAAATTGGACCACAACGTTAGTAGCAAAAATTGATCAAAAGGACTACATCATAAATATCCCACAAAGGTTTGTGACTTAATTAATAAGATTTAAAGTTTATAATTGAATTGATATCCATACGATAAACTTATAACTGATTGGTTAATTTTATTGTGGTCAAACCCACCGCAGCCCAGCTCAATACCTCTCCCTTTCTTCCAAGAGGTGTGCCTCAACGAGCAGCTCGCTAGTTAAAAGTTCTAAGGCCGGGTTGACTCATTCCATGTTGAGCTACGACACAGTTGACTCGATTGATTTCTTTGCCGTCGGACCCTACAATGAGAGAGAGAGAGAGAGAGAGAGAGATATGCATTCCTTAACTGCTCGATTTAGGTTACGAAACTTGACTGCGCCAATCACGTAGCTCTATGATCCACAACAAGAGTTTAAAAGAGATCAAAATTGTACTATTAACCCATAAACGCCATCCAATCTCATCTTCCTTTTTCTCTTCTTGTGTAACATTTTGGCCATCTAATTAGTAGCTTAAGATCTAGAGCAGTGCATAAATATGAATCTGTATTTCATGGACTATTCTATCAATAGCGACATTAGCATCTCTCCGTACCACCAACCTTTTGTGACATTAGCATGCAGAATTATTTCTCTTTTTTGTCGTTGGATCCTCATTTTTTGGTAAGGTGGAGACAATTTAATGTCTGATGCAATAAATTCATTGTCCCAAGAAATCAATGAACGCACTTGTTAAGTGCACATCAAAGGATTATGTCCCTTCACATCAAGTCACCCTAAAATGTGAACTGGCCGATGTAGACAGATCATTTTTCCCAATATCTGATCAACAATTCTAAATGATCGCCCAATTCATCATTCCGTTGGAGATCCTAAAATCGAATAAGGCAAGCCATATTTCCAGCTTTAGGTCCCATCACAGGGGCAGTCGACTGCCCCACTGCACCTGCATTTGAGGGCCGGAACAATTTCTGGCCTCTTAATTTCTTATTGATAATTCGTATCTTTTGGACGTGTCTACTATCAATGTCTCCTCTGGTGACTATGTTATCCATGACCTAACTTAGTTGCCCACTTTTTTGTTTTGATGATACTTGTTCTTTTATTTTTTTCAAGTAGGGAACCTTTTGACACCTCTCCGTGTTTCAATGTATTCTCTACGATTTTTTTATGGATTCGTACCTTCGATATAGTATTTCATAAAGATGGACACTTCGATGAAAATAATGCAAAATAGGGCCTAGGCATTCAGCCTTTTTTCCTATTATGAAAAAGGTTATCCATGATTAACTAAGAAGTTGCACTCACATAGGTCGTCTTTCACACGGACAAGTTTTGTCCAACCAAGACCTTATTTGGATAAAAAGAAACGTTTAGAGGACAAAAAAAAAAAGAAAAGCAAAGCATAGCAACCTCATGACGTGATATTAATCACATGCACTATGGCATGGCTAATTAGGGTCGAAACATGATGACAAATGACATGGTATGAGAATATTTACATAAAGAGATTAAATCTCAAATATGAATCGCATCACATTGCAAAAATGACAAGTGGCAAGATTTAGTAAATTGAATTTAAAAAACGCTGATGAAACGACATGACAGATCAATAATTATATTCAATATGACTTGACTAATGAGGTTTCAAATTTAATAGTGAAATGACATGACATAATAGTATTTATAAGTCATATGACATGACAAGTCAAATTCAAAAGCAAATATGCAATTTACACTATGCAAACTCTTATCAGTTATCAATTTGCTGCTTTACCTAGACAAAGTAACGTTCTGAAATGCACCCCGGGTAAAATTAGAATCATGTATTTCAGTTGAAAATCATGACATGAATATCTCCATGCGTGTAGCCTCAGTTCATGGGTTCAAATTGCTACGTATATTGGCTTTTGACCTCTAGTCTCGTTGCCATAGCAACACACGAATCCATTTCTTTCGGTAAACTTATGGGTTGGCTCACAGATAAAAGGGACTTTTTCCTGATGAAGAAACTTATCATTAAGATTCCACTTGTTTCATGAAAAATTGAATGAGTCAATGGAAAGTATATTGATTATCAACAATAATTTATATATACACATTTTCATAGATGATGAAAATAATTTTGTTAATTTATTTTTATAAGCAATATGCATAATCGATTTTAGGGAAAACATGTTCCGGATCAGTCATTTACAAACACAGAGAGATATACTAAAGTTTTTAGGTTGGGAACGGATCAATGGCAACCCAAGGAGATGGTCTTTTAAGGGGGACTGGGTCAATGGAACACACATATCAGATCAACAAGCACATCTGGACAAGCTCTATAGAGCTATAACAGTCCCGGAGGTTGATAAAAGTACGTACGTTTTCTAGAGAGTCCCAATCTCCTGTATGTCAGTATAAACAAATAAACATACAATGTTGTAGAGCAAATGGAATAGGGATGCAAGCAGAGAAAGCAGAAAACATATTTCATATTGTAATAAGAGAGGGAACTACAAAAAAATACATGTCAGAAACATTTGTAAGCAATATAACATCGATACGTAATGAATGCCATCCTTCAATTGACCGTCAAACTAGATGCAAAAAGTCAGTTTTCCCTCTAGTGGCTTTAACAACATTCATAAGCCTCACTTCTAGTTGTAAGATAGACTTGCTTGCTATCATTGTTTTTCTTCTTTCTTGATGCGCCTGCTACTTTAAGTAGAACTCGTACTTCAACTGCAAGTGATGCTGCTTCAACCGTTGGTTGTGTTTCTATTGCTTGACTTCTTATCCTTCTATCATGTTGGGAAATGCCACTCTGTTGGCCACCGGGTAACTTCCCTGTTCGGTGTGGGTGTGACTTTCATGATCATCAACTCTCTGCCTCTTGCCCTATCTAGCCCTTGTACTTTTAACATGCCATGACTAGATTTTATTAGGAACCAAGAGAGCAAGTAATACCCAAAATTCAAATAAAATCACTTCGTACAGTCCCATGAACAGGCCTCAACAGAGTCCCACCAGCAATCACTGTGGCCCCAGCAGCACCAGGTATTGGTGTCCCAAGAGTAGTACCAGCACTAGCAATCACTGTGGCACCAGCAGCACCAGATATTGGTGTCCCAAGAGTAGTACCAGCACTAGCAATCATTGTGGCACCAGCAGCACCAGATATTGGTGTCCCAAGAGTAGTCCGAGCGCTTACACTCACACTGGCAGAACCCGACTATTGCTACTGGCGCCTTGGTGCGTAGTTCTCCGAATTTGCACTGAGTAATATTAAATACGGTCCTACTTAATGAACTAGGATGGTACAATGGAAATGGAAGTGCTCATAGGAAATTTGTCCCTTGTGCTTGTGATTCCCTAGATCTAACCTTTTTCAGTATGACATGCCAAACCGTTGTGCCCTGTGTTAAAGCTAGCTCTGATATGTTAGCTCCATCCCTTTCCTGAACATCCTACTTCCATTGGCCACATCACCTTCTTCCCTTGATCTTTTCAGTTTATGCCTACTAGCCTTCCGCTAGAAGTGGCTCAGGTGCACCTATGTTAGTCCTTTTCCAAAATCTCTCTCCTCAAACTAGTAGCATCTTGTTTTAATATGCAGCTAACGACTTTGCCTCCCTATAACAGTCATTTACATAATCACATGACATTTTCTTGCCTATGACTCATGGCAAAATTGGCATGCATACAAGGGATGCTAGGAGACCACCACCTTCTACAAGCATAGTCTCTCTTTAACACATTCGCGGCATACTTTCACCCTTATCCATGACCTAGTAACCATAGGACCGTTCCTTATAGAAATTGCTAGTAAGTCCCAGCAATCCTATTTTCTTCCAAAATGTTCCCTATATTTGAATCACACTCCTTTTTCCACCTAGTAGATCCATCCCTTTGAGTATGTCCTAGTCATGGTCATTATCCTTGTGTCCTCTAACATAACGTAAGTGGAATTGCACCCGGTATAAATTATTCTTGCACTGAATGCCTCACATAAGTTGTTTTCATGTATGTCCTATTTAACATCATTGGTGAAGTAAACCATGCACAAGTGCTTTGGGTCTGTTTCAATTAAGTCGTGATATACCACATGACCAATTTTCTTCAATCTCTAAGAGTATCATTGATACTTTATCATAATACTACTCAGCATACTACCAAAATAGTCATTGCATTTTTAATCCCTTATACTTATTTCATGAGGAATTGTCTGGTTGAACTCTATGTGAGTTGTTAGGTGTAATTGAGTTTTAAGAAACAGTAAGAGTTTTTAATTGATTCAAGTATGATTGCAATGTTCTTTGCATCACTTAGTCTATAGTTGAACTCGTTATTGCTTTCCCTATGAATATAGGTCACCCAATCGAATCACATAAATTTGGTGCTGATTTATTTTCTTCTTTTGTCTATTTTATTGTTTAATCACTTGCTTCTGCAATAATTGTTATTAAACTTAGGCTTGACTGAGTTGAAGAGAATCGCTGGCAATAGAAGAAGGAATGTTAAAACCAAAAAAAGTAGTAGGAATGATTTTAGTTTTTGGAAAATACAAATTGAGGATTACCAATAACATATGTAATTGCTCTACACTTTTTTGGGGAGAAGCCAAAATTGATGAAGTGAGCTGAATGGAAATTGCCGGATAGATAGGCATTTGATGTTATTCAATTGATATTGGCTCGTAAACTACATTAAACATTGGGAATGAAGAGACCAATGCATATTTGACGAAAGCTTTGTTGGACATGTACTAGAGCCCCTATATGATCAACAAGGACTACTTTATGCAATATTTGTTTAACTTGAAAATGAGTGAAGGTGCGTCATATCAATGAATTCAATGTGATTGTTAAGCCAATTGAGTTTAGTTGAGATGAACTTTCAAGATAAGATGCATGCTTTGATTATATTATACTTAGTGCATGATAGTATGAATATAATGTTAATGTAGCTAGTAATTCCTTAGGGTCAACAAGCTTAATGTTTGATAGTATTCAAAATTATACATCGAGGGAGGACATCTGTAGAAGAGAATATGATGGATCAGTGTTAACTGCTTTAGTAAGTGAAAATAGAGAAAGAGTTAGTACACGTGTTAGTAGGAGTTATTTAAACTTGAAACGGATGAAGCTACTCTAGGGCAAGTATGTTGCGACTCCTTGGACATTGCACCACCTAGGAATTGGTTAGTAGATTATTAGGATTAATACCTAACTCAGGCTATTTCAAGCCCATACCAATTCGTAACTGAGGTTTAAATTATTAATATGCAAATAATTTTTAAGCAGGAGTTGTCACTAATATATTTACGATGATCGCGACCTAACCTCTGCCCTTTGGAGAGGAAAGATAGGTTTAGAGGTATTTGCTCTTGATTCCACAATCTCGAGCTTGGATTCTCCCAAATCCATACCTCGCGTGACATTAGGTGTTTTCATTTTAAATGTTATTTAATAGTCTAAAATGTTTTTTTTTAGGAGCCGCCACTAGCCTATAAAGGTTGGCTAGAAACCAAGTGAAAGCATTGGGAGAAATGCTTCACGTTCTATGCAACCAGAAATTCCTAAAATACGGAGACTTGATTACATTAACTATTTAGTTAATGCCCTTCTGGTACTAAAATTGATTGTTTGGTTAACCTAAATATTTTCATGCAAGTTTACATCACCTACAGGACTAGTCCATTAGTGTTTTAATGCAAAGCCCTAAGAGTTTAATCTATTGAATTCATTTTAGAAATTTTTTTATTTTTTTATTTTTATAAATTTATAAATTTTTTTATAATTTTCTATTTTTTATGATTTTCTAGTGATTTTCCGATTTTTTTATTTTGTATTTTTTATTAGTTGTTTATTATTTATGAATTTTCTGGATTTTTTAATATATTTTTTAGATGTTTAGATTTTATTATTTTTTTGAATTTATTATTAATATTATTTTTTATTATCATTTTTCTGATTTTTATTATTTATTTTCCATTTTCTGATTTATTATTATTGTTTTCTATTATTTTCTGATTTTTTTAATATTTTTTATTTTTTAATTTTTTATTTCTGACTTGCTTTTTATTTTTCATTTCGAAAAAAGGAATTCGGATTGGGTTAGAGGAACCCGGCCCAAGCCGACCCAGACCCTAATGGTCTGGGTTTGATGTAAGAATGGGCTAGGCGTAAGGCCCAACCGTATTTTATTAAGATTTGGCCCCCCTAAAAATAAACGAATTCTTATCAAAAAAGCAACCCAAAACAATAAAGGCCCAAAAAGAAAAACGAATTTTATTCTAAAAAAAAAGCCCAATGTCAGAAAGAGCCCAAACTACTTAAAATCAAGCCCAAAATAGCCTAAATCAAATCAAAAACCTAGCCCATCAAAATCAAGCCCCAAATTTTGACTTTTTCATTCTTTTCTTCTTCTTTTTTTTTTTTTGCAATTCAACCCCTTCCTGAAGCCACCTTCTTCTTCACAAAGTTCTTCAACCCGAATTCTCCAGAAAACTTGGGAAATCCGATATTGGCATCGACCTCCGAGCCAAACTCATTTCAAAACCTCACACAAGCCTAAGACCTTTCTCCCTTCAAATAAGAAATTCAACTCCCACGATAACATTGAAAAGGTGTTCAGATTCAAGCAATATACGCGGTTTCAAAACTGAAGACAATGAAACACTACCTCGACACTTCTGTACATTTTTCATGGCAATGTACGACTTTACTAAGCTATGAACAAGGTTCGCACACACAATAAAAGCTTCAAAAATGAACTAGAATAAACAAGAAGAATTCGTATTTTGTTTAGGTATTCTATCAAACATATGAAGTTCAACTATGAACAACAAATATCAAAGGTAAAGCCGACTTAAGACTAAACCCGCACCATGCCAAAGACAAACAAGCAAGACATACGAACGAGTATAATCATCACAGCAAACTCAAGCAGAACTTGAATCAAATTTTCATTAGCTCGCGTGGCATTCTTCAGTCAAAGAAGTTCCAAGCGACGCTTACCTGTGAGATTGTGAGGGCGAGTGTGAGATTGTGGACTGTCGATGTAGTGATCCAAGCTTTGCAAAAATGATGGAGGAGCTCTTGATGGCCAATCAATGGGTTTCTCCAAAAAATCCTCGAACTTGTTTCGAGAGAACGAGCGAGAGGGACGAGCTTAAGGCGAGAGGGAGCAAGGGCGAGCTGAGGGAGAGTAGGTGATGGAGATGAAGGGCGGAGTTGTCAGAGGGAGCAATGAGCTAAGGGATGGCCGCGAGCTGAGGGGAAGGCTAGGAGTTGGGAGGGGCAAAGAGGCGGAGGCCAACTGGGGGGATTGCGCGAGCTAGGAGGCGAGACCGAGATGATGACGAGAGCTATAGGCGATGGTGAGAGTCTATGAGCTGAGGGGGCGGCGAGCTGAAGGCGTCACGAGCAGAGACGGTCCACTGAGAGAGATGAGGGCTAGTCGAGTTGAGGGAGGTCGCCGGAGCGAGCTGAGGGAGGCCAAGGTTCGTGAGCTCGTGAGCCGCCACAAAGAGAGAGGGAGAGACAACAAAAAAAACCCCTTTTAGAATGTGCCCCTCCTTCACCCAATTCTCCCCTGCCCTTATGTTATGCCCTTTTTGTTTTTTTTATCTCCTTTTCTTTTTGTGTTTTTTTTTTACTGTGTTCTTTGGGAGGGATAAAACCATCGAGTTGTCCTTTCATGTGAGCTGAATCAATCTCCTTTCCATTATTTTATTTGTATTTATCATCTTTTCTATTTCATTTTTTTTCAAGAAATAAACTAGAAAATTATTTAATAGATTGGTAAAATTTAGGTGTCAACAGCTGTCCCTCTTTGAAAGGGAGCTCGAAGAGGTTCCATTCAAAGATAAGAGACGCCTAAATTTTACCAATAAACAATAGTGAGTATTTTTTTCTGACAACTTTTATTTGTTTGTTTGTTTTTGTTGTTTTGTTTTGTTTTTGTTTTTTTGTTTTGTTTTTGTTTTGTTTTTGTTTTTGTTTTTTGTTTTTGTTTTGTTTTTTTTCTTTTTTCTTGTTTTTGTTTGTGTTTTTTTTCTTTGTTTTGTTTTTTTGTTTTTTGTTTTTTATAACCGAAAGAGAAAGAGCCTCACCGTGTAATAATGGGTTTCAACTAAATAGTAAGAAGTCTTACCGTGTAAAAACAGATTCGACTTTCGAGAAGCCTTACCGTGTAACAACGGGTTTTGGCTAATTTGGAGAGTCTCACCATGTACAAATGGGTTTCGACAGATTTGAAGAGGTTTCACCGTATAAAAACGGGTTTCGACGGATTTAAAGGGTCTCACCGTATAAGAACGGATTTCAACACGTGAGGAGGTCTTACTGTGTTCAAACGAATTTCGACAAATGAGGACAAGTCTTACCGTGTTCATACGGATTTTGACAATTGAGGAGAAGTCTTACTGTGTTCCAACGGATTTAGACAATTGAGGAGAAATCTTACCGTGTAAAATCGGATTTCGACAATTGAGAAGAAGTCTTACCGTGTTCAAACGGATTTCGACAATTGAGGAGAAATCTTGTCACGCCCCGAACCTTACGAGTACGAAAACATCCTACTCCGGTCGATATGAAATGCGACATCCCAGGCTGATCATTGACTCACACAAAACAATAAGAAGATGCACATGTGGAAGCAAATACAATCTCCGTACTGTAAATATACGATGGAATGATGGATAGGAAAACTTCGGTAGGTAATTTAGACTCATTTTAATCCCATTCACCTAACATGTGAGGTAATCATGTGGGTGTACAAATATTATTTAACCACTCAATAATGAAAGTATTTAATAAATTGCAAAAATATGGAAGACGAACCTACCTTGATAACAAAGCAAGCATCTACAATGTTAGTAGAAAGATCAAGCAACAATCCTTATATGATTTCTACTAACCCATACTAGAAAACAATGATTTTTTAGATTTTCACTTTATCTGAATGAAATGTAATTATATGCAATGCATGCATTATGCAATTACACAAAATGAAATTATGCTATAAATAACATCCATATTATTTAAACTATCTTAAAATGAATTACTTTGATTTGAATGGCCTAATTCTAATGATGTACAGTTTGAACATGTAATTTAATTAAATGTCATGTAATTTCTAATCAATTCGGTATGCAATCTATGTGATATGGAATTCTAATTTATTTAACCTACGATGCAATTCCTAGGTGACATGTAAGTTTACTTAAATTAACATACAGATTATTCTACGTGACATCTGATTATTGATTAAATAAACCTATTGCAATTCTAAATGCTAAGCTAAACTTGATTAACATTATACTATGTAAATTCAAATTATTAAACCTAACATTTAAACTACATGACATGCAAATATGATTAGATAAAAAATTAAACTATGTGGCACACATTATTAAACAACACGCAATATGACATGCGATTGTTAACACCTAAATTTTGACACTCGGCCATTTATTTTTTTTCAAAGAAAATTAGGGACGACCTTGATCCTTGAATACAAATATTAGTTAAAGTTATATATAGTCATTAGGAGCATGTTTCATGAATTTTGTTTGCAGCGGAAGGACTTGACTAAGCTAATGGAATATCTATATGGCCGAAATTCACATTATAAAGTGAGTTGGAATCATTGAGTTATCAAATTATTGAATAACACACTTGAAAGATAATTAATTATTGTTCTTGAGTATTTAGCTATAGGAAATAATAAGAAAATTGCCTAAGTTGAGTATCAAAATTAGGAAGTAAAAGATTTCACTCTTGAAAGAAAAACCTTGGACTAAACCATATAAAAGCAAGCTTGGATTCATAATTGAGGAGGCTCACAATTGAATCCATAGCCACAATAGAGAGAACACAGTCGAGGGAGAGGAGAACCTTTTGCATATGAAGGAAAGACATGAAAGAGAGCACACCACCTTTTGAAGGCCTCACCATTACCCCATCATACAGAGCAAAATAAAAAATCGTGATAGTGTGCAGCCCAATAAAAAGAAAGGTGATTTATCTGGAGGTCAACGAGGGATATACAATAAGACTTCTTTTCTCAATTTCTACTCTTTCACGGAGAAAACCTACAGTTTTCAGCTACAAATTCAGGTGGCCTTCGCATAAGTTCGGTGAGTACCCAAGTGATAATAGTCCGTTGTTTTTCCATAGACAGCCCATTAATAGCAAACTTCTAGCAACATTATAGTTACATAACAGTTGGCAAAGTTTAGCGAGTCTAGGGACACCTCAACACCTCAAATCAATTCCTGCAGTTGTGATCTCCGCCTTCACCATCGAACCTGAGAACCAGTCACCATTGACTATTCTCGGCGAAGCAATTTTACCGTTAGCCACACCGAGGCATCAAGGAGAATTCCTCATAATGCGAGCCAAGTGTCGCCGCGAGCCTCATCAATTCACTACCTTGGCCACACTATTGACGAGCATCGCCACTGGCTACCTTGTTCATCGTCCACTATCGATTTAAATTTGTAAAGATTATCCAAAGATTATGTGAAAATCTTATCTTAATTTGACTTCAATATTCGATTGCTTAAAATTGATAAGATTTCTCATGTCTAGCATGATTCTTTTGAGTAATAGGCATTACCTACTATAATTTATTTCCTAATTCGCAACCACATATATATTTTTTTCTAATCATAAGCCTTTAGATAGAATAATTAATTGTATAGGGATCTTAAAATTGGTATTTGATCATTAAGGCTTTAGGATCAATTTATCGATTTTATTTGCTAAATTTTCTAGTTAATTTGGATATTATTTTCATATTGGAATTGATTGGATAATATTTTCATTGATTTTGAGTTATTTGGTGTATATCATACTATGATTTCTTTTCCTATTCCAAAAAACAAAATGTCAAAATAAAGAAGAAGAAGATTGCATTTGAACAAATTAGGAGACTCTAAAGAACATTGCATATTTCAATTAAATTACAGTTAGATTAGCATAATTATCTAGATAACGTTGCATGTTAGATTACAATTATATCTTCTAGATAACATTTTATCTAATTAAAATATGTTTTTCAAATAAGAATATGATTTAACTTAAATTATTTCCTAAGTTTAGTTCGAAAGATCTTACTTCAGGTAGTTTAATTTTCAATATTCTATATTACAAATTTTCATATAATTTTTTTGAAAAAAACATACCATGCACTCATATAGTTTAGGCATATTATCATCCATGTTATTATGTCATTACATGCATGTCATTAGAAGTAATTATCAAGGTTGTCTAGCTCATAATACATGTCATGTGATATTTGTATTATAGGTTAAATAATTTAGAATGCATGCCGTGTTGTGTGTTATTTCATTAATAATGCGTGTGACATAATTTGATAGTTAATTTAATTATACTTGCATGTCATTTAGTTTGCATATTAGGTTAAATAATTTGAATTCACATAGTGAAATGTTAATTAAGCGCGCTTGACATTTAAAACAAGTATCAAGTAAAATAATTAGATCAAGTAAAATAGTTTGCTTGATAATATAAATAAATGCACATATCATATAGGAATTGCATGTTAGATTAAATAATTTAAAACTTCATACTATGTAATTGCACGTTAAGCTAGTTAGAAACTACTTGACACGTAACATGATTGCATGTTTATGTCACATATTGTTAGACCTAGGACATTTAAATAAATCTCTTTCATGACAAGATAGATTATAATATGTGCATGTCATCTTTGGCATAATTTGCATAATTTGCATAATGCATGCATGGTGTTGCACTGGATTTCATTTAGTAAAAGTAAAAATCCAAAAAGTTTGTTGATTGCTATACATATTAGTAGAAACCATATTAAGGTTGCTACTATAGTTTTCTACTAACATCATAAATGCTTATGTTGTGATCAAGGTAAGTCCACACTCCTTATTTTCACAATTTATTTAGCGCTTTGACTATTGGGCATGAAATAATATTTGTACACTTGCATAATCACCTCATATTTTAGTGATTTAGAATAAAATCGATCCAAATGCTTGACAAAATAATTTTCATAAACTGAAAAGGTACCGAAAGGGTATCAGATTAATCTAGCGTAATAATGTCTCAACACTCATTGAATCTCTGGTTTGTGGAAGTAAGGTAATTCTCCCAACACTTTACTTGGATATCCAATCGACCCACAAATAACTAATTAGTGGCGACTCCTAGATAAAAATTGGCATGTTAATAACTTGAAATTAAGTTGCAAATTAGTATGGATTTGGGAGAGCCTGAGCTAAGTTTATGATTAGTAATCCATTAGTCGAACCCTAGGTGGTGCACTTTCGAAAAAATTGTGACAGCTTGGCTACTCCACTAAAATCTTAGAAGAAATTCTTAGTGGACTTAAGCCATTTTTCATTTTCTTGAAACAATTTTGTTTAGCAGCGAGGACTCTAGGTAAATCTCTAACATTAATGTGTTAAATAGTTTTACAAAGATGAGTTATAAGTAGTGGAGTGTTTGCTAATCCTTTGTCTTGCACGAAAGAGTTTGGGATGAATGTTTAAATTCTTCATAGAAGTACTGTTTGATATAAATTGTTATGCATGATTTTATTATTTTAGCACTACACCTTTGCATACATAACCTGTCGTCAGGCCTAGGCCACACTGGGATAATTTAGGATAGTGTTAAGTAGGATACGGCTTCGACAACAAGGCTGCATAGTAGAGGTTGCCCAACTCAATCTCGAAAATTTTCTTTCTTGGTGTCAAGAGTGTTTGCCTTTGCTCACGAGGCCGTGTTGTGTTGGGGCATCATGTTTGACTAAGCCACGCAAGGCTGCTACTAGTCATCCCACACTTGTAACTCCATTTTGTTAAATTGTTTAAAGTAGAAATCGAGATGCACCTATCATGTGTTTGTATATGTGATTGCCTTGATATTCGCTGAAGTAAGTTCTTTACCCTACACTCTTACAATTTACTTACCTCTTTATGTACTTGTTTGGTCCATGACAATTAGGTAAGTCAAGTCTCGGTCTATATACTATGGGAAGGTATGATGTTCAATGATTTTTTGCTTCAAAAATCGAACTCAAGCGATGGAGGGACCAGTTAGACCACGAGGGCCAAATCTATGTGGAGAGCAGACTTGGCTGCCTTATTCCATTCCTTAACATTGACATTCAAAGTGGAGTCATGCAAGCATTAGCTCATTTTTGGTGCCTCCAAATGTCCTCATTTGTGTTTGGTAAGTATGAACTAGCCCCAACCTTTGAAAAATATAGGGTTGATTAGTCCACCTCTAGGATTATAGCCACAATTGATTTTGTCTGACTTTCTTATGGAAAACAAAAAAGAAGTAAAAAAATGTCTTAAAAGATTATTGTCATGCATGTCCACTTCCTTTTGTGGATCAATGTTTTGAAAATATCAAAACTCTTTTGAATAGTTGAATCTTCCTCCTAGCTTTCTTTGGGTTCATAATCTTCAATTTTAGTAATAATGCTATTGATCCTTCTATTGAATGGGTAGTTAAACAAATATGTAGTTGTGTTAATTTCGTTAAACACTATTCTGACTGAAACATTTTAATCACTTACTCAATTCAAAGAAAATGAGACTAAGACCTTTCATGCACCCATAGAACTTTTACAAATATGATTCTTCCCTTACACAAAAGGATTTCCTTTTAACATGATTATTAGTAGCTACACTAAGTCTATTCACCCCATCGAATAATTTAAGAGTATACAAAATCGAACTCCAGATCTTTTTTTATTGAAAATGGTTAAACTTATTGAAAAATCCAAAGGCCATATTTTTCTTTTGGCAAGCTAGATGCTTTCGAGTTTGTGAGACACGTCTCTCCCATGGCGATGACGAGCCAATCCCATTGCTATGGATCACTAAAGCAAACTCCTACTACCCACTTTGAGTAGCTCATCAATATCATGTCATGTTGAACTTACCCCATCCTTTAGAGCTGGGTTTGTTCCCAAGTCATATTCACTAGTAAAAAGGACGACTACATGGGAGAACTCTGCCATATTTAACAAGCTTGGCATAATTGCCACACTCAAAGCTTGAAGTGGCCCGAAGACGAACTTGAGGGAAGGTAGAAGACGGCTCATGCAACCACTCGATATATCTGCCAATATAAGTTTCGAGATGAATGGCTCTTGAAGATTCCTAACTTGACGAATAAGTCGACTCGACAAGCGGAAGCTAATCGCTACAAGAGGAGAGCAGACGAACTCAAAGAGCTAGTCAAAAAAGTCACCAAGGTGAATAGGCAACTATGTCAAGCATTAACTTCCCATTTGTTTATAGAGTAGGCCAAATAAAGCGGCCTAAATTGAGTCATTTTCTTTATAGTTCATTTGTTGTAGGAAGTTTTATACTTTTCTTTAGAAGCATTTATCTTCTTTGAAGATCGTCTTTTATGCATGGACTTTATCATAAATGAATAAAGCAAAATATATTAGAACATTGTCATGTGCCGTTCTTTCTTCACACTTTATGCTTACCTATTCGTATATTAAATTAGCCTAAAGAGCTCGACCAGCACACATGCAAGACAGCACAAGAAGATTAATGGCTTGTTCAAGGAGAATGGTTGCCTACTTGCCTATTTCCAGTACGATCCAGGCTTGTCAAAAAACGAGATGGACACTTGACGGCCAATGTGTGTCAATTGGATGGCGCGTCTAAACTCAGATTCTTGGAGTTCTTGATCCAGCCAAGAACACACACACATACACGAATAGCAAGAAGGAGCAGAGGAAGCAACGAAATTAAGAAGAAGACAGAAGAGAGAGCAAAGAGTTCTTTGTTCCAACAAAGAATGTTTCCTCTGTCCTCGGTTTGTCCGTGAGCCACCAAAGAAAATTTGTTGTATCTTGTGGCCACTTGTTGCTTCCTCTTTGCCAAATATCTATTGGCTGGCGACACATGGGAGAAGAAGTCCTTTGTCACCGGGAGCAATCATTTGGGCGTCCATGGCTTGTCGTGATTAGCCTTGAAGAAGCTTCCCCTTGTGGAAGTCAGTTGGCACTCAAAATAGAAGTCCACGACATTTAGTCCATTATCTTTGACCGACTAATATAATTTGGACATCTAAAAATGCCAAAATATCCTTTGGTCAAGATTTCACAAAATGTTTTGTGGAATGTCATTCATCGAATACTTAGTTGCGACAATTTAATAATGCACGAATTATTCATTGGTAATGTACCACAAATAACCTCAATTTTCCTAAACCTTGCCTTATCGTGATCAAGATTTGTGTCCCTTGATCCTTGGTCATCACTATTTTTCCAAACATAGCTGTGATTTAATTTATTAATGTCCAAGGGTCTCGTTCGGTTTTTACGTTATTGCTGGTTTTACAATCGATGACACGCAATTTTGAACCTTACTGTGGAGGAGAATACTAATCACTCTTATTTTATCCCAGGACCCATAGTCGACTTAATCATCAAGCGGAAGCAATCCCCGTACATTACTTGGTAGTTAAATAGGCAAACTAAGCAACATGTCACATTAACATCGAACTTCATATATCACTTAAAGTCATTGACATATCAACACAAACGACCACTATCAACATAGCCAGCAACCATCGAACACAATCTCCAACAACAAGTGACGTGATTACAACAAGACGCGCTAGAAGTACTTTTCAACATGAGTGGAATAAAATCGGGGGTTGGTTATCCCTAACTTCTCTAACCTAACCTCTTCAACATAAGGGAGCGAGGAGACATTCACCGTCAATTGCTCTTACTTTGGTGATAAGGTTTGAAAACCACAATTTAAGAGTTATTAAATCATTCCCAAAAACCTTGCCATTTCTTTTAAAAGATCACATTTCCAGGACTTCCAAAAAAATCATCCATGAATCCCAAAAACCAACAAAGACTCCACACGTCATTGCATGCATTTATCTTGTATAATCTTTTGGCCCTCCCTGGCCGCCGGTTCCATAATGATCCGGCCCTTTGGACTACAGCCCAAGCATCGCCTAGCCCCATCTAGATGGCACCCTCCGACTCAAAAGCCGGGCATACCCCGCAAAGCGCGTCTCCCCCGAAGTCCATCCGACGAGGAGGCTAATCATCCGGAACTCTTCCAGGTTCATCATCATTGCCAACACGACCTCGGTCGAGTGGCGGGTCTTGTCTTCTAGCATGCATCACACACAAACACCCATTCCCAGAAAAAAAAATCCTTTTTTTCATTTTATTTTTGAGATTATAACCAGCCCTTTCTTTGCAAAAGAGAGATTTTGACTCAAGAAATACGATGCAACTTTGAAAGCAAAGCATAAACCTTTTAAACAAGACTGGTAAGACCAAAGCGTAAAGATGATTTTTAAAGCTCAAATAAGATGTAGCCTTGTCAAAAATAAGCAGCACAACTCAAGAAATAAGCTGAACTTGGAAAACAGAACAGATAACAAATTTCCGCAAGACTGGTAAGACCAAAGTGTATAGACAAAATAGGAAAATCATTTCACGAGTTAACTACGTAACGTCACATCCTACCTGAGGTTAGAAAATCCACTTCCAGACAGGTGTTACTCAAAAACACAGAGAAGAGTCGAAGAAACAGAAGTAGGAGCTAATCGGAGCAAGCGAACAGCAGCCCGTCATCCAGCACGGTGGTTGTACGGACGGATTCCCAGGGCTTTACAGAGGCAAATACTCAACTTTTTTAGGCGTGGTCAGTGGCGTTGGAAAGCTCTAGATGTTACAAAGAGAATGGCATTGATTTTACTCAATTAGGAGGTCATTTGGTCAGTCAACTAGGGCCAAACAAAACGGTCGACAATGCAGTATTTCGGTCCAAGAGTCTGGAACTTCCAGAATTAATTCGGGAGTAACCAGAGCTCCTTTGTGGCTGAATTATTGTCGGGAGGATGGTTTGAAGGTGTACAAGAGGGTGGTGGAGAGTTTTGGTGAAGAAAATGGCTGCTGGTGGATGTTTGAAGGTAGAACAGTGGCTGGGTTTCCTGAGCTACGAATTTTCAGAAGAAGGCAGAAGTGGTTTATGTGTTCTTGGCTTGAGGTGTGTGTGCAAATGAAGTGAGCTGCTCTCTATTTATAGCCAAGAAAGATTGGGGCCCAAGCTAGAGGAGAAACTTGGAGCCAAAGCTAGAGGAGAAACTTGAGATCAAGCTTAGAGGAGAAACTTGGGGAGCAAGCTTATAGGACATTTAATGCATTAATGGCCTATGGTCACTAGCTTAGGTCTATTATTCAACATTTAATGCTCTTGTCTCCTCTTCTTGATTTCTCTCCCTCTTGGCCGAACCTCTTCCCCATTCTTATTGTTTCTTTAGTCCATGTGACTATTAATAAGACTATTCTATCTACTAGGTATTAAGCCTAGTCTCAATATTTAATTGTTAGGCCACATGTCTAATTCTCTCCTCATAATGAAGCTATAGTCTAGCTTCTAATTGCCCTCTCCTCTAATAGCTTCTAGGATGACATCAACCTACATCTAGGCACCTTGCATCATCAAGCTTACATCATCCTATGCCCAATAGCTCACATGGCTATATCTTATTCTCATGATTATACTAGAATTCGCCTCTTAATTAAAAAATTCTTCTAATATCTTCTTAGGATGACTTCATCCTACCTCTAGGCACATTACATCATCAAGATTACATCATTCTATGTCTAATAGCTCACATGGCTATATTTAACCCTCATGATGATACTATAGTTAGGCTCTTAATTACCTATTCTTCTAATAGCCTTTTAGGACGACTTCATCCTACCTCTAGGCACATTACATCACCGATATTACATCACCCTAAGATCACTAGGCAACATGCCTAATTCTAATCTCAAGATAGCCTTATTATTGACTTGTTTTATTTTATTTTTCTCCTATTTCTCCTCAATTGCCGCCGGCCACTCTTCCTCTTTCTCCTCACATGTGGCCTCCTCCAAGTAGATATTAGGTACAACAATCTAGGCTTATGTCAACTTGAATCATCCCACACTTGTACCCCTTGAATTAATAATCCTCTAGGTCAAAACTACTCTAGATTTTCTTGTCTCCTTTGACTCCAATAATTGTCAAGACACCACAAAATCTCATTATTCTATTTTCCTTATCTTTCTCTTTCTCTTTCTCTCAATTTCTCTATTCGGCCCTCCCTTGGCCGAATGGTCCTGGCCCACCTTGGGCCAAGCTTCTTGGTCCACCTTTCTTGGGTCAAACCTAGCCTTCCTAGGTTGGCCCACCTCTAATTCCTTAATTGGGGTCAGAGCCCAACTCTCTCAATTTGGTGCCCATGATTAATCTAATAATTTTGTGATTAAGTGTCCCTTTTCAGTGACCTCAAATAGTCCTTTCTAAATGCCGATCAATAGGGTGTCGCCTCGCAAGTCCCGCGGTCATTTCTATAATTGATCCGCGTTGAGTTTCCCCGATCCTTAGAGAATTCTCGATTGTCATGTAATCAAGCAGGATGTTTGTATTGCCTAGTCACGAGGTCATGCAAACAATTGTAGGGCTGGTTCGGGTTGATTATTACCACTTGGAATTACCCATGAGTTGTCCATAATCATCCGATGAATCTGTTCTTAAAAGATCGTGCATCGACTCGTGCTAGCGCAATGTCATCTTGCTTCAATCCTTAAGATCAAGTAATTGCTCTAAGGGCGAGTACTTCTCCTTGACTACACTCGTCAATCCCTAATTGCCTGCTCTTAAACGATTTAGTGAGCTAATTATCCCGCTTTACTATTTAGGTCTTGACACCTTAATCATTTATTAATCAATGCCTCAAATCGAGGATGTTACAAAGTTAACTATGTATGCATGAATAAAGCTTCAAATGTTTTTGGGATTTTTCACTTTCCATATGTGGACTACATTAATATGCAACGCATATAATGAAAAGCTAAGTCTAAATGCAACTGTGTCATGCCACATGCAATTTTAAGTTAAACTACTCCTCATGGAATGGGAGTTAATTAAACTAAGACATGTAATGTTCAATGACATGCAAATGATAGTTTTTGGTGTTTTTTCATTTATTAAAAAATTCGAAATAAATAAACGCATAAATTAAACATACTACTAACCTATCATGAGAACACTTTTTATTAGAATCGAATGAACAAATAATAACATGAATCCAAGTCTAACATGACATGCATTAAGCACCTTAATTCTAAATGTAAATTTGACCTATTATTCTAACATGACTTAAAAAAATGGAATTTGTAGTTGACGTGCATGATTGACATGCAATCTAAGACATAATGTTCAAATGACATGCAAATGATATTTTTTGGTGTTTTTTCATTTATTAAAAAAATTCGAAATAAATAAATGCCCAGATTAAACATACTATTAACCTATCATGAGAACACTTTTTATTAGAATCGAATGAACGAGTAATAACATGAATTTAAATCTAACATGACAGACATTGAGCGGCCCTAATCCTAAATGCAAATTTGACATATTATTCTAACATAACTTAAAAAATGGAATTTGTAATTGACGTGCATGATTAATATGCAATCTTCCTATTTAACAAGGCTAATATGCAAACTACATGGCATGTAATTCCTTACATATAATTCACCATTTAACAAGACTAACATGCTCGTGAAATGGTGATGTAACATGACTTTTGCTTTAGACATGCATATGATTTTTTTTAAAACAATTCGAAATAAAATGAATATCCAAATTGGAGCATGCACACGAAGAATCTAGCTTACTCTAAGGTAACATTTTTTTGGACTTTTATCAAATTCGGAATTAAAATGTACACAAAATAAACTATGTGCACTAAGAAATGGCTTAATTTAAGTTAAGAAACAGACCTAGTCAATTTCTAGTTCAAATGAAGAAATTATAATTATTTCAAAACTCCACAACTATCTTATTCTATCCTAGGGAGTAATCAAAATTTATCTTATGCACGCAATGAAATCTACATGAATCTATTTTTTTTAGATATATTATCGATTGAAATCAAATAATAATGAAAAGCTATAAAATCCACATCAAACATGGCATTATATCGCAAGAGATATTATCCGGATTCAATTAAATTCGAAAATAAATTGGCAAATCATATCTCAGGCATGAGGATTGAATTGGCCGATTTTCCACGTAGTCACGAGACGTATCTTGAGCACGAGATCAGACTATCGACAGATGTACGTGTGAAATTACGAAATAATTCCTAATTCAAAAAGGGTTCAACAAATTTTTTTAATCTAAAAATAATGACATCCAAAACAAAAAAAACGATTTTGTAAATCAAATCTAAATGAAATTTCTACCTAATTAGGTGGCTCACTTGCGCAATGGATGGCGATCTAGTAGGTGTCAAGCTCGACAAGAAGAAAGAATGGCGTCGCCGTTATCGTTGCTCACAAACAGAGGAATAGCAAGTTTAGTTGAACACGTCGAGGTTAGCTCACACAAACAAGCTCTTTTTCTTCAGTCATGATGCTCAATGATGGTTCTTGATCAAAGATAGGACTGGTAGGCATTGTTCTGAGGGAGTTCAATGATGGCTAATATGGAAAGAATGGACGTGATCTCAGGCAGGAATGACAACACTGACTCCACAACAACATTGACAAACAACAGCAACAAAATTGGTAAATGAGCAGAAACAGAGCTGCAATCCGCAACTAGATCGAAGCTGGGATCATGGCTTGTCTCCAATGATCAGAATCACGGCTAACGAGTGAGCTTAAGCACAATTTCATGTGTGTTTCTTTCCAAGTTCTCTCTATAACGCCTCAAGAAACAAGGGTCTCTCTCATATGCCTACCTTCTTTGATGGTTGCAGATGGTGGATGAACCGTAACCATGATGGCTATAACGTTTCGTGACCTAGGAATTCTAAACGATCATACAACATAAGGATAATAGAAATGCCTTGAGGCCAAATGCAAGTACACACATGGGCCGTCACCGCCTAAGTACGAATAAACACCACGTTCAAGATCTCATCAAGTTCTTCATTCAGAGTAGCGGAAGCGGATTCTTTAGTTTCATCTCATGCAACTCCCCAACCCATACAAAAACACCTAGAATGGAACTGTACACGAAAACAAAACATGAGGAGGGCTTTTATTATTCTCCGCAAGAAGGATTAAAAGACATAGGAGTCGATACAAAATTTTCCTTCTTGTACCGTACGACAACACTTTTAAACACTCAAAGGATTAAACAACAACATCATTCTACGATCAATATGACAACCCTCCCAGACTAGACCACAACACGTACTTAGCTCTCGATGATAACACTCTCGTCACTTCCTAAGTCGTCAAAAACGATGGGGGATAATGGTTCAAACCATTCAACTCCCATCTAAAGATAATCAGCCCGAAAGTGATAATGAGTAAGGCCATGGAAGGCTCATGAATAAAAAATAAGCATGGCCTTCACACGTTTGAACCTAGCACCCAGATATCTTGAATGAAGAAACTCTGACTCTTCGGTGTATAACTCAACGAACTCGCCATAGTACAGGGGTGGTCGAAGTGACATGCTTAATCTGGAAAATGTTAATCCACAGAGTAAGCAATAGCTTAGTGAAGCAACACTCTAGCACATAAATCAAGATGATCAAACGACCCATGCAATGCAAGCATCATGCCATGAATCGTTACCACGGCACACACATGCAAGTTTATCATCAAAAACATGCAAAAATCATGTCCTTAAAAAAAATCATTTCTGAAAATCATGCTCATCATAACTCTCCTTCACTCCGAAGGCTCCGGATCTCAAATCCAAGCAACTCGTCTAGAGACATCGCACATACTCTCTCCAAGAGATCCAACCCTCATTCATCCGAGGCATCCCCTAACTCCAAGGATGAATTCTCCGCATCATCTAATGTATGATATCAGAGGCTAACCCATTCCTTTTATCTCTAGGCAACGGAAAGCAATCTGACTTGTCACTAGGGAGCTATCGGAACCTTGTCCAAGCATCTTCACTCTGAAGGCGTCATGTCTCACCACAGTAATCCGTCCGGCTAGCATTGGCGACACCTCACTATCCCAACCTAGTATCACTAAAGCATCCCAACTCTAGGGGTAATATCACAATCACAAGCATCACATCCACATTCTCAAGAACACTAGCGAGATCAAATGTCCGGCCTTGTTGCACACGTCCCATACAATGCCAACGCGGCTAAACATAATATCAATGCATCCTAGATATTTTGAAATCTAGTGCATATTCATATCTAAATCATACACATCACATACCATGTACGATCGAGGCATGCATATGGACATATGCAACACTTAGGCTTATCAAAAATACTACACGACCCTAAAATGCATGAGAATCACACCACAATAGATGCATGCTCATCTAGGTAAACCACGGTCCATTGTCATGTTTCCAAAACAAACAAAAAGTCCTAAGAAAGGAGGACTCTCCCAACTTATGAACTACATGTCACTTGCCTAAACCAAAAAAAGATTACACAAGAAGTTGAAATGACGGCTTGGCTTGGCTCGGCGGTGATGATTGCTCGGTCCAAGAGTACCTAGCAACCCACGAACAAGAAGATGAGATGAAGATAATAAGATGAAGAAGAAGAGAAGTGGCTACTCGAAGGCTTGGACGAACGACAGCTTGGACTCACGGCTCAAACGACAAACGGACGGCAAAAGACTCAGCTGGAACGGCGAATGATCAGCAGCTTTCTCGGTCTTCTTTGGCTGTCTTTTGGCGTTCCCCGACTCCACGAAGCGAAGAATAGAAGAAGTTACGAGATGTAGTGAAAGGAGATAATGTATGAATAAAAGAGATGGTGAATGGGCGGAGTTTTCAAGCGATGGAGGTGGCGATTTCCTTGGGCGAACGGTGGCTCTTCCTCTCGGCTGACTCACAAATTTCTCTCAAGTTTTGCAAGCTCAAAGAACAAGTGAAGAAGAGGTAGAGAAGAGTGGAAGGAATGGCTTCTTGTAAGCCCTGTTGCCGCCCCATTGGTTGTGCCAAGCGACGAAGTTGTCTCTCCATGCATGGCCGCCAATTGGAGAAGGAAGGAGACGAAGGGGATTGGAAATGGAGGAGGTGGTTCTCAGCACTCTCAAGCTTCAAGCTTCAAGAAGAGAATTTTTGCTTTTTCTTGTGAATGATGGCCTAGGGTTTGCTTCCATTGGCTCAAGAAAAGGCAAGAAATAGACAAGCAATCCAAGACAAGAAGAAGGGGACGAAGAGAGTAAGAAGGAGGGGGAGGCATGCAGCTCTTCAAGCTTCATCTTTCCAAGACATGAAATCATGGCATTTTTTTTTCAAATAGAAACAAGCATAGAAGACATGAAGAAGATGACAAATGAAATGATGAAGAAGATGAGAGAATCGGTGAAAGAAAAGAGGAAGGTTCAGTATTGGCCTTCTATATCTTCAAAGGTAACTCCTTTCATGATGAGTCTTAGGATTCTCTCATGAAAAATCAAACACAAAAGGACAAGATGAAGAGGACGAATGGGGAAGAGATTTGGGGAAGAGGCGTGCGGTCAAGCTTCCAATAATGAAATCATGCTTCCTTGTAATTATAGCTTGGATAAAAACAAGCATAAAGAACAAGAGGAAGAGAAGAGAGGGAGAGTGGGTTCGGCTAAGCTTGGGGAAAAAGAGTGGATAATCTTCCCAATGTTGACACATCTAGGTAATGATGGCTTTGGATAAGAATATGTATAAGAGTCAAGAAGATGAGGACAAAAGAGAATGATGGGGGGAGAAGAGGTATGCGCTCCAAGCTTCTTCAATCTCCAAGGAATGTAATCATGGTCTCTTGCAATAACCAAATAAAATAAGAAGGAAAGAAAGAGATGGAATTGATCGCATGAAGGAGGAGGAGGTGAGGACGAGAAGAAATTGGCGTGTGCATGTGTGCCACGTGTCCAAGAACTCTCCAATTTAAAATAAAGAAGAATCTCATGAGGACCCTAGGATAATAGGAATGATGTCTAGGATTCCTCTCATAAGGAACAAACATAAAAGAAAAGAAGAAAAAGACGAAATAGAATGATTGCAAGGGTTATAGAATCTATATAATGGTTTTCTAAGTAATGATTACCTCATTTGTTGGCATAAGATGACAAGAATGGAAGAGATAAGAATATGGGCATGGGCATGAGGAATGGTGAAGGTGGTGTGGGCGTACGGTGGTCTCCCCTCGCGTCTCCAGGCGTGCTTTCGATCAACTAATAATCCTCACATGACTCCAAAATAATAATAATAAATCGTGTTGCCTCAAGATAATTTCGAAAAAAAGAAAACCTTTAAGTTAGAATTTCTAGAAATTCGAAGTCCAAATATTCTAACGATGAAAACTTGTACTCCACCCATTTGTAAAATAATTCCCTAAGAAAATAGTTTAGAAAACTTTACCGCTTTTTTGGAATTCTAGTTCCTTAGGAGATGGATGGACAGAGCTCAGGGCAATGGCGGATCACGAGCTTCCAGGCTTCCATTGTCACAATTTCTTCCAATCCTTCCGTTTGGTTTTGTTCCAACTGTCTATTTCATGGCTTGCCAAAGCTGATCAATTCTCAATTCTCTTCATGTTCTACAGCCTCGAGTGTCGCGTACGTCATATGAAACCTTCAAAATTTGGGATGTCACAATGGCCAATGGCAACACCAAGAGAAAGTCAGATGAAGGAAAAAAAAATTGTGGTATGCCTTTCCTCTCTATTTTTTTCTAGGATGCGGAGTTCTCCTTCTTTTCTTCTCAATTCTCAACTCTTTCCCTCTTCTTTCTGATTGTTTCCCCACGCTCCCACGCTCGGCTTTCTTTTTGCTGATCGTTTTTCTTTCCACGCTCTCTTTTCTCTCTTTGTGTGTTTTTCTCTTTCCCTTCATCTCTCTGATTTTTTCTATTCTTTTCTACTCCCCCTTCGCTGCAGTTCACCCCCTCTCTATTTATAGAGACTTAAAGATGATAACCCATAATCTTAAAAATTAGATGTGAGGTGATTCTGAAATTCGACTTCCGAGAGAGTATATCTGTTCGCTATCCATAACCCAACCACCTGTCAATTTTGAAATGTTATTATACGTTCATTAACCACCACACTTATCTCTCCATGTGCATATATTAATCTCTTGTTCAAAATCCTAACTAACGAGCCCAATCCATGAAGTTTAGGTGTCGACAGAGGAAATCGGATTCTCATATTTTCGAGGATAGGATACTCAAGTTTCGAGGAGATTGTATGTGCCCGACGATGCTGCACTTAAGGAAGAATTGTTAGCTAAAACACGCAGGAGTAACTCCAATATCCATCCTGGGAGTACCAAGATGTATCAGAATAGGATACCACATTATTGGTAAAATGGCATGAAGGCCGATGTGGCAAACACATAGAGCGCCTGACTTGATAGCTGTTGACATCTAATTTTTACCGGTCCAATAAACCATTCTCTAGTCTATTTTCTGAAATAATTAGTATTAATTAGAAATTAGAAGTTTTTTAAAAAATAAAAATTAAATAAAAAGCTCGATGACTGAATCTGATTAATCGGGCTTAGCTTCACGCGACATATGGGCCATTCACGAGCACGCCATTCCCTAAGCCCATCGCCTTCTTTTCTCTCAATCCAATCTGTTTCCCTTGGCCAAGCTTCCCGAGCCCATCATTTGGGTTATTCTTCTTCGTGAGCCCAAGCCAAGAGCCCAGCCTTTTCTTCCTTGATTATTCTTCAGCTCATGTGGCGAAACAACGGAGGGTTTTTTGTGTTTTTCTTTCGGAGAATAACACCAGAGGGAGAACAGAAAGTTGAGCCGTGGGTTTTTCAGCGGGGGTTTTGCTCGGCAATATAACAAAAAAGGGGGGAATAACAAGATAAAGGAGAATCATTCAGTTATTGGGCAAGGAGAAGAAAAATTTCTGGTTTTCTCAAGAGCTCACTCTCTGATCTCCTTCAGCTCGCTCTTTGATTGAAGTCTCTCTCAGCTCGCCCTCTCTCTCTAAAGTTCTCTCTTAGCTCGCCGATTCTCTGAAGCTCTCTCTCTCAGCTCGCCCATTCTCGGATGGCACTCTCACTGGCTCTCTCTCAGAACCTCTCTCTAAAACAGACGCTCTCTCTCTAACAGACGAGTTATCTCTGTCGGGTTTTGGGGGTGAGTTTGAGGATTTTGGAGAAATCTCTTGATCGGCGATCAGAAGCTCCTCCATCATTTCTGCAAAGCTGGATTACCATGCCGACGATTAGTGATTCTTCATCACCGAACAATTTTTCTCAATTCGAACAGGTGTTTCCTTCATGGCTTACGTTTGGCGGATCGTCCTTTGCTACTTCGCTGCAATCTCCAACTCTTGAAGAAGTTCAGGGATTCAAGCTCTCGGTGGCTCTTATTCTTGGATTTTTGAAGACTCTTGAAGAAGTTCGGAGATTCAAGCTCTTCGGTGGCTTTTGTTCACACCTCATTGTCGAGTTTCATTGCCGTTTGCAATTTCTCAACAACGCCGATTTTCTTCTTTCGTTCCTTCTCATCTTTACAGGTAAGCCTCTTTTTTTGTCACGTTTCATTCTAGTTCTATATATCCATGAGTTTACTTGATTTTTTTTTTTCCTTTTCCTTTCTGCATGGTGTGTAAACCTTGCTGTGGTTTTGTTGATTCTACGCCGGACATAGTTTAATTTGACTTCTGAGATCCCGTGATGCTTATTTTGGATGATATGTTTTCTTTGTTCATTCATTGATGATTTGTGGTTTAGATCAAAGCCGGTTTCGGTATTAAAGCTTACAAATAATTGCCGAGCTTGACGTGTTTGATAGAATGCCAAAATGAAATCCAAATATTCTTTGTTCATTTTAGTCCATTTCTGAAGCTTCTGTTGTGCGCGTGAGCTTTGTCTATTGCTTAGCAAAGTCGTGGATCGCCGTGAAGGATGTAGGGAAATGCTGAGGTGATGGTTTGTCTTCTTCGGTATTGAGTCAGCGTATGTCATAGTTCAAACTGAACTGTCATGCACGTTGAAACACCCTTCCCTGCGGCCAGGTTGAGATGAAAGAGGCCTTGGGCCTGCGTGAAGTATTTAATATACATGGGCCGGCGCAATAAAGGAAAGAGGCCGATGAGAAGTAGAAATTAGGCTCAAGACTGAATCCATGGATTTTTAGCCCACGTGATCAAGCCTACACACTCGGGTCAGCTCCAAAACCGACCCGATTCCGAACTTGATCCATTTCCAAAACTGACCCGAACTTCTTTTATAAATAGTAAATAGATAATAAAAAATAGTAATAAAAGACAAAAAAAATTAGAAAACATTAAATAAAAAAAAATATAAGAAAATTTGGAAATTCATAAAAATTAATAATAATTAATAATAAAAATCCAAAAATAGGAAAAAATAAATATATAAAATCAGAAAATAATAGATTAAAACTCAAACTGAACTAATGAAATTTTAAAAAAATGTCTAGGAGAATTATTGCAATTGATTTCATAGATTTTTAGTATCAATACTATGCTTCTTGAATTAGTTTTAGGTTTTCCATCTTTTAGTAAACATTTTTAGTTTAGCACAAAAATGAGCTAAAAAAAACAACTCAATTGAATAAGCTATTAGGGCTTTACATTAGGGAGTGTTTTGCTTGGTTTTTTCTTTTAGAGATAATATTAGGATTGTTGATTGCGCACTTCATTTCTATATTACTTACTTGCGCACTTTCATTACATTAATTGTCATTTTCCTCTTAGCATGGTTAGGATTTAAATCAAAATAACATGTGATCAATTAATGGACTAATCTCTTAGTTGATAAAAGACTGGATGAAAATACTTTAGTTAAATGATAATCAAACCTAGGTACCGAATGAGTATTAACTAGATAGTTAGAATCTATGGTTACGAATGGATCAAGACGATACTCCCGCGTCTTGATCGGTTTCTAACTGACCCTAATAGGCTAGTGGCGACTCCTAAAAATATTTTAGGTTGTTAAAGAAACTTTAAAATTGAAAACGTCTAAATGTCACGCCAGGTATGGACTTGGGAGAATCCGTGCTCATAAGGATTGAATTGAATCGGATAAGATCAGACGTCACTTTTAAGCCGTCTTTTAGGATGCCAATTCAGATCTCTTTATGAGTGATACCTCTAAATCTATCCTTTCCCCCTAACAAGCGAGGTTAGGTCGTGACACCAACAAGTGAAAGCGCAACACTGCAAGCCCGGAGGCCTGTTGAGACCATTGGGGATCCCAGACTGGAAGTAGGAACATATTACAATGGATTCCGTGACCGATCTGCCTAGAAATCAACGAGGTCACAACGCGATTGAGGTCATAATGGACAGACTAACCAAATATGTGTGTTTCACTGCCATGCACAAGGACTTTGCCTTGGATCGATCGGCTAAGTTGTATGTCCAACAAATAGCCAAACTCCATAGGGTACTCGTGATAGTCACTCTAATCGTGACCCAAGATTCACGACCACCTTCTGGAAAAGCTTTACGACCGCATTTGGGTACGAAGCTACAGTATAGTACCGCCTACCATCTATAGAAAGATAGACAATAAGAAAGGACCATCCAAATCCTGGAGGACATGCTACGAGCATGTGTTTTGGATTTCAATGGAAGCTAGGAGGATCAGCTACATTTAGTGGAGTTTGCCTATAACAATAGCTTCCAACAAAGTATAAGCATAGCTCCTTTCGAGGCATTGTATGGTCGTTCTTGCAAGACCCAATTAGTTGGGATGAGATATGAGAGCGGAAGATCACAGGCCAAATAAAGGCACAATAGTCGGTAGAAACTGTCAAGATCATAAGGGATAGGATGAGGACAGTGCAGAGCCGTCAAAAGAGTTATGCAGACAAGAGATGTAGGCTTTTGGAATTCCATGAAGGTGACTACGTTTTCCTGAAAGTGTCACCTAAAAGAGAAATGTCTCATTTCAGCAAGAAGGGAAAACCGAGTCCAAGATACGTAAGACCATTTGAAATCCTGGAAATGATAAGTGTTGTAGCCTATCATCTAGCTCTGCCGCCAACTTTGGCTCAAATTCACAATGTCTTCCACGTGTCAATGTTGAGGAAGTATGAAACTAACCCATCAGATGTGCTGAATTTTGAGGAAATCGAGATCGACAACAGGATGTCGTATGTAGAAAGACTGATCAGGATAGAAGTTTAGAAAGAGCAACGTTTGAGGAATAAAGTGACCCCCCTAGTCAAATAGTATGGCAGCATCATGACACAGAAGGTGCAACGTGGGAAAGTGAAGAAGTCATGGAACGTCAATATCCTTACCAGTTTGAAGGACTAGCAATGTGAATTTCGAGAACAAACTTCTTAAAGGGGGAAGAATTGTAAAGGCCTGTTTTGGGTTGATTTGGGGCCCAATATTTGGAATTTTGGACTTTTGTTTGTGGCTCGTGGGTCTCAAGAATCCCACAGACTAAATCGCGAAAAAAAAATTCGAGGCGGTCCCTGAACTTTTGGAAATTTCAAAAAGGTCACTTAATTTTTCATAAATTGCAATTTGGTCCCTAGAGTCAACGGTCAACACTGACCATTTCTTCTCGTGTGCTGACCAATCCCACCAGCCTGGCCCACCCCTTTCCCTACAGTTTTTGGCCGGTTTCCTACAGTTTTCCAGCTGTTACTACGGTTTGGCCGGTCTAAGGAGGAGCTGCCACCTTCAACCGCCCACCACCGAAAATTCGTTCAATTGGCGACAATTCTTGTCGACCCACCGCCACCCACTGCCACCACTAGCTGCCCAACACCTCTCCACACCTAGCCCACCCCTCGGGTCTACCTTGTCTCGCCGCCGAAATCTTACCGTTGGTCACCCAAGTCGCTAAAGCCCTCTGTTTCGCGAGCAGTAAGAGAAAATGTGAAATCGACGAGACTCAGTCACACCCAAAAGAAATGAAGGACATCCTCGTATTTCTTGAGATCTCTAGAACACCCCCATCGACGTCCCAAAGGCCATTAACATTTGGTGTAAAGCCCTGCTGCTTGGGTTTGTGCACTCGATTGCTGTTTGTAGCCACAACTTGCAAATTCGAAGGTTCTAGCCATGGCCACCACCTGTGGAAGCTTTCTAAGCTTCCCTTGAGCAGAACCCCACTGGTCGTTGTCGTCGACGTTTCGTCGTTTGGACGAATTTGGTCCCAAAATGCTACCGCCCTCTCTAGAACCCATAAATCCAACTAGTAGCTTCAACAAGCCACCCATCGTTGTTCCGACCACCTCAGCCACTGCCACCAATCGAAAAACCTCCGTGAGTGTCTCCTGAACGAATCGCATGCACTCGCCACTGTCGACGTTGCGCCAGCAGCTCGAATTTGGCCTCGACCTAATTGCTACTCAGTGGCCCCGATTTCCTGTCTCTCTTGCCGAGGTATTGCAAAATACCTCCAACGGTCTCCGGCCACCTCCCGCCATCACTAGCCATTATCCATGCCTCCTTGGACCTTCCTCGACGTCCTTAACTATCGTCGCCACCCGATAAAGCCGCCACACCTTTTGGCCAGCACCTCCAGCCACCTTTTCCGGCGAACCAAGCTTCTAGTCAACGTCATTGACCATCGCTGCTACTGTCAACCATTGCCAGCAGCTCCTCTGTGACATGCTAAACCTCCCGGAACCCCGTGCCACGAGTTGTGCGACTTTTCGTTGGCCGGAAGTCGACTATCATAGTTAATCGCAAGTAAAGCTCGGACCAAAAGTGAGTTTACCTCATAATCCTTGATTAGGGTGGTTATTCACTTTAGTAGCTAATTATAAGTTGTTTGGGCTGATCTAGTGATTATTTGAATAGCATGGGCAATTTGGTAATTTGGCTATTAGGAGCAATGTGATAATTTGGCAATTAGGGGCAATTTGGTAATTGGCTGTTTAGGACCAATTTGGTTATTTGGCTATTTAGGGGCATTTTGGTAATTTAGTTTGGATAAGGGATTGTCGGCCAAATGGCAATCAATTAAGGTGATGGCACCTGTACAATATCGAATGGGGGATTATAATTCAAAATATTGACCCGAGCTCTGATTGGCGTGCTTAGGCGATTGACTAATTAGAATTACCTGGGAGTCAATTTATTATTGATTGTGATTATTTGATTTAAATGCTTAATATTATTGAATTGCGCTTTTTATTGGAAATTGATTGATATTTGTGATTGAATTGTGATAAGTATCTAATTAAGCTGATTGTGATTGGTTGAATGATTGGGGCTGGTACTGAGGGTGGACTAGTGAATTAATGGATGAGGATTGGAAGAAATGACCGTGCCGAGGTGAGAAATTAAAGGTTAATCAGGCCTGGGGGCCTATGTAGCCTCACGTGTAACGAGAGAGTCGGCTTTCCTTTGTTGATAATGATGGCTAGTATCTTGAGTGACAAGTGAAGCCATATCATTGAGGCTTGCATAAGGGTTGGTGGGACCAATAAGGGACCCTAGAGTGAGTACCCTCCTAATTGGGAATTAGACGTAGACTCACTGAGATTTTATCTTTTTTGTTGTATAACCCCATTTTATAGATCTTAATCATGGAGAACCAGCCCGAGGAGAAACTGGACATGTTGAAATCACCCCCTAAGGGTGGTTGGGTGATTACTCTTTTGTATCCAACTATGGGTACGTTATAGAAAAGTATGAGACAACGAAATGGGAGTTTGATTTCGAGACTTGGAATTGGGTCCCACATCGGTACTGGATCCGGTACTCAGGTGAGGTAGAAGGCCCCTTGGTGTGAGACTATGACTACAACGAAGCGCCTTGGGAAGGATATGACTATGGCTCGTGGCACTGGGACTAGTGAATTGTGGACTCTTCATATGACTCTGTGATAGACCCTTAGGATATGCCATCGCTTTTCTCTGAACTTAACCAGATGTAGCAAATTAGTTAGGTGGTTCCTACCCCAAAATATTTATTGTATATATCGATGGGTTGAACCTTTTTGTAAGTCCACTATTTGTAAACTCTGGTCTTGTGCTAAATTGACGAGTTTTCTTATACCCCAAGTTGTCAAGGATTTATCTATTGTTTCCATTGTATCTATTTATTTATCATTGATTGGGTCAGTGACGAGTGCGAATTTATTGTCCGATAAGGAACATCTTCGAGCATTGTTCCGCGCTCGGGTCCAGGGTATGACATAACATGTTGGATGCAATCACTCTCTAACACGAGCTAGTAATAGCCAGGCCTCACAATCTTCTTTGCTAGCATGTAGTCATTCATGTTGGGGCCACATATACCTTCATGCACCTCTTGCATGATCAGGATAGCTTCAGTTGCATCAACACATCTCAAAAGGATCGAGTCATATGACACTTTGTATAATTCATCACCGATGAGGTAGAATTTAGAAGTCATTTTCAGCACTTGTGATCAGTAAGTTACTTCCATGATGACTTCTCCTTCAATCGTCATGCCATAAATTTATCTATATAACACTTCGATCTTCAGTGGCTCTACCTCTAATCCATCTGTATTTTTTCAGCATTGAGGGGAAGATAGCCAGGGCATCAACAAACTGATTGTGAGCCCAATTCTTTGATGAGTTCTTTCATATGCTCATGCTATGAAAGCAATTTTGGGTTGCGCGTCTTCCATTCGCCTATGATTTGAAGGATGACTAATGTAGAATCCCCAAACACCTTAATCTTGTTAACTATCATCTCAGCCGCTTGAAGGCTTAGTATACTTGCTTCATATTCTACGATGTTGTTGTTTATCTAGAAAAAAGAGAACTACCCTAGTCTGAGATTCATTACTCCATCAAAAAAATATAGTCCACGTTCCACTATTAATAGTTTGGATACAGTGGTCGAGAGTATATTCATTTTCACAAGGCGGCCCTGGGCCTTCTGCCATTATATAGTTATGACTCGGCCTTTGATAGACTTATGAGGTAAGAGTTGCACATCAAACTCAAATAGAAGGACCCGCTATTTTGCTAGTTTTCCTACTGGGGTGGACATGTCGAGTAGGTACTTGAGAAGGTCAATCTTAATAACTAGGAGTGTCTGATAGCAACATATACTGTTGGAGAAGTTGTAAAACTCATACCAAGGCTGCACATGTTCTTTCTAGCACTAAATAGTTCAACTTGGATATGGCAAATTTTTTGCTCAACTAGTAAGTAGCCCATTCTTTCTCATCAAACGAGTTTTTCTAGGCCAACATCGCACCAATAGACTCGCTATCAATGGTGAGGTATAGTATGAGAGGGTGACCTGGAAGCGGTGGAACCAATATTAGCGGGTTCATAAAGAGTTGATTTATTTTGTCAAAGGCTTCTTGACAAGGCTCTTCCCAATTGATTTTAGCATTCTTCTTGAGGAGTTTAGATAAAGGGTTTAGCCATTTTGGAAAGTTGAGAGATAAAATGAGTTATGTAGTTCAACTTACCCAACAAACTCTGAATTCCTTTCATAGTCGAAGAGGGTTGCATATGGCTTTGACTTTTTCTAGGTCAACTTCAAGTTCATTACTGCTTACAATTAATCCGAGCAACTTCCAGAGATTTCCCCAAGTACACACTTTGAGGGATTGATTCGGACCTTGAACTTTTGTAGTTGTGTGAATAATCTCTTAAAGGTAACGACATGACTTTTACCAAAGGGAGTCTTAGTGATCATGTTATAAACATAAACTTTGAGCTCTTTATGCATCATGTCATGAAACAAGGCTATCATGACCCGCTGATAAGTTGGACCTATGTTTTTTAGTCCGAAGGGCATGACTTTGTATGGAATGCTCCCCAAGGGGTAGTAAATGTAGTTTGCTCTTTCTCTCTATGTTTCATATGAATCTTGTTATATCCTGAAAAAATAACCATGAATAAGAACAGCTCAAACCTCGATGTTACTGTGTACGAGCATGTCAATGTGAGGCAATGGAAAGTCATCTTTGGGGCTCGCTTAAGATCCCTGTAGTCAATACAAATGCAGACTTGGTCATCCTTCTTCATCACTGGGACTATGTTGGCCATCCATTTAGGGTATTGGGATAATTCGATGAATTCGACTTTGAGGAGTCTCATGACTTCCTCTTCAATTGTATTTGACAGTTTGGGCTTGGTTTGTCGTAGCTTTTGTTTCTTGCGAGGCATGTCTGGACTGGTCGGTGGACCATGTTATATGATTGCCAAGTCAAGACAAGGCATATCAACATAGGTTTATGTAAATATATCATGATACTTTTTGAGGAGGGCAATCAATTGAATTATTTCAGTTTTCAATAAGTTAGCTCTTATCTTTACTTCTTTTGGGGACTTCTGAGTCACTGAAGTTGATAGTGATAGAGCGCTCAGCTGCTCGATTTTTAGGCTTCCCATGACATTCCAGATTCTTCCGATTTCAATAAGATCCTTGTCGCTAATGTCGATGTCTTCTTCGGTAGAAGATAATTCATCAGATTGGACCATCACTCCTCCCTTACATGCCCAAAGATCAATTTTTAAACATGATACAGAGGAGTTAATAGGACATTAGGATTATTTCACTTTTCGAAATTCTCTTCTTCTTTTTTTCGAGTCTTTCCCTCGTGGGAAGATAAAGAGACATTAAGGGGCCTAGGCCTCAGGGTTTTTCTGTTATATTCTCTAAGTGTTAGATACCGTCGTTGAATTTGTTTGGAATGCACCTCTATGTTCTTAAAACGAAAACTTAGTAGTTTCATTAAAAAATTCAAACGTACACTTATTGAAATTCAAAGTATGGAAAACTAAATCCTAATAATGATGTTGTAAAAACCCTAAAAAGCAAAGAAACTCTAGCATAAGGGAAAAACAATTAAACTAGATTGGTTACTAATGTAGGCTTGCACCCAATCCCTCTATGGCCCATCCTCGATAGAGTCAATGAAAAGGTCATCGAACATGTTGGCCTTTCCTATCAGCATGTCTTCATGATCAATCAAACTAGCATGGATTGGCTCATCTAGATCGTTCCAACTAGTAGGGATAATGTCATGCTGATTGACAAAGAAGCTTAGGGGCACAGTATATTTAATGAGGTGATCGTATTTTTTGCTCGACTGTCCAAGGATGTCCACTTCTTCAATTCCTTTGAGGAGTTTCTTTGTCTCGGCCAAGAATGAGGAACAGATGTTTTGGATAATGAGGAGATCGTCTCGGTCCTAACAGAGACAAGCGGCTTGAAACATGAAGCCCAAACATTCAGTAAGTCTTTGACTTTTTCTTTTAGGGCAGGGGAATCATCCATAATGTGCCCAATCTCACTAGAATGGTAACCATAAGACTTCGCAAAATCAATGATAATGGAGTGCTCCGGCTTAGTGCCCTTTGCTTTGTAATGAGAATTCCTTTCTCAAGAAGAACTAGGAAGATCATCGACATTGGCTTAGGGAATGAAGTATATTGGCGAACTCCAAGCAAGGGCGACTCAATGGATCCGTCAGGATAATCAACTTCTTTCAGCAAAGGCAATGTAACGTCATGAGCTTTCTTGAGGCCTAGCATTTTGTGTCAACCTAATTTACAAAAAATGGAAAAATATGTAAATGACACATCAAATGATAATAACAGTCGATCCATGACAAAACTCTAAGAGAAGCTTTTATTCACTCTTTTTTTCAATTAAAACAAGTTCTTGCAATATAAATTGAAATTCCTAAACAAGAAAACTAAAAGTTTGAACAGGCTATTTGACGTGATATATATACAAATTGGAAACAATATCATCTCGCAATTGGAGCACTTTTTTAGCATACTTCAAGGTGCGCTCTTCAGCTTCAATATCTTCTTCTTAAGATGACTGACTTTAGAATAGCTAGTGATCATTGTGGACACCGAGGGTATCTTTAGAATTATTCTTTTGGAGTACTATTCTCGAGGATGAAGATGATCAATGTATGGTAGATCTTCTCGTCACCTTTGAGCTTGTTCGCAAGGAAAGTCAACTTTTGTGGGAGATATCTTTTCCATAATGATCATGTTGACATCACTTGGGCGATCAACATCCCAATCAATGAAGTCGGATTCTGAGCTAGTTAATACACAATGACAAAGAATATTCTTCTTGGATTTTCACTTACTTAAATGAGATGCCATGCAATGCATGCAACATGAATCTATTTTAAAAAGCACATATATTACAATGACATGTAAATTATCTAAATTAACATTACAAATGCATTTATTTAAACAACCTAACTCTAATGACGGGCACCATAAATGTGCAACTATTGAATATGTCATGCAATTCTAATAAAAGAACTTTACATGAAATTCCTGATGTAATGTAGTTTAACTAACGTGCAAACTACGTAACGTGTATTTTAAATTATTTAATCTAACATACAAACTATATAACATGCGCATTAATAAATGCATTAATTTAAACATACAATCTCTATTAATAATAGAATCTAGCCTATTCTAAGATGATATTGTTTGATGTTTTTCATGAAATTCAGAACTAAAAAGTTATCATAATTTAAATATGCACTCTAGATGAAGACAAGAATCAAATATATTATATCCATACACATTATTCAAAATTTTTAATTGACAATATAAATTACCCTAATATATAATATAATAAAAGGTAGTGATCCTAATCTTTTGATATCTTTTCGATTTTATCTTTTTATAAAAGAATACAATTTAAATCGAATCAAACAAAAAAAACACCCACAATCGGATCATCTGCGTAATCCCCAATCACAATCTGCAATCAAATACAGCATGCAATCTAAACAGATTTTATTCAAATTATATTCACCCAAATATAGAAAAGACCAAGATTAACAGTCATATCCACATGGTCGTGGATCAGGGGAGAAATCTTTCCATGCAATCAAGAATTATATCTCATGATGAAAATCGGATCATCATCTAATAAACGTTATCAAATTAGAAAAAAAAATCTAATTTAAAAGTTTATATCGTAGTCTTTAGCCTTCGTGGTCAACAACTCGTCGTCATGGCAGGTAGAGGCATGAGCGAGTAGCTCGCGTTTGCGGAGGAGGAGACGCCACAACTATGGGCATAACGCAACAGCAAGCACGGGCATGATGTCGATTATCAATGGCATCGGCATGTGGAGGGAAACTCGGCCGTAGGGAGCCTGCTCGCCAAATGGTTTCAGCCTATTAGGTTCAATCGGTTTCCCTCTCTCTCTCAATTCTCACGCATTTGATTCTTGTGTTTTTCTGAATAATGAATTGCCCACTAAAAGCCTAAGGGATAATGGCTTATATACACTAGAAATTTGATTGTCATTGGGGGACTAAGGTTTCCATTATTCGCAAGTTAGACTCTAATTTATCATGTTATTTCAATTGAGTCCGTAAAGGACCAAATTGCGACAATATATTCTAATTAGAGATGAGAAAATTCGGCCTAGCCCTCTAGCCATGGGTTGGCCGAAATTCCCACCTTTGTAGGCTTGAATTTGTAAGCTTTAGGTAGTCCCTTTAGGGCTTGTTCTAATTTATTTCAAGACCTTTAAGATTATGGCTAAATCCAATTCAAATAAAACTCAAATGAAGCCATTTAAAGCCTTAAGAAATTCAACTCCTTCCCCCTTGGTCATGGTTGAATGTTCTTGAAGCATGGGTCAAGTTCAATGCGAATGCAGTTATGGATGCTATACTATATATCCCTAAAATTATATAGTATGCAAATCAATTAAAATATTCTTATTGAGAGGCTAAAGTTAATTCTTAGTTTCACGGTAGCATGTCCTTTAGCAAGGCACCTTCCAACTAGCAGGAACCATCCGATCTTTAGCATCCTAGCCAGGGAAATCCCCAATAAAGCCTAAATGGTTTTGCCAAAATTTAGGTGTCAGTAAATCATGGATTGAAAAAAAATTATTGTCGATAATTACCTTCTATATATCTCATGGGCTTAAAGTGTCATACTGTCCAATTAGCCCATTACTTTAGTAAAACAAGTCAAGTGGGGAATCGTATTGCAAAGGCCCACAGATGGAAGGATAGATCTTGTGATTGGACTACTAATCTCTCACGATCTCTTTGGGATTTTTTATGTTCTGAAACTCAGTTTGTAACTCTGGACTCACTTGAAGCAATGAAAGAAGTCCTTTTTTGGCCCAAAAAACACTTGAATATGAAGCCATTGGGTGGGTTTTGCTAGCTTGATTTGCCTTAACATTTTCCTAAACAAGAGATATCTAAAAAGCCCGATTCCTACTGATACTCTCGATCGCTTTCGCTTGCCATTTTCATGTGGTTCACAAATTGCTGCTTCATTTCTACTTGGCCAACCCTAACCCATAAGTTAAATTGCACTATTGTTTACAATTACATCCTGTCTTAACGGAGAATGCGGATAGAAAGTGAAGAAGAAGCAAAAACAAGACTGCAAGATTGGCAATAGACACAAGAAATAGAAGAGAAAGTTCGTTAATATTCGATCATGACGAAAGCTGACGGCTATGAGCTAAAGCAAATTTCTTATTTATGATGAACTAAAGAAAGAATGCTAACAAAATATTCTGATCAGTATAATATCAGAATTTTCGAAAATTTTCATCGCAGATGTTAAGCCAATAATATAGGAATCTAGTAGGATTCCCTTTCTACAGCAATCGTCCCGGCGAGAAGAACTAAGCTCGGATGAGTTCTCGTGCTTCTCTTTCTTGACTTCGTTGATCTCTTCAGAACTTCAGGCCTTGCAAATTCAGAAGGGAACTTTTCACCTTCATTGCGAGGAAAAAATGTCGCGGCGAGAACCGGCTTACGCAATGTACAATGCTACAACCTGAGTATTCAATTATTGAGCACTGTCGGTTAAGTTATGATCGAGAATTTTGTTATCAATCTTTAAATCACCAATTCTTACAAGTGCACTCAAGGCTCAAAATGATCCTTTAAGGAATATCCTACTCTGATCACCTGAGTCAAGTTTGGTTCAGGGGGGTACGATGGCCTTATACTAGATCTACGTGGAGATTACAATTTAGTTCAATTATTTTTAGATTTGTGATTATTTAATTTAAAATATAGGGTACGTTTCACTGAAAATTATATGGTAAAGAAAAAAATTTCAAATGAAAATGGTTAGTTTTCATTTATTTGGTGGTTTAATTCAAATAATTTCATATTTCTTTTGGTAAGTTAAGCTTTGTATTGATAACAAAAAGTACAAGGTTAGCACTAGGATCCGGTATCACAAAATCTTGCACTCATAGTGTTAGAGTAACACATAAGAGCTGAAGGGTACCAGCTTACAAAAATAAGCACAAAACCCAAAACAATGGGTAAGAGAATAGAAAGTTACAAGTCCAAAAAGATAATTGGATATATTCCCCAACTTCTCTGCATTCGCCTATTCCTTGGAGAGTTGGGTATCGGCCGGAGGGAAATGGCTTTGTCCTTCACCATCTTTGTCAATTTCTTTTTCATGGCTAGGATGACCACAGCTGTGTTTCTGAAAAGTACATTGTTCCTTTCCATCCAAATGATGTGGCATAGGACTCCTAAGGAAAATCGAGACATACTCTGATGGAAGCACTTGCCAGAAAAATTCTTCCTAGCCCAAGTAAGTGTGTGCCTCCAAGGTAAAGAAATCCAGGCGAGATTACATTTGCCCACCCAAAATTGCGCCAAATGATTGGTAGTTGAACAGCCAAAGAATAGATGGTCGATGGAGTCTGGTCTACTATTACAAAAAGGACAGATTGCTTCTGACATTCTATGACAAGATAGCAGGAATACCTGGGTTGGTAATCTATTACGCATCATAAGCCATAAGTGGAATTGGTGTCTAGGGATGATCATCCTATCCCAAATGAAAGAATGCCAAGGAACTAATGGTCGCCTTGGCCGAACAATACTCCAAGCTGAAGCCGATGTAAAGGAGCCTGAAGAGTAACCCAACCAAGTGAAACGTTCCATAGCATCCGTGAGAAGAGGCAAAGGAGTACCCCAAGCCGTCAATCTGTCCAACAAGAGTGAGTGCCGATGCGATGCTAAGGCAAGGTCAGCAACGGTTGCTTGTCTAGTGAAGTTAGATTGATAAATCTCTCTGTTGGAAAAGTATGAGTCAAGAGGTCCTCTAGGATGCCAGTGATTAAACCAATGAGAGACCGAAGTGCCATTTCCGACACTCCACCGGAATAAGGGCCTGAATTCCTTACGAATCTCCAAAATTTTCTTCCAAGCCCAGGAACAAAGAGTAGGCTTTTTAATCACCTAGAAGCTTTTGTGTTTTAAAAAGGTTGTGTGCACCCATTTGCACCAGAGGGACTCTTTATTCGAGAAGAGAATCCAAATATGTTTAGCCATTGCCGCCTTATTGCTCTCCTTCAGACGACTGATCCCAAGGCCCCCTTCTTCCTTCGAAAGACAAACATCACACCACAAGACTTTTGCACCACCCATTCCTAACTCAGGGCCTTTCCATAGAAATTGCCTAAGCACCTTTTCAATGCTTTCCAAAACTGATGCAGGTAATATAAATACTCCAGCCCAATAAACTTGGATGGCATGCAATACTGACTTGATTAGCAGTAGGCAACCAGCAAAAGATAAGAATTAGTGATTCCATGATTGTACTCTGTATGTGATTGCATTTACTAATGAGACGCAGTCCACTTTGCCAAGCCTTGACGAGATGACCGGAACGTCCAAGTATTTAAAAGGCAGTCGACCAATACGGAAGCCAGTAAGGTCCAAGATGGGCGTACGTGATTCAAGCGAATCACCCGATAGGAACACCTCACTCTTACTTAGGTTAAGAGTCAGACCTGACCATTCAGAAAAAGTGCTAATTGTCATCTTCATAAGGGCTATTGACTGTATATTTGCTTCACAAAATAGCAAAACATCGTCAGCAAAAAAACAAATGAGATAGTTTTGTGGACCTACATCTCCAATGAAAACTGAATTCAGGGGCCATGGTCTTTCTTACAATGATGCTAGAGAATACCTCGATAACAAGAGTGAAAAGATAAGGCGACAAAGGATCCCCTTGACATAATTCTCTAGTACTCCCAAAAAAGCCATGTAGTTCTCCATTGATGGAGATTGAGAATTTAGAAGTTCATACACAAACCATAATCAGCTTAGTTAGCTTCTTAGGAATACCAAAAGCCAATAAAGTGGATTCCAAGAAGTTCCATTCAACCGTATCATAAGCCTTCCTAAAGTCTACTTTTAGCACACATTTGGGCAGGTGAGGAACATGATGAAAACCACTGAATAATTCCTAAGCGATTAAAATATTATCATTGATTATGCGTCCCTTAATGCATTTGTAAACTGTTTTGCAACAAGCAATGGGACGATAATCATCGACAGAAGAAGCATTATGAACTTTTTGTACCAATGTAATTATGGTAGTGTTCAACCGGCGCAGTAGTTTACCCAAACGAAGGAAATCCTATATAGCCCGAATCACTAAAGGCCCAACTATTTCCCATGACTTCATGAAAAAGTCCACATTGAAACCATCTGGACCCGAGGCCTTGCGCTTTGCTAGAGAAAATAATAAGACTCTAATCTCAACATTTGTAAAAGGTTTGGCTAGTGTACTAACCTGGTCCTTCACTAGTGTGTTCTGAAGTGACGCACGAATCATATCTGGAGAGGGACAACTGCTACATGCTGTGGTGAAAAGTTGTTCAAAGTGTGACACAAAGAGACTCTTAACTTCCTCCATATTTACCAGCCGAGACCCAGAATGATCAATAGTGGATACTATCCTGTTTCACAGCTATTTGTTCTTCATCGATTGGTGAAAAAACTTTGTGTTCAAGTCTCCCTCTTTAAGCCAACGAATCCGTGACTTTAGACGGAAGAATGATTCCTCCTGAGATCTAAGCTTTGTGAAGCTTTCCATGCACACCCTTTCGTTCTGGGCCAAAACCGGGTGAAAGAGTCAAGCTATAGTGCGCCTTGGACAAAATTAAGTTCTGTTCTTGCTACTTCCGTGCATGAGGAGATGTCATAATAATAGTCTCTATTAAGCTGTTTCAAACGCCCTTTAAGGAGCTTTAATCTGGTGCACAACACAAACATAGGAGTTCTAGTAATGCTCAAGTCCCAAACTTGGCCAACCAACATCATAAAATGAGAATTGGTTAACCAAAAATTAAAGAACTATAAAGGTCTCCTTATCAGCATATCAGGCAAGATACGAATTATCATTGGAGAGTGATCGGAGATACATGGGTTAAGAAAATTAGCTTCAGAGTATGAGTAAACAGTACTCCAATGCGCATTCACTAACACCCTGCCTATCTTTCTCTGCTTACGGTTTTCACCTGAGAAAGTAGCCCAAGTGTACCAACATCCAACATATCTCAGATCATCCAGTTCAGCTTCAGTTAAGCAATTATGGAATTCATCATAAGTCGGTAACCACGTATCCGAACTCCCAACCCTGTCAGAGTTGAAACATATTGCATTGAAGTCACTCGCCAGCAACCAAAGAGAATCTCTAAGTTCACAGCTCCATTGTATAATATCAACCCATAATGGTCTCCTCGTGACAAAAGTATGCAAAGAATATATCATCGAGAAAGCAAAAATAGAGTGCGAGCTCAAGTTAGTAAGAGTGCCATGTATTGCTTGGGACGACTTAGAGGAAATCTCATAAGTAACTTTTCAAAGGTCCAAACCAATCCATATTCAACCACCAGGCGCATGTTCATAATTAGTCACCCAATTCCAACCAACTAAAATACCGCTAGAGAAGACATTGAAAAAGTCCTTAGTAGCTCTTGTTTCCATAATGCCAACACAACACAGGTTATGTTCTCTTGCAAAAGATAGCGCACTTCGACTGATCTATTTGAGTTCACCAGTCCCTTAATGTTCCATACCCTTATGTACTTATTTATAGACATAAAAACTAGTAAGAGTTTACCATTTTAAGTCCTTCGGGGCCTTTTTTCTCGGCCTTCCTCTAGTCGGCTGAGTAAAAGGTGAAGGAACAGCCACTAGTGTCTCAGGCACCTGTGTTCCCTCTTGACTGATCTTAGTGACATCTTCCTTCTCATTATCTCCCAAGTCTTTCGAACCAAGGCTAGATGTAACATCAGGTTCCTCTGCATTCGAGGAAGAATCACTCGCACTAGCGCCATTGTCCGGGGTCTCATTACTATGCCCTTGATCATCCTGTGGAACCCTGACCTCCACTTGCTTTGTTGAATCTGGTTTGGCAAAAGATGTGGATAGTTTCCTTGCCCTTGGCCGCACAACTTTCCATTGTTCAACCGAGGGATGTGGCTGTTTTTCCGATTCCAATTGTTGAGGAGCGCAATTAGCCATATCTAGCTTGTCAACTTGGGCATTAGGTGGTACTTCCACTTGAACATGTTCCCTCTCAACTTGGGCAGTTGATTTTGCCATGTTAGGTATTGGAGCAATTTTTATTGGAGGATTCAACTCTTTTTGTGCCATAGCAGCTACCTTACAGTGGTATACAAAGGTACCACAAGAAGTACATAGAATCAGTTTCCACTCATAGTGAATATCAGTGATCTTTTTCTCCCCACGAATAGTTAGGGATATGTCATCTCTTAACACCTTCTTAGCATCCACTTCGACACAGACTCTAATGAAAGACAGCATTTTCATACGTTCAGTTTGTTAGTCAGCGTACAATGGTTTTCCAACTTTACTTGCCAAGAAACTGATTCCCGAGGCAAACCACATAGAGAGAGGTATGTTCTTCATTCTAACCCAGATAGGGACAGAATTATGTTGACCTTTTTTTAGCTCCAATGTTGGATGCCATTGTTGAAGTATCAACGGGATCTTTACTATCGTGATGGGTCTTTCATCCAGGATTCTTCGACGATACTCTCCATCAAGGATATGAAAGAAATAAAAACCATCATCATTGGCCAATACTTCTAATAAGTGACCTCCACATGCGTTCTTCAATGCAGCTTCAGTCATCTTGAATGAGAGTTTTTTTCTCAATGAAATAGCCCACTAAGCATTCATGCCATTTGGGGTCACACGCATCCAGAATATAGTCTGGAACTTCAAGGCCTTCATCCTCTACTGAAAGCATCTACTGGAGGTTATAGCCATGTACTAATTTAGCCACAGTGGCCTAGGATCGGGCTATCATGTTTCGTGTTTCCATAAGGTTTGCACTCTCCTTGCCTTGCACGGCCTGGCTAGTCTGGAATTTCGTCGAGCGGGTGGCCTGCTGCCTGCCTGCACATTCCGTCGAACGGGTGGGCGGCTCCCATCCCATGCATCCCATCTAGCAGGTAAATTACCTGTGTGATTGTCAATAGGTTGAACAACTAACACACCTACCTTCAACTTGCCTTTACCTCCCATTTCCACCACTTGCGGATTGTTTTCATCTACATGGACATCACTCGTCCTTTCTTGAATCACCAACGTGTTTCTGGTCAGTGTTTGTTCGCGACTCTCACTCCGCGGGTTGTCCAGCATAACGGTAATTTGAGGCTCCCTAGCAGGTTCCCCAGCTACCTTGGTCCGCAGATTGTTGTGCATAGTTTGCACTTCAATCGGGTGTACAGTAGAAATTTCCTCGTCCATCCAGCAGAAGCCTTAACACCCAAAAAACATAATGAAGGCACGGAGTAGTTACCTGAATCGATAAAGACGAAAAGGGATTTGAGAGTATGGTTCCCTGAAAGTTCTAGCTCCAACCGATTTGACCCTGTGACAGCCCATTTTTGGGCACTTTAGGGACTTGAATTTGAGAATTTTGGACTCCCGTTTGTACCTCGTGGACCCCGAGAATCGCGTGGACGAAACCGCAAAAATTTGTTTCGGGGTGGTCCCTCAAACTTTTGGAAATTTCAAAGAAATCCCTCACTTTCTCGAATTTTTCAATTTAGTCCCTAGAAACTTTTCAATTAGGTCCCTGGAGAATTTTCAATTTGGCCCCTAGTCAATGGTCAAAGTTGACCTTTTCCCCCCCACGCGTGAACGCCAGCTCAGCACGCCAGACCACGTGGCGCACGTGGACGCGACGGCCTCAGACACGTCAGCTGGCCGAGCTCAGCCACATCAGCCGTCTTCTCCCTCGCGTCTTTCTATCTCTCTCTCCCCGAGAAAACCCTTGGAACAGAGGAGGAAGAGGGGAGCTGATTGGCGGGGGATTTCGCCGGAAAAGCTGAGAAAGTTGAGGGGTTTGCATCACCTAGGCCGCCGAAGCTCATAGCCGCCGCGACGGACGTCGAGAAGCCCTAAATCGCCCCTAGAACCGAGCCCTAATTCCTTTGCTCAGCCGCTGCCTGCAACTCCCCCGCCGTCCCTCGCCGAGCCTCACCGTGACTCTCGTCGACGTTGTGGAGCTCCCCGACGCCACTAGAAGCTTCGTCGTTGTCCCCGTCATTCAATTCCTCCCCAAATCAGCCACAAGCCGAGCTCGTCGAAGCCCCTATTTCTGCTCGCCAGTAAACGGCAGTGAAAGACTTGAAAACCGCAGCCACAGCTAGGACTGCGAACTCGCCGGAGCTCCCTCACCTTTTCCGGCCACCCACAGCGCTGTCCAGCCGCTTAGCCGAGCTGTCCAGCCATCCCGCAGCAACCCAGTTGTCTCGCCGGAATCAGAATATGTTCACCGGTGTTCTCGCCGGAAACCTTCCCGGCGACTCGCCGGAAACCTTCCCGGCGACTCACCGGAAATCTCGCCGGCGACCCACCGGAATCTCGCCTGAAAGTCTGCCGTCACCGCCGTCGTCACCAATGCGTTGTGCCGAGACGCGTCGTGGTGTTTGGGACCCAATCGTGCGTTCAAAGTGCGAAATTAGTGGATTAATTGGGCTCGCCGTCGCCAAATAAACTCAAAAGCTTGGATTGGAAGTAAGTCGCCTCCTAATCCCCAATTAGGGCGGTTACACGCTCTAGTAGTTAACTGTTGGCTTAATTGGGTGAAATTGATAGCTAATTGAATGATTAGAGGGTCAATTGACTGATTATGATGTAATTTAGTAACTTTTGGAGGATTTAGGGATGATTTGGTAATTTTAGCCAATTAAGGGTGATTTAGTAAAATTGGATAGCTAGAGGACAAATTGATAAATTGTTAGCTCTAGTTATTTGGTTGATTAGTTATTGGAGTTGATTTAGTAATTTTTAGAATAACTGTTGGTTTTCCTAATTTCGGCTATTTACAGCCTAATTAGGATTTTAAGGGGTATTTTGCTTAATTATAGAAATTACAGACAATTTGATGATTTAATGGCTTGGGTTAATTTTGATAATTTGCTGGGTGAGACTAGATTGGTAATTTATGCAATTAGAATTTATTTACTGCAATTTTGCCTAATTAGGGATGAATTATCTAAATTGAGATTTATTCTGGAATTTAGTTATCTTGTTATATTGGTTATTCAATAACATCGATTGCGCAATTGGATGTGATTGTTAATTGATTGTGATTGACAATTGACTATGATTGGTATTTGATTGTGGTTGAGAATTGGTTGTGGTTGCTAATTAATTGTGATTGATATTTATTTAAGTCAATTTCAATTGATTAATTTATTGGTTGTGGACTTAATTGATTAATTTATTGGTTGGGATTGGTGAGGAGTGAGGACTAGTGAGCTAATTAGATATTTAGACCAAGCAACCTTGACACAAGAGTTAGGTTACCTAATTTGATAGGGACCCTAGAGTGAGGACTCTTCTAATAGAGGATTAGGTGGTAGACTCATTGAGATTTATCTCATTGTTGTTGTTAATCCTTTTTACAGGTCCATATCGTGGAGTCCCTCCTCGAAGGCTAGGTGAGGCCGGAGGAGCCTAAGGATGCTGAGAAGTTAGTTCATTTTGTTGTAATCAATTAGGGGTATTCTTGAGAGCCACCTAATTAACCCCTTACTCATGATTTTTGATTGTATTATTAATGGGTTAAACCGTCGTACGGTTTGTCTGTAATTACTGAATTAGTTTGTTTAAATTAAGGAATTTTCAGACACCTCAGGATTTGTCCGGGATTATTTATTTGTTTCCGCTGCGTAATTATTTATTTAATTATTTAATTAATGAGTTTTTAATTGGTCGACAATTATTCCTAGGAACGTCACAAATTTATTGACCGGTAAGGACCATCTTCGGGGACTGTCACGAGCTCGGGACCGGGTCGTGGCAGCCCTTGTTGAATTGGTATCAGAGCGGGGTTAGAGTATGGAGTGATAAGGTTAGGATACTATTTCCTTGAGTTATTAGTGTTAATTAATAAGGTTGCCTGTAATTGTCTATAAATTATATTTGATTGAGAATTAATTATAATTTGTGATTATTATGCGGTTTATGGACAATTGATTGAAATTTTACTGATTACGGCATGCATGCCTCGGTCATACATGGTATGGGACGTGTATGATTTAGACATGAATGTACATTAGAATTTTATCTAGTCTTACATTTAACCACGACACGATATTTGACATGGGCAGTAAGGCCAAATGTTCGACCCTAATGTGATTATCTGTTAATTGCAATTGATTGTAATTGATTGCGATTGTTCATGAATTGTGATTGATTCTGACTGGTGATTATGTGGTCTTACATTTAGTCGTGTTGGCATGATCCGGACATGTGCAGCAAGGCCGGATGTTAGACCGCGTTTGTGTGGATTGAGTGTCATGGTCTTATGTTTAGCCGCGTTGGCACGGTATGGGACGTGTGCAGTAAGCCGGACATTTGACCCGATTGACTATTAAGGAATGATGATTGAAAGCATTGTTGTGTTATCGCTCTGCTACTTGAGACTTGTTGTGTTATGGCTCGCCTTGGCTTGCTGTGTTATCGCTTGCCATTTGAAAGCATTGATGTGTTATCGCTCTGCTACTTGAGGCTTGCTGTGTTATCGCTCGCCTTAGCTTGTTGTGTTATCGCTTGCCATTTGAAAGCATTGCTGTGTTATCGCTTTGCTATTTAAGGTTTGCTGTGTTATCACTTGCCTTTGGGAGGCACTGCTGTGTTATCGCTTTGCTAACCCTTTTTAATTAGAATGCAAGAATGAACTGAAGTCAGAGACCGCCAATGAGAAGAGTGATCTTGGGTCGTTTTGATATGGGAGTTAATGCTCCAGTGGACCCAAGGATCGATGATATCTTGTAATCCCTTGAGGACCTACGGGGTAAGCTGATTAATAAGCCCCGAGTCAGGGGGACGCTACTACAATTGCTATTACCGCTACGGCGAATGTTGTTATCGCCGTAATCTTGAACACTATTGTCTCTGCTCCTAAAGTAGTTATGGTTGCTCATGAGCCTGATGAGGAAGCCGTCGATGAAGTTGAGACCGTTTTTACTTTAACCGCAGAAGGTGAGAATGAGAAAGAGAGGGTGCATAAGTTATGTGGAGTAATTTCTGATATTGAAACTTCCACAGTTCTTTTGAGGATTTGACCCAGAAGCTATCATCTCTAAGCTCCGTAATATTACTAGCTGAGTGGTTCGGGCGATTTATTAGTTAGAAGATAACACCAGCCACTAGTGGTAGGCCACCATAAGTGAATTTTCCCTAAAGGAGTGGGTTGGACTTGAGACGCTCTTGTGAGAACGTTCAATGATAATTATTTTGCAAGCACTATTAATGACTTTTGAAACTCCAGCAGAGTCAATTCTTAGTGGGAGAATGGGAGGCGAAGTTCACCAGGATGCCTAGGTGTGGCAAGAGGATTGTGGAGGATTTTGTGGATTAGATGATCAAATTATGGGATGGACTGAAATTCGATATTAAGAGTCCATTAACACCATTGGAATTGCGCACCTGTAAGAAAACGTTGTGTATAGCCTTGATGGTTGAAAAGGACATGACAAAGAGAGTCACTGCTTTTAGATCGCGATTTGTCACAGGTTAAGACAACCACCGGCTAGCCGAGTCTAGAGCAAGTATGCTACCCCTCTTACTAGAATAGGTGATACTGCAAAGTTAATAAGTGACATTGCTGTAGGAAGTACCATGAGATTGGTGTCTGTCCCTTGGGAATCGAAACCTGTCTCACGTGTAGCCAAGAAGGCCACCTGTGGAGATATTGGCCGTGCTATCCACCTGAGACACTGTTATTGTAGCACATAGGCCAACTAGAGGAGAACACGCTGTAAAGCATTGCAGATCGACCACGGTTCAAGAAGAAATTTAAATTGTGACATGAGTTTAAACTTAGAACCTGAGAGGAGTTATCATACGTGCCACCCCCTTACACTAGCATAGTGCATGTGCTTGGTTTGACACTTGAGCTATCTACTCGTTTATTACTGATCAATTTGCTAAGTTGATTGAGTTAGAATTATAATCGTTGGATGCCGTCCTCAGTGTTCGACCCCTTTTGAGTGATGGCGTGTTATTGGCTATGAAATTTAAGGGGTATGAAATGATGATTAATGAGATGAATTGATTGATAAACTTGGTGGTAATGGTATATGTGACTTTGATGTGGTTATCGGATTGGTCTAGCGGAAAGACAGAGAGCCATGATCTACTACTTTACTAAGCTAGTATGACTTCGATCATGAGGTAAACCAAGTTATGAGTTTGTCGGGAATTGAGGAGGGTTGTCGACACCTGTGATTTCACTTCTCGAGATAGTATGACTGCCAGAGGAGAGTTGCCGGATTTTCGTGACAACGGTAATGGACTTTTCGATCGAGGAACCAACGATTGAGAATTGACAGATGAGTCTCCAAATGGAAATTACCGAGATTGCCCCTGAAAAGAGAAATTGAGCTGTTGTCGAACCAGTCCCTAGTACGGGACCCATCTCAAGATCTCCTAATCAGATGTCTTGATCGGAGCTGAAGTTGTATGGAGTAACGGTTAAGAATGATGCATGTGATTCTTTGAGAACACACGAGATACATCGAGTTCAGTAAATGTGAGTTTTGAGTAAACCATGTGGCTCCCTTGAGCCACATGATCTCAAGCAAGGAGATCTCAGTGGACCCTGCTAAGATAGAAACGACCATGGAATGGCCGAGACCTACAGCAGTGACTGAAGCTCAAAGTCCTTGTATATGGCTGACCATCACTGTCGCAGCGTAGAAAAAGTCTTCCCGGATAACAACACCACTGATGAAATTACTGAACGAAGATTGTAAGAGTGAAAGGTGACATTTTGGAAGGTCATAAGCATTTAATCACGAGTGATGAGTTCTTTAAGTAGAAATATCCTTTGGAAGAAATTCATGACTCGGAAATATGTTATTGCTTGTAAATCTCGTGTCCTAGAGAAAGCTAGGTAAGTTACCTTGGAAGGCCATTGAGACTGAAATTTGGAGAAGTGGATTTTCATGATAGTGTTGTCATTAGAAGTACGTATTTCGTCTTGGTTGACAAATATCGTGCAAGGGGATGGAGTTGAAGGACAAGTTAATCCTTGAGGTTGTATAATTGCTTTTAAGTTCTTTATGCTTTAAAATTAAAAAGGAGTTCAATCAACTATTGATTGTTAGAGGTGCGACTGAATTTGTTGAGATGCTATTAACGTCATTGAACTTGGGTGGAGATTTAGGAAATTGGTGTGCTATGTTGTTTCGATGTCCATAAGATCTTTCATAAATCGGTTTGGTTGAGATCGATTTAGACTTTAGATATGGCAAATAATTATAAGATCTAACATTTTCTTGGAAGTAAAGGTGGGGTTGATGTATGTTATGATATTTGATACATGCTACAATGTATGATAAAGAATATAGTGTTATTACAGATTAGGCCTACATTATTCTATGTGAAACACCAAGGATCCTTTCAAGCTTTCATGTTGATTCATTTGGATCTAGAGATACAATATGATTGCTAGCTGATAAGTCAACGGGAATAATCAAATTCTGTTATCACATATAAGCACTGTAATAGTAGTTGAGGTGGACTATGCGTTGATAAAGTTGTGTAGTGACATTAATGAAATGTCGCCTTTGGCAAATTTCTCTCTCTTGAAGGTCTATGGGTGTCTTATTAAATGACTTCATTATCAGAAACATACCTTTACATTGCCATTCCCAAGTTCTTCATTTTTGACAGTCGCCCTAAAATAAAGTTTGAAATGTGGTTGGTGCTTGGATCTTCAACTGATTCTTCTAGACTAACTTCTATTGGAGATATTGTCGATTCATTAAATAAGGTGATCATTGGGGAAATAAGTGCTAGAACTGTTATGGAACTTGCAACTCTAAGTCCTACGATGTTCTTGATAGACTATAGATCCATGACACCTTTCCAATATGTTTTTGTTTAGATTCAGCAACCAATGGCCCTTGTTGTCCCAAATTTTCCCCTTGCTGTGGAAGAGTTTTTCGTGCCAGCTCTAAGAACTGAAATTGGAAGGGAGAAAACCATGTAAGAATGAGTAAATCTTGATGGATACGAAATCCACAATGATGCATCATTTAAAGGACTAAGGTGTGTCCTAAATTGGTATGGTTGAATCATGGTTAATGCGTGTAGACATTTGAAACTTTATTAGCAAAGGAGTCGAAGCATGACTAGAAGTTGGTTACAATCTTCTACGTGTGAGGATCTAAAGGCGCTAAATGTGTGAAAGGAAGTTCACGATATTCACCAATCACATATGATGGTGATGGAGTGATTTCCTTTGGAATGAATAAGAGATTTTGATTGCACGTGCGAAGGATGGGATATCCAAATTTCGAAAAATGTCTCGTTTTTTTCGAGGTGTCGCCTTAAAGGGACATCTCGCCTTGAGTAGTTAAGATGAAGTGTTAAGACAAAGAGGGTATGGACTAGGTCTGCACCATGTGTTGAGTTGAAGAGATTGAGGTCGATGGCAAGATGTAGTATGTAAAAAGACCAATCATGATCGAAAGTCAGAGATAGTATTTAAGATAGAAGGTAATTTTCCTAATCAAAGTTGTTGCACAGCATCATCGTGCCAAATGTGCAGTTTGAGAAAGTGAGGAGGCCATGAAGAGTCAATACCATCACCCATTTGAGGAGATGAATGATTTAAAATTTCGAGGACGAAATTTCTTAAGGGGGGAAGAATTGTGACAGCCCATTTTTGGGCATTTTAGGGACTTGAATTTGAGAATTTTGGACTCCCGTTTGTACCTCATGGACCCCGAGAATCCCACAGACGAAACCGCAAAAATTTGTTTCGGGGTGGTCCCTCAAACTTTTGGAAATTTCAAAGAAATCCTTCACTTTCTCGAATTTTTCAATTTATTCCCTAGAAACTTTTCAATTAGGTCCCTGGAGAATTTTCAATTTGGCCCTTAGTCAATGGTCAAAGTTGACCTTCTCCCTCCCACGCGTGAACGCCAGCTCAGCACGCTAGACCACGTGGCGCACGTGGACGCGAGGCCACGGCCACGTGGCAACCTCAAATGCGCCAGCTGGCCGAGCTCAGCCACGTCAGCCGTCTTCTCCCTCGCGTCTCTCTCTCTCTCTCCCCGAGAAAACCCTTGGAACAGAGGAGGAAGATGGGAGCTGATTGACGGGGGATTTCGCCGGCAAAGCTGAGAAAGTTGAGGGGTTTGCATCACCTAGGCCACCGGAGCTCATAGCCGCCGCCGGAGCTCATAGCCGCCGCCACGGACGCCAAGAAGCCCTAAATTGCCCCCTAGAACCGAGCCCTAATTCCTCTACTCAGCCGCCTCCAACAACTCCCCCGCCGTCCCTCGCTGAGCCTCACCGTGACTCTCGTCGACGCCGTGGAGGTCCCCGACGCCACTAGAAGCAGCACCGTTGTCCCCATCATTCAATTCCTCCCTGAATCAGCCACAAGCCGAGCTCGTCGAAGCCCCTGTTTCTGCTCGCCAGTAAACTGCAGTGAAAGACTTGAAAACCACAGCCACAGCTTGGACTGCGAACTCGCTGGAGTTCCCTCGCCTTTTCCGGCCACCCACAGCGCCGTCCAGCCGCTTAGCCGAGCCGTCCAGCCATCCTGCAGCAACCAGCTGTCTCGCCAGAATCAGAATTTGTTCGCCGGTGTTCTCGTCGAAAACCTTGCCGGCGACTTGCTGGAAATCTCGCTGGCGACCCGTCGGAATCTCGCCTGAAAGTCTGCCGTCGTCACCGCTGCGTTGTGCCGAGCCGCGCCGTGGTGTTTGGGATCCAATTGTGCGTTCAAAGTGCGAAATTCGTGGATTAATTGGGCTCGCCGTTGCCAATTAAACTCGAAAGCTTGGATTATGAGTGAGTCGCCTCCTAATCCCCAATTAGGGTGGTTACACGCTCTAGCAGTTAACTGTTGGCTTAATTGGGTGAAATTGATAGCCAATTGAATGATTAAGGGGTCGAATGACTGATTATGATGTAATTTAGTAACTTTTGGAGGATTTAGGGATGATTTGGTAATTTTAGCCAATTAAGGGTGATTTAGTAAAATTGGATAGCTAGAGGACAAATTGGTAAATTGTTAGCTCTAGTTATTTGGTTGATTAGTTATTGGAGTTGATTTAGTAATTTTTAGAATTACTGTTGGTTTTCCTAATTTCGGCTATTTACAGCCTAATTAGGATTTTAAGGGGTATTTTGCTTAATCATAGAAATTACAGACAATTTGATGATTTAATGGCTTGGGTTAATTTTGATAATTAGCCGGGTGAGACTAGATTGGTAATTTATGCAATTAGAATTTAGTTACTGCAAGTTTTCCTAATTAGGGATGAATTATCTAAATTGAGATTTATTCTGGAATTTAGTTATCTTGTTATATTGGTTATTTAATAACATCGATTGCGCAATTGGATGTGATTGTTAATTGATTGTGATTGACAATTGACTGTGGTTGGTATTTGATTGTGGTTGAGAATTGGTTGTGGTTGCTAATTAATTGTGATTGATATTTATTTAAGTCAATTTCAATTGATTAATTTATTGGTTGTGGACTTAATTGATTAATTTATTGGTTGGGACTGGTGAGGAGTGAGGACTAGTGAGCTAATTAGATATTTGGACCAAGCAACCTTGAC